>CM035295.1:2487826-2633741 GCA_020226075.1 Hydropotes inermis | reverse complement strand
TTTTTACCATAGCTTTTATACCCTAAGTTAGTACATTTCTAAGGGGAAGATAGTTTAACATTACGTCAGCTTGTTCCACGAAACCAGGGTGTTTTCTGCGTACTTCTTTGTTTATGAGGGTCTTGTACATTATCTTCTGGCCTGGGGCCTATTAACATTTTATGCAAGTCAGGTGAATGTAAACCTATTTTCTGTTTCTCTGGTGACCTTAACTGAAAGGTAGCAGTCTCACAGGGCAACAGTACAGAGTGGAAGTATAACCTTGTTAACACAAAAATTAATCCTCCTGCAGAAGTTGTCAGTTGCGTTTATCTGAGACGTTTACCCCACACAGACTCTGCGACTTTGGTGAGGCAGCTTCTGCCTAGCACTCCTGGCTGACAATTAACAACCATCTGATTGTTACCACACTAGGGCTAAGCTCTTATTTCTCTAGATCTTTAACTATATTAACAATGGTTTCTATAACACAACCTTAGCACATTAAAGGCAAAAATACAGCAAGCAAATCACAACCCAATAACCACCTATAGAACAATTTTTCTTATGTTTTCTAATAGGACTCCTTTACCCCTTAAAAAGGCTCTATGTCTATTAGGGCTTTTATATAATCAGGTTCTTTATGCTATTTTATGATTAGGATATTATAAGCAATCATGCATATTAGTACCAAATGCATAAATGCATTTGGCTAACAAACTACCAGCAAAGGAGTTTAAATTAAAATACTCCTTTCACCCTAAATAATCTCATAAAATACCACCACCTGGGAAACTTATTGATTAAAGTTCTAAATTGATTCTTATTTGGGAAGAGATTGGGGAAGGCCTTCCTGCCTGTGTCAGAGAAATTAGGGAGTAGTCCATTGAGGCAGGCATCAGAAAGACAGATATCATCTTTAAGGTGAGCAATGGGGGCAGCTTTGGGGCAGCTTTTCGGAATCTCTGAAAACCTGATCCGCCTTCCCCGTCAGGCTTTCTCCCCATGAGCTTGTCATGGGTGGGATCTCATGTGCCGGCTCCCGGCACTCCAACACCACAGTTCAAAAGCATCAATCCTTTGGTGCTCAGCCTTCTTTAGGGTCCAACTCTCACATCTGTACATGACTACTAGAAAAACATACAGAAGACACACATGTGGTTAAAAAAATATGAAAAGATGGTTAACATCGCTAATTATTAGAGAAATGCAAGTAAAAACTACAATGAGGTAGTACAATCACCTCACACCAGTCCAAATGGCAAAATTATCCAAAAAAAAAAAAAAAACCTACAAAAAAATAAATGCTGGAGAGGGTGTGGAGAAAAGGGGATCCTGCTACACTATTGGTGAGAATGTGAATTGAAACAGCCACTCCAAAGAACAACGTGGCTGTTCCTTAAAAACTGAAAATAAGAGTTGATCCAACAATCCCACTACTGGGCATATACTTGGAGAAAACTATAATTGAAAAGGATACATGCACTCCAGTGTTCATTGCAGCACTTCTCAACAGTAGCCAGGACATGACTGGGTAGTTTTAAAACTGAATCTTTTCTGTTGTGTTGTGTAATTCTACTATAAATACAAGTATTTTGAAAAAGGCTTACTTATGATCAGTTTCCATGTTATTATGTCAAAGGAGTGGAGGGTAACAGAGTTCACTTTAACTGGTGGGCTGCTGGTGATTCGACAATATCCTCTTCAGTTCTGTCTAAATTTTGTGAGATGCACACTTGCTAATTTTATATATTATATATAATATATATAGCTAACTCTGTATATGATGTCAGTGAAAATTCATCCTCTGCTATAGTTACTCACATCACACTAGGAAGTTGGTGCTCTTATATGTTCTGTTGGTGTACATTCATAATCTCCATGAGTAATCACTTGCTATGTTGCTTTTAGTTTTAATTTCTGTCAAAATTATATATACACAAAGTTTAAAGACACTATTAGTTCCTACAAGGTTTGTTATGAAAACCAGTAGTGTACTTTGCCTTGCTTTATGTGGATTATTTCAGGATATATTTCTATGTCACTAGATATCACACTTTATTGCCACTTCTTGGTTTTAATTTTAGGCATGACTCACTGACTTCCAACTAGGAACTTTGCAGCTTTAGCTCTTTTTAACCACTCCTGGTCTCCACAGCACAAATGCCACTTCCCCGCCCATGTCCTCTTGATAAACACAGGTGACAGTTGAGCCTTGTCGTGAATCTTGATAATTTTGCTTCCCTTGCACAGCTTTCTGTATTCTCTCGCGGTCATATTGTCTGAGTAGCCTCTCAAGATGTTGACCTATGTCAGGTGTTCAATCAGTTTCATCATCTTAAGGAAATCTCTCCCTGAAGAACTTTCTGCCCTGTTCCAATCTGGATTGTTTTCCTTCTTTGCTGGGGGACAGCGGTTACTATAGAAACTTCCTTTCCCATCACTTGAGAATTCCTTTTGATTCTTTGAGTATGTACTTCTTCCTTAGTTTCTGGTTTTCCTCTTTTTTGGCTTACTCCTTTCTTTTAGTGAAGAGCATTCTCTTGTAGATTCCTGAGAAAGGAGATGGGGTTGAGGGGTAAACTTCAAAAATCCTACTTACTCAAAATGGTTTTTATCTTCTGTCTTAATTTTGAGCCTGGCTGCGTAAAGTTACTGCTCTATATATTTAAGGTTCTAACTGTGGCTCTTGAAGTGTGTTGATATTGTTTGGGTGTGACCTGATTTTCGCTGTTCTCTTTGTCACTAGGGAACTGAAATTTCTGTGATAAAATACCTTAGTGTAGGTATATTTTAATCCACTGTTCTGGGTGTTTCGATCTGAAAAAGCAAATCCTGTAGTTTGGGACATTTTCTGGAAAACTTTCTTAATTATTTTTTCTCTTTATTTTCTATGTTATTTTTTTCTCTGTAATTTTTTCAGAGATTAGACCTCCCGAACCAGTGTTTTTTGTCATTTCTCTAATTTTTCTTCTCTTAACATTTCTGTTCTTCTTCCTGAGAAGTTTACTGAATTTTATCTTTCAGTATTTTGACTGAGTTTTTCATGTCGATGATCATATGTTCGATTTTACAGAGCTCTTTTTGGGAGTTTGTTTTGGGAATGCTCCGGACAGTACTCTTTCTGTCTCTGTGCAACAGTTTATCTTATCTCTGAGTATATTAATGACTTTTCTTCTTCTCTTTGTATAGTCCTTATTTCCTCCAAACTGTCATTTTCTTCGTCAGAGGCTTTATTCAGATGTTGGTAATTTTTGTTTGCTGCTCCCATTTAATAGTAGAAGTCTGAAAAGCCATTTCAGAGGTCTGAGGGTGAAATTAGGGCTGGTGTACCATGAGTTTTACTATAGGACGATATGGCTAGGCCATGGTATACCAGCCCTAACTTCACCCTCTGACCTTGGAAATGGGAGCAGCAAACAAAATTACCAACATCTGAATAAAGCCTCTGACGAAAAAACCCTCTAACGTTGGTATGTTTTAGGTCTTTCCGCTTAACTGGTAAGGGTCTCTGAAGAAGACATCTACTGGGTGTAAAGGTCCGTCAGCTGCCGGTGTTCTGAGATCTGAGTAGGGAAAGTAGACCAGGGTCCAAGAATCCATGAGGATGTGACACCCCCTCTCTCTGGATTCGGCGTCATATTTCTGCCCTCACCTCTATCACCCTCTCTTAAATCCAGAAGCTCTTTTTTTTTTTGGGTTTGTTTTTTAAACTTCTCTACTACATAAAATCCCAGTGATCTGCTGAGTTAGGAGGGAGGGTCTGAAGAACTGCTCCTTCAAGTCATCCTTCTCATTTTAGGATTCTCTTTATCAGCATTTCCACAGCGAAATGGTGCTGTCAGTGTTTGAGCCTTTTGAGGATTCTGTTCGATAAATAAGATTTATTTTTGGCGTTTCCCCCCTACTGCTCTAAGATTCAGTGTCTCATGTAGCTTATGTTATTACCGCTAGAATTTTCCCGCTCTTACCTCCTATTCTTCCATCGTTTGCTCTTATGCCTTAAAGTCTCTATTCTATTATTTTTGTGGGGTTTGAGAAGAAAGCAGCAACAGATTTGGGTGCTCAAGTCTCCACTCTAATACCTAGAGGAGTCAACATTTATATTTTTCTATTACCTTCTTATTATATTGTATATATTTCTGTGTGCTACCTTAAATTCTTTTTTAAGGAGGAAAAGTGAATAAAATAGATTACCCTGATTAGAGTTCTAATGTGTCTAAATTCTTCATCTATAGCAGATAATCTTTTGCTTTACTGCTACATATGAAAATGTGGGTTATATTCATTTAATTATTTAGAATTCACCTTATTTTCAAGGCCTTGAAGCATACCCCAAGATCTCCACTTGTGCGCCCTCAGTGGGAACATTTCCTACTCCATCAGTGATCCTAGAGCCGGCTTTTTCCAAAGTCTGTGTGCCAAGTGGCACCTCATCACTGTTAGTCAGGCAAATTGACTCTCCTCCTGGAAGAAGTCCAGGGAGTGGAGCCTGAGAGTGTAGTCTAGGTTTAGCTGTGCCAAATATGTTTCACTTTGAGATATTAGCTGTTTGGGAGCAGTAGGAACTTGGTTGTATTAGGAAATGACATGAGTTTAATTGATTTTTAAAAACTCCCTTTTAAGTGTATTCTCACTAACAGCCACAGAAGTCTGGTCCTTTTCCTTGCAGTTTGTGTGTGGAAGTGGTAAGGGTGTTAGTTGCTCAGTTGTGTCTGACTCTTTGTGACTCCATGGAGTGTAGCCCGCCAGGCTCCATGGAATTCTCCAGACAAGAACATGGAGTGGGTTGCCCGTTCCTTCTCCAGGGGATCTTCCTGACCCCGGGGCTGCACCGGGTCTCCCACATTGCAGGAAGATCCATTACCATCTGAGCCACCAGGGAAGCCTCTGGAAGTGGGGTGCATAGCTTATAAATGGAGGGCGTGTGTCATCCAGTGAAGAGTGTATTGTACTGAGCTGTCTCAGGGTAGTCTGGTGTTAGGAAACTTCCTAGAGATGTTCTGTATTCAAAGACAAAATATTTCTGAGGAGTTATTATGAAATCATGGCTGATCCACTGAAGCTTTGGTTTGATTTGAGATAATGCAGAAAAAGGCATTTTTAAGCTGGAGAAGACTCTTGAGAGTTCCTTGGACAGCAAGGAGATCAAACCCAATCAATCCTAAAGGAAATGAATATTCATTGGCAAGGACTGATGCTGAAGCTGAAGCTCCAATACTTCGGCCACCTGATGCAAAGAGCTGATTCATTGGAAAAGACTCTGATGCTGGGGAAGATTGAGGGCAGGAGGAGAAGGGGGCAAGAGAGGTTGAGATAGTTGGGTGGTATCGCTGACTTGATGGACATGAGTCTGAGCAAACTTGGGGAGACGGTGATGGACAGGGAAGCCTGGTGTGCTGCGTCCATGGGGTCACAAAGGGTTGGACACGGCTGAGTGACTGAGCAACAACAGAGCAGAGAACACAACACAAATTTTAAAATTTTCTTACATTTATTATTTTCTGTGCTGAACTTTGAAACATTTTTTTTTAATCTATGTTACTTTAAAAAGCTACATTTGGAAAAGGCAATGAGAGCTGTTTTGTTTAAGTTTGGGCTTCAATCAGTTCTCTGAAAGTCCGTTTTTAAGAGAGGCTGGAGGTTCGGACTACTGCTGACACCTACACATGTGTGGACCTGAATGAGGAAGCAAGAAACAAGAAGCAGGAAACAAGTGTCTGGGCTTTCAGACCTTCCCTCACCTGAAATGTGAGTGTTGGAAGAAAGGAATTTAACAGGCAAAATTTTATTCATAAACATTAAACAGTGATTCAAGATGAATCATAAGCATTTAAGATTTTGCTAAAATATTTTTGGTGTTAAGAAAAAAAAAAGATTTTACAAAATTCATCTGGGCAGCAGCCCCTTGGATAAACAGTCATCACAAGTGGAGGTCCTGAAAGGATGGAATGACTTCAATGTCCTATACATGGAAATCAAGAAGCTCTTTGACTCAATAAACTGATTAAATGCTGGCAGTGCAAAAACATTTCATCTTTATAAAATCTAGTATCTGTGATTTAATGAGACATATTTGTTTCAAGGGCTTCCCTGGTGACTCAGTGATAAAGAATCTGCCTGCCAATACAAGAGATGCAATTTTAATCCCTGGGTTGGGAAGATGCCCTGGAGAATGAAATGGCCATGCACTCCAGTATTCTTGCCTGGAAAATCCCACAGACAGAGGAGCCTGGTGGGCTATAGTCCATGGTGTTGCAAAAGAGCTTGAGATGATTTAGTGACTAACAGCAACAATGTGTTTCAAAGCAAAAGTGTTTAGTCAGAAAACACTTGCTATGTAATTTGTGTTTTTTCTTTTTAATGTTTAAAATTCATTTGTTTTTTACTTGAAGGATAATTGTTTTACAGTATTGCATTGGTTTCAGTGGAACTGGAAACAATAAATGGACAAGAAATTACCCTGTCAAAATTACAGATAAATGAAGACAATGCAAATATAATTTTATTTATGTTCACAGCCTCGTATGGTGTAAGTGTTTAACAGATCTGCTATGCTATGATTGACTAAAAAACCTTTTTTTGGTCAGTTTTATTGAGGCATAATTTGCATAAATTAACATTTAAGTGTCCAATTTAATGATCCTTAGCAAATATGTTCAGTATGTAGTTGCCACAGTCATAACTAGAACATTTCCATTGTCCCAAAGAATACTTTCAAGATCCATTTCAGGCAGTCCTGTCCTTCAGCCTCTGGCCATCACTCATCTACTTTCCATATCTACAGTCTGCCTTTTAAGACATTTTATGTAAACAAGAGTATAAAATCTTTTGTATATGGCTTCTTTCTTTTAATAATGCTTTTGAGATTAAGCTGTGCTTGTGTCTGTATTAGTGGTTTATTTTTATTGCTGAGTAATACTCCTTGGTATGGATGTACCATGTTTATTTATGCATTCACAAGTTGATGGATATTTCAGTTCTTTCCAGTTTTTGGCAATTACAAATAAATCTGTTATGAATTAGTCTTTGTGTGTACACATATTTTTGTTTCTCTTGGGTACATTTCTAGAAGTAGAATTGCTGAGTCATATAATAAGTGTATGCTTAATGCAACCAAGCAACTGCTAAACTGTTTTCTACAATGACTAAAAGGGAAAATGTCTATTTTGCTTTTCCAGTGGCAATATATAAGAATTCCAGTTGCTCTACATCCTCATCAAAACTTGATATTGGACAGTCTTGGCCATTCTAGAGAGGGTCTGGTGGTTTTTCACTTAAGTTTTAATTTCTATCTGCCAGGTGCTAATGACACTGGTCGTCCTTCATGTGCTCACTTTTACCATCTGTATCTTTTCTTTGGTGAAGTGTCGGTTCTAATATTTTGCCCATTATTTTTTCATGATCTGTTATCTTCTAATTATTGAGCTTAAGAATTCTTTATATACTGTAGACCCCAAGCCCTTTAAAATATACATATTTATATTTTCTCCTAGTCTGTGGCTTGTCTTCATTTTTTTATCAATGTCTTTTAAAGAGTAAGATATTTTTGATAAAATTCAGTTTATCAAATGTCTGTCTTTTAGAGGTTGGGCTATTTAAGACATTTTTCTTCTTTAAGAAATCTTTGTCTAACCCAAGGGCCTACCCAGTTTTTTTTTCTTAGAAGTTTCATAGTTTTAGATGTTGCATGTAAGTCATTACACATCTTGAGCTTATTTTTGTGTATGATATAAGGTAAAGTTTTAGCTTCACATTTTTTGTATATGTAAACAGCTCTTAAGCTCAATAATTAGAAGATAAATAGATCATCAAAAAATAATGGGCAAAATATTAGACCTGACCTTTCACTAAAGAAAGGAGCTCACACTGGTCAGAATGGCCATCATCAAAGTCTACAAACAGATGCTAGAGAAAGTGTGAAGAAAAGCTAACCCTCCTACACTCTCAGTGAGAATGTAAATTGGTATAGCCACTATAGAGAACAGTATGGAGGCTCCTTAAAAACTAAAAAGAGTTACCATAAGACCCAGAAATCCCATTCCTCAACATAAATCCAAATAGGATAAAAACTCCAATTCAAAAAGATGCATGCACCAAATGGTCAAAGCAGCACTATTTATAATAGCCAAGACATGGAAGCAACATAAGTGTCCATAGAGAGATGTATAAAGATGTGTTATCAGTGAAGGAAACTATAAGCAAGGTGAAAAGACAGCCCTCAGATTGGGAGAAAATAATAGCAAACAAAGCAACTGACAAAGAATCAATCTCAAAAAATACAAGTGGCTCCTGCAGCTCAATTCCAGAAAAATAAATGACCCAATCAAAAAATGGGCCAGAGAACAAAACAGACATTTCTCCAAAGAAGACATACAGATAGCTAACAAACACATGAAAAGATGCTCAACATCACTCATTATCAGAGAAATGCAAATCAAAACCGCAGTGAGGTACCATTACACGCCAGTCAGGATGGCTGCTATCCAAAAGTCTACAAGCAATAAATGCTGGAGAGGGTGTGGAGAAAAGGGAACCCTCTTACACTGTTGGTGGGAATGCAAACTAGTACAGCCGCTATGGGGAACAGGGTGGAGATTCTTCAAAAAACTGGAAATAGAATGGTCATACAACCCAGCTATCCCACAGCTGGACATACACACTGAGGAAACCAGATCTGAAAGAGACACGTGCACCCCAGTGTTCATCACAGCACTGTTTATTTTATTTATTTATTTATTTTTCACAGCACTTTATAATAGCCAGGACATGGAAGCAACCTAGATGTCCATTGGCAGGCAAATGGATAAGAAATCTGTGGTACATATGCACAATGAAATATTACTCAGCCATTAAAAAGAATGCATTTGAATCAGTTCTAATGAGATGGATGAAACTGGAGCCCATTATACAGAGTGAAGTAAGTCAGAAAGAGAAACACCAATACACTATACTAATGCATATATATGGAATTTGGAAAGGTGGTAATGATGACCCTATATGCGAGACAGAAAAAGAGACACAGATGTATAGAACAGTGTTTTGGACTCTGTGGGAGAAGGCGAGGGTGAGATGATTTGAGAGAATAGCACTGAAACATGTATATTATCAACTGTGAAACAAATCACCATCCCAGGTTGGATGCATGAGACAGGGTGCTCAGGGCTGGTGCACTGGGATGACCCTGAGGGAAGGGATGGGGAGGGAGGCGGGAGGGTTTTCAGGCTGGAGAACACATGTACACCCATGGCTGATTCATGTCAATATATGCCAGAAACCACTACAATATTGTAAAGTAATTAGCCTCCAATTAAAATAAATAAATTAATTAAAAAAAGATGTGTTATACACACACAATGGAATACTACTCAGCCATTAAAGAGTGAAATAATGCGATTTGTAGCAACAGAGATGGATCGAAAGATTGTCACACTGAGTGAAGTGAATCAGACAAAGACAAGGAACATTTGATGTCGCTTATATGAGGGATCTAAAAAATGGTATAAATGAATTTATTTACAAGACAAATAGACTCATAGACACAGAAAAGAAACTTATGGTTGCCAAAGGGGAAAGGAGGATAGGGATACATTGGGGATTTGAGATTAACAGATAAACACTACAATGTATAAAATAGATAAACAACAAGAGAACTCTAGAGAGAATGGCGCAGAGAACTATATTAAATATTTTGTAATAAGCTATAATGGAAAAGAAGGGCTTCCAAGGTGGTTCAGTGATAAAGAATCTGCCTGACAATGCAGGAAATACAGGAGATGTGGGTTTGATTTCTGGGTTGGGAAGATCCCCTTGAAGAGGAAATAGTAACCCACTCCAGTATTATTGCCTGGAAAATCCCATGGACAGTGGAGCCTGGCAGGCCACAGGTCATGGAGTTGCAGAGAGTCAGACCTAACTGAGTGACTAAGCACACATACACATAGTGGAAAAGAATCCGAAAATTATATACATTATTTATTTTGTATATATGACTGAGTCATTTTGCTCTACACTTGAAACCTTATAAATCAACTATACTTAAATAAAAATAATGAAATAAAATGAAATAAAATGAATGTTAAAAATATGAGGATCAAAATAGTGTCTACAAGGTGTTGAAAGAATAATCCACAAAAAATCCGCAAATATTGGACATTTTTATGAGTACCTGTTCCTCCCCAGTGAAAGTCCTAAGCAACTGACTTACTTAAACAGAAAGCCTTGAGTTTTCATGTGTCTGCTCTGCTCAGTCATGAACTCTTGCAACCCTATGGACTGTAGCCCACCGGGCTCCTCAGCCCATGGAATTTTCCAGGCAAGAGTCCTGGAGTGGGTTGTCATTTCCTTCTTCAGGGGATCTTCCTGACCCAGGGACGGAACTTGCGTTTCTTGCATATCCTGTATTGGCAGGCAGATTCTTTACCACTAGAACCACTCTGTTCTTGCTTCATTTGTTCCTTCTGAGTAGTAAGAATGTCAGCACAAATATCCAGTTATTTTCCTGTGATTAATAATTCTGGAAGAGGTTCTTATAACTCAGTGGTTTACAAAGACATCAAAAATGATTACTTGAAATGACTGAATTCACGTCATGAAATTAAATTATATACAGATTACTATGCAGTTCACTTAAGCATAACACAGTTGAAAATGGTATCCAGATAAATGAATGCTCTCCCCCATATTTATTACCAGTTTATTTTTCAAGAGGTTTTGAAAAAACACTCTGCCACAACTGCTAAGGATATTGTCCTTCTAATTTCCACCCGTGTCTGTTTTTTCACTGTCCTTGCTGGTTGCTCTCCATTGACCCATTTCTGTAGTGCATGCTGGGCTGATACCCGCTGATCTAAGCTGGCTCATGTCAGCCTTGTCACTTCTTTGATTTAAGGTTGATATGCTGATTACAGGATTTTTAAGACTCTGTCTGTGTTTCTATTAGTCTAACAATTCTCTTCTGGTTTATTATTACAGATATTTGCCCGATATCTGCCATTTTTTAAACATGTTGATGGTAGCCATCTATTACAAAATGCCTCCCTTACATATTGCAGTGCAGTGAGGTCACTTGGATCAATATGCCAGTAAAAGCTGACTTTTTGCATATCAAACACAAATCAATAAATATCAACCTTGACTATGCATCAAGAATAAAACATATAAAAATACATATCCATTGATTTAGAATATATATTTTTCTTGGTAGAAAAAAACTGGGCATGTGATCTTCCTCCTTCCCTTCCTTCCTTCCTTCATGTCTTCCATCCATCTGAAAGGTTGTTGCTGAACCACGAAAGACTGGGATTCTTGGCCTCTGGAGGAGAAGAATTCAATCCGGGGCCAGAGACAGGCTTGATTGTTCAGGGCTTTTGTGCAATAGAGTTTTGCTAAAGTGTAAAAGGGACAGAGAAAGCTTCTGACATAGACATCGGAAGGGGGCAGAAAGAGTGCCCCCTGCTAGTGTTAGCAACGGAGCTATATACCTTTTAGTTAGTTATTACAATGAATCAAAAGAGTGTCTCAAGTTTGTGACAGTTTTACCAGACCCACTCCCACAATTTACATTTTAGGATAACAAGATTAGAATTTAGCAATGGTAGAAAGACCCTACCATATCCACTCCCATAATATGTATTCTAAAATATCTGGATTAGTCAGAAGGTTTTCAGGAAGAAGAAATTCTCCTCCAGCACGATACGTTGTTGTTTTATAATCCCTAGTACAGAGTTTAAACTGAGTTGTGTAATTTACTAAGACTAAGGAATGTAGAGGGAAAAGAAGTTTGTCCTTTTCTCCTCCTTGAGAATTCCAGACCCCCATCTCCACTTCGAGAGCCCCAGACCCCTTTCTCCTCCTTGGGGACCCTGGACTTCTTATCAATCTGCCTAGGAATTGACTCTCTCACATTATTTAGCTATCATCTGTCTTGGAGGTGGAAGGCAGTGGCATTGTGTTAGGCCTTGTAAATTCAATAGCTTTAGAGTAGGCTGAAGAAGAGAAGGAAGAAAACAGGGCATGCTAAATGCTATAATCTTGGGGAAAACAAGGGAATATACAGACTCTAACCTGAGCTGAGGGGGTCTCTGGGAGCCCTTTGGGAGATGGGACTACTGAGTGAGACTGGAGAAGTGGACTGTAATTAACCAGGAGAAAAGTGTACTCCAGGTGGGGAAGCAGTGTACACCGGCGTGGACTTAGGCTTTTTTAAGTTTCACAGACAGTTCTGGTGTAGAACTAGAGCTGAAAGTTTTAAATTTAGAATTGCTTATCAATTCGGAATATCTGGATAAAAGTGCAGAGAGACCAGGGCCATGCTAATCTCTGCATCTCTGCCTGTTGTCTGACCTGGGCCTGCACCCTTGCTCCGTGGTCCATTCGGGTAACTTTTTGCCCTTTGTCGTTGACCTTGCCTGGGATCTGACCCATCCATGCGGCTTTTATGTTCTGTGGTTATGACAGTGATCAGAGGAGCCTGACAGTGCCCCGAGACCACGCTGAGGCACTGAGTTTGTCTCCCTCAGTCTGACCATCTCTTTGAAAGTTACATGTTGGCCATGTATGAGTTATTTTCCTTTCCTTCCCAGGATCAGTTTCTCACCCATTTTCTCTCCATCTGTTATAGGAGAATAATCTAAGATATCCAGTTTAGATGAATTGTTCTAGGTCACATTTAGCTTACAAACTATAGAGCCTGGACTCTAACCCCAGTATTCTGATTCCAAGACCATATTCTTTCTATTTAATTTCAGTGCAATTTAAAGACATTGTTTGTAACTTATTTTGTATTTTGAGCTACTGTCTTTTTAATTTTTCAAAACCTGAAGTATAGTTGATCTACAATGCTGTATCTGTTTCAGGTATGCAGCAAAGAAGTGATTCAGTTATACATGCATATTCATTTTTCAAATTCTGTTCCATTATAGGTTAGTACAAGATACTGAATATAGTTCCCTGTGCTATACAGAAGGGTAAATTAGGAGTCTTGGATTAACAGATGCACTGCTTTACATGAAATAAACAACAGTGACCTATTGAACTACTTTCTCAAGTCTTGCTCCATTTGTTGTCTATCAGCAGACAGAAGAAATCTGTGGGGAAGAGGAGGGTTTGGTTACCATGGTAGCCAGTCTCCAAAGGTGGCCCCTGGCAGCCCCTCCCTTCTCCGCACTCTGTGTCGCTTTCACAGGAAAAGACTGTATTCCATCCCTTTGAACCTGGGCTACGCTCTGACGGTTTTGGCCAATAGTGTCCTGGACCCTCTGAGTTCAGGTCTTAAAAGGACTAATAGCGTCTCTTCCTTTCCTCTCGGGACACGCACTCTTGTGATATTCCTTCAAAAACTCCAGCTGTCAGAAGCCCCGTGAGACCAGAGGCGCCTTGATCCACAGCCCAAGGTATGTTGCTGGTGGGTGTCGAGTAGCAACTGCTGGCCTGAGAGTCAGCCTTCTTGCCTGTCCCGGTGCGGTTGAGCCCGTAGATGACTACAGACCCAGCTGATATCCTATGACACAGAAGGACCATCCAACTAACGCTTAAGGAAACGTGAGAGACAGCAACACGGCTACTATCACAAGCCACTGAATTCTGAGGTGATCTACTACATAGCAATGGATAGCTGAAAATGTTACCTCTATAACAAGAGGTAGCATTGTCTCTTCCTTAAATATTTTGAAAAATGAAAGCAATATGTGAAAAGTAATAAATCCCATGTAACTTACTGGATAGACTAGCTTATTAAAGTAACCATGATTTCTGACACAATGGAGTTTTTCTGAAAATTATTTTTAATGACCAGAAGTCTAGTTATCCTGAAGAGGAAAAAAAAAATGAAAATGACACTGGAATTTAAAATGTCTCATTAACTTGGAATAAGTACACACTCTAGAATCAAAGGAACCTGGATCAGCTTGCTGAATATCCTTTTGTGACTTAAAAAAAAATGTACTCATTGTTTGACATTTGAGATTTGATTTGGAGCAAAAATGTCTAAAGAAATTACCTCTTTATGGACCAAGACATAGAAGAGGGGCAGAGTACTGGGACTAAGACATCAAGAGATATTTCCTGCTGGGGGCCTCTGCAGCTGGCATTTAAGGATAGGAAAATTGAATGGCAGTACTATTTTAGAAATAAATATTCTTAGTTATGATGAGCATATTTTCTGAACCAGAAATTCGGACATCTGCTTGACAAATATGTGTAAAATTATGGAGGCAATGGCATAGAATCATCAGGAAACAATTACAAAGACACAGCTGCAGAGACGGTAATGTAGGTGCTAATTTAAAATAGTTAAATAAAATGACTATAGTCCTTATCATATGCCAGGTACTACCCTAAATATCAGAATTAACTCATTTAATGATTAAAAACCCTCTATGACATAGATCCTATGTTAATATGTTTTTGAGAAAGGAAGAAACTAAGGCATAGGACTTTTAGGTGCCAGAACAAACTGTGAAGACAGTTTTATTTTGGAATCCATATCATTATATTATACTGTGTCTAAGCATAGTTTTCATGGTTAAGTGCAAAGTGGGGGAAGGCTATATAGCTCTTAATTAATGGGACAGAATAATTGGAGCTGATATAATCTGATTATAGGGAAAAGATTTTTGGAGCTTTATTAGAGGCAACTGAGATACCTCCTGCCTTTCTGACCTTCATCTCCAGAGGCACTGGGAGGAAATGTGGGGCTGCTGCTGACTGACAGGGGTGCCCATGAGATACTCTTGGTGCCTAAGCAAGGAGAATGGGATAGCATTGTCACTTCCCCTGAACTACTAGCTCATGACTGTACCAGTTCAGCATCTCATAGGGAACGCGGTTTCTCTTGTTTGAAAATCAAATGATTTGTTCCCTCTGTTAAATGCACATTTTGTGTGTCGAGAATGAAGAAAAAACTGAAGCAGTAATTTGGGTGCCAGATCAATGTGATCAATGTGACTGGTGATGGAAGCAAAGTCTGATGTTGTAGAGAACAATATTGCATAGGAACCTGGAATGTTAGGTCCATGAATCAAGGCAAATTGGAAGTGGTCAAACAGGAGATGGCAAGAGTGACATCGACATTTTAGAAATCAGCCAACTAAGATGGGCCAGAATGAGTGAATTTAACTCAAATGACCATTATATCTAACTGTGGGCAATAATCCCTTAGAAGACATGGAGTAGCCATCATAGTCAACGAGAGTCACAAATGCAGAACTTGGATGCAATTTCAAAAACTACAGAATGATCTCTGTTCGTTTCCAAGGCAAGCCATTCAATATCACACTAATCCAAATCTATGCCCCAAACAGTAATGCTGAAGAAGCTGAAGGTGAACAGTTCTCTGAAAACCTTCAAGACCTTCAAGAACTAACACCCAAAAAAGATGTCCTTTTCATCACAGGGGACTGGAATGCAAAAGTAGGAAGTCAAGAGACAGCTGGAATAACAGGCAAGTTTGGCCTTGGAGAACAGAATGAAGCAAAAGGAAAGCGAATAGAGTTTTGCCAAGTGAACACACTAGTCATAGCAAGCACCCTCTTCCAGCAACATAGGAGAAGACTCTACACATGGGCATCATCAGATGGTCAACACCGAAATCAGATAGATTATATTCCTTGTAGCCAAAAATGGAGACACTCTATACAGTCAGCAAAAACAAGACCTGGAGTTGACTGTGGCTCAGATCATGAGATCCTTATTGCAAAATTCAGATTTAAATTGAAGAAAGTAGGGAAAACCACTAGATCATTCAGGTATGACCTAAATCAAATCCTTTATGACTATACAGTGAAAGTGAGAAATAGATTCGAGGGATTAGATCTGATAGAGTGCCTGAAGAGCTATGGACAGAGATTCATAACATCATACAGGAGGCAATAGGTCATCACTGCAAACAAGTAGAGGAAAACAATAGAATGGGAAAGTCTAGAGATTTCTTCAAGAAAATTAGAGATACTAAGGGACCATTTCATGCAAAGAGGGGCAAAGTAAAGGACAGAAATGGTATGGACTGAACAGAAGCAGAAGATATTAAGAAGTGGTGGCAAGAATTCACAAAAGAACTCTACAAAGAAGATCTTCATGACCCAGATAATCACGATGGTGTGATCACCAACCTAGAGCCAGACATCCTGGAATGCAAAGTCAAGTGGGCCTTAGGAAGCATCACTACAAACAAAGCTAGTAGAGGTGTTGGAATTCCAGTTGAGCTATTTCAAATCCTAAAAGGTGATGCTGTGAAAGTGCTGCACTCAGTATGTCAACAAATTTGGAAAACTCAGCAGTGACCACAGGACTGGAAAAGGTCAGTTTTCATTCCAATCCCAAAGAAAGCTCAAACTACTGTACAATTGCACTCATCACACACAGTAGTATGTAATACTCAAAAATCTCCAAGCCAGGCTTCAGCAGGACATGAACCGTGAACTTCCAGATGTTCAAGCTGGTTTTAGAAAAGGCAGAGGAACCAGAGATCAAATTGCTAACATCCATTGAATCATCAAAAAAGCAAGAGAGTTCCAGAAAAACATCTAATTCTGCTTTATTGAATAACACCAAATCCTTTGACTGGATCACAATAAACTGTGGAAAATTCTTCAAGAGATGGGAATACCAGACCACTCGACCTGTCTCTTGAGAAATCTGTATGCAGGTCAAGAAGCAACAGTTAGAACTGGACACGGAACAACAGACTTTCCAGATAGGGAAAAGAGTACATCAAGGCTGTATATTGTCACCCTGCTTGTTTAACTTATATGCAGAGTACATCGTGAGAATCGCTGGGCTGGATGAAGCACAAGCTGGGATCAAGATTGCCAGGAGAAACATTAGTAACCTCTGATATGCAGATGACACCACCCTTATGGCAGAAAGTGAAGAAGAACTAAAGAGCCTCTTGGTGAAAGTGAAAGTGGAAAGTGAAAAAGTTGGCTTAAAATTCAACATTCAGAAAACTAAGACCATGGCATCTGATCCCATCACTTCATGGCAAATAGATGGGGAAACAGTGGAAACAGTGGCTGACTTTATTTTTGGGGGCTCTAAAATCACTGCAGATGGTGACTGACTGGAGCCATGAAATTAAAAGACGCTTACTCCTTGGAAGAAAAGTTATGATCAACCTAGACAACATATTATAAAGCAGAGACATTACTTTGCCAACAAAGGTCCATCTAGTCAAGGCTATGGTTTTTCTAATAGCATGGGTGTGAGAGTTGGACTATAAAGAAAGCTGAGCACTGAAGAATTGATGCTTTTGAACTGTGGGTTGGAGAAGACTCTTGAGAGTCCCTTGGACTGCAAGGAGATCCAACCAGTCCATCCTAAAGGAGATCAGTCCTGGGTGTTCATTGGAAGGACTGATGGTGAAGCTGAAACTCAAATACTTTGGCCACCTGATGCGAAGTACTGACTCATTTGAAAAGACCGTAATGCTGGAAAAGATTGAAGGCGGGAGGAGAAAGGGATGACAGAGGATGAGATGGCTGGATAGCATCACCAACTCAATGGACAGGAGCTGGAGTGAACTCCGGGAACTGGGGATGGACAGGGAGGCCTGCCGTGCTGCAGTCCATGGGGTCACGAAGAGCTGGACGTGAGTGAGCGACTGAACTGAACCGAACTGAATTGATAGAAGAATTCTATTTTAAACAGAAGAGGGTGGGCCATTCAGAAAAACAGAAAAAGTGGAGAGTTGTTGAGGTAAAGTTGGATATAGCCATATGTACAATACAAGAGAAAAAGATTCTCAGCTATTAGAGCAAGAATATATCTGGGTCAAGGACAAGTCCATCCTTGGTTTGGACATAGGTGCAAGGAATGGAGAGAGTGAATTTATAGTATTTCTGTTTCTCATTGGTAACGTTATCCCTAATGGATACTCTATGTGGGACTTTACTAGACTGGAGACATTAAATGATCATAGCTCTTCTTGTTCTGACCCTATTATAGGTAAGCAAACATCTGGTTATGACTTGACTTCCTATGTAATTCTGCACAGGAAATCTAAAGTGAAGACCCAGAGGTAAATTTAGACCAAAACTTTAAAAAAATTTTAATATATTTATTTAAATTGCAGGCTAATTACTTTACAATATTGTAGTGGTTTTGCCATACACTGACATCAGTAAGCCATGGGTGTACACGTGTTCCCCATCCTGAATCCCCCTCCCACCTCCCTCCCCATCCCATCCCTCAGGGTCATCCCAGTGCACCAGCCCTGAGCGCCCTGTCTCATGAATCAAACCTGGACTGGTGATCTGTTTCACCCTTGATAATATACATGTTTCAATGCTGTTCTCTCAAATCATCCCACCCTCTCCTTCTCACACAAAGTCCAAAAGACTGTTCTATACATCCTTGTGTCTTTTGCTAGACCAAAACTTTTTGTCTCATGTAATTAAAATAAAGGTTCATAAATAGTTGTAAGCATATAAAAAATGGGAAAGTTGTTTTTTAAAACCATTTTTATTGAAGGATAGGTAAGTTACAATGTTATGTTGGCTTCAGGTGTATAGTAAAGTGATGAAGTTGTATATTATACATATATATATACACAGACACATATGCACATATATATATTCTTTTTCAGATTCTTTCCCATTATATGTTATTGCAAGATATTGAATATAGTTTGTGCTATACAGTGAGTCCTTATAGTTTATCTGTTTTATACATAGTGGTGCATTTATGTTAATCCCAAACTCCTAATTTATCTCCCCCACCTTTACACCCTGATATGCCTGCTATTCCTTTGTTAATCATAAGTTTCTTTTCTATGTCTGTGAGTATATTTCTATTTTGTAAATAAATTCATTTATATCTTTTTTAGATTTCACATATAAGTGCTATCATATGATATTTGTCTTTTCCTGTCTGATTTACTTCATTTAGTATGAAAACCTTTAGGTCCATCTGTGTTGCTATAAACGGCATTATTTCATTCTTTTTAGTGGCTGGGTAATATTCCACAGTGTACATATACCACATCTTCTTTATCTACCTTCTTTATCCACACGTAAGTTGCTTCCATATCCTGGCTAATGTAAATGGTGCTGCTATGAAAATTGAGTGAATGTGTTTTTCTGAATTAGCATTTTCATCCTTTCTGATCCATGCCTAGGAGTGGAATTGCTGGATCATCATATGGTAACTCTATTTTTAGTTTTTAAAGATACTTTCATACTGTTCTCCATAGTGGTTGCGTGAATTTACATTCCCACTGACCGAATGGGAGGATTCCTTTTTCTCCAACCCCCTCCAGCATTTGTTGTTTGTAAACTTTGTGATGATGGCCGTTCAGCTGCTGTGAAGTGATACTGCATTGTATATAATAGTTTCAATTAGAATTTCTCTAACAATGAGCAATACTGCACATCTTTTCATGTGCCTGTTGTATATGCGTATGACTTCTTTAGAGAAATGTGGGGATGTAGTTTTTAATTGATTTTGCTTCCTCTCCAAAAATAGAAAGTTTTTATAATAAGTTCAAATTTCTGGTTGATAGGTACTGTCTAGAGAAGAGGAGCAGCTGCTCCCTTTAAGTAGGATATTTATATTCTATTTTACCAGACTCGTTACCATTCCCTGTGGTATTACACACAGCTGCTTCAGCAACTTAACTGCCAGCCCCTACAGGTTTCTGAGTTTGTATCTTCTGAACCTAGAGGGAAGTTCTCTGGTGATTTAAGAATGAATTGATTCAAATGAATGCATGAGACAAGCGCTCGGACCTGGTGCACTGGGAAGACCTAGAGGGATCGGGTGGAGAGGGAGGTGGGAGGGGGGATTGGGATGGGGAACACATGTAAACCCCGCTGTTTCATTTCAATGTATGACAAAATCCACTACAATTAAAAAAAATAATAATAATAATAAAAAGAAAAAAAGAATGAATTGATACCTGTGGTAATGAATAAAGTGATGTATATTTAGCTTTGGCTGTGATATAATGACTTCCTGAATCTTACAGTTTATAGAATTTGCTATTTCTCAATGTTAATTATAAAATTTCATTCTTGTGACTACCTCAGTGTTAAATACCTTTCATGTAGTGAGATTCTGCCTCTAGGGACTTAATTATACCTGGGCATATTGAAAGAGCAAGGCTGACGTGTCTCAGCAGGGCAGCTCATCCCAGCACATGGAAAATAAGGCACTCTGGCAATAAGGCCCCCCTGTCCTCTTCTGGCAGAGAAGGCAATGGCAGCCCACTCCAGTACTCTTGCCTGGAAAGTCCCATGGATGGAGGAGCCCGGTGGGCTGCAGTCCATGGGGTCGCGAAGAGTTGGACACGACTGAGCGACTTCACTTTCACTTTCCACTTTCATGCATTGGAGAAGGAAATGGCAACCCACTCCAGTGTTCTTGCCTGGAGAATCCCAGGACGGGGGAGCCTGGCGGGCTGCTGTCTATGGGGTCGCACAGAGTCAGCCACGACTGAAGTGACTTAGCAGCCGCAGCAGCAGTCCTCTTCTGGATGACACAATTTTACGACATCTGATTTTTGTAGGAAAAGAGCTCTGAGCCCAGAGTCACTAGAAGTGTGGCTTGGTGTAGTTTGTCAGTAAGTTGGCTGTGTAGCCATGAACAAATACGATAATATACCTCGGCTTCAAGTTCTTCGTAAATGAAAAGGTTGAATCCAAATATCTCTGAATTTCCATTCTGCTCTGGCATTACATAGCTCAGTCATACATACTAATGTTTTTGAGTTTATATGCACATTGTCTATGTCCTTTAGTATCATTTAAATCCTGTGTGAAGAATTTTATGAAACACACATTTCTATGTTACTCTCATGTTAACATAGATATTTATATCCAAACAGAAGGTTAGATTTTGGACATATTTCAGCAACATTTGGATGTCTGATGATTCTTTAGAAACTGTTTTTAATCATTCAGTATCACAGAATTCAAAACAAAAACAACAAAATAAGCACATCAAAACATGTTGGACTTGAACAAAAATAGCAGGCAGCTGGGGACACAGGCATGGCATGCAAAACAGGCCTGCATATATTACACTTTGCATATTTATGACAGTGTTGCTCCAGCAATATTGGCAGTTAATGCAGTGTCAATGGGAGAAAAGCTGTCTCAAAGGTTTATTTTTATTGGACAATGGGAAAAAGAGCCAGGAAACCTTGTTTTATTTTTGCCAAATCAAGTTATCTAGGAGAGTAAGTCATCCATTTACTTTGGACATGCCACATATGTTCCTATTTATCCAAGAGCCAACCCAGCAATATCAGGATAGAGTCATCTTCATTTATGTCCAAGTTGAATGTGGCAAATAGCAGCAGTGTTTTCTATGTAATTACTTTAGGTGATATGGATGAAGATGATGTATTTGACCAGAAAATTGCTTTAAATTAAGTTAAAAAACCTGAAGGTTTAACATCTATACAGAATATATGATAATTTGCTGGGGAGGATGGCAGAGGAGCTCAGAGAGAAAAATCTTCTAACTCAAATGAAACATATGGATGTTTGGGGCGGTGGGGTGATGGTAGCAGCAAAGGAAGAATGAAGCAAGAAAAAAAGAGAATATGTATTAAACATAAATGGTATAGCCACATTTATAAGCATTTATTTTCTACTGTATATTCAAACAGAATTGAAAACAAAAGAACATAAGCCTGAGATTGATTCCTCCCTTTGCAATACGGTTGAGGAAGACAAGAAATGTTACTGCTGTAAGGATAGGAAAGGGTACTCAATATCTTATGATAACCTATCATGGAAAAATATCTAAAAATAATATATATAAGTGCTTCCCACAGTTCCGTGGTAAAGAATCCACCTGCAAAGCAGGAGATTCGGGTTGGATCCCTGGGTCAGGAAGATCCCCTGGAGAAGGAAATGGCAACCCTCTCCAGTATTCTTGCCTGGGTAATCCCATGGTCAGAAGAGCCTTGTGGGCCATAGTCCGTGTAGTCACAAAAGAGTCAGACATGACTTAGTGACTAAACAACAACAATCAAAATACATATATTAATTGGAAAGTGTCGTTTAAAGGCAGTGTAGGGGTTTCCTGGGTGGTCCGGTGGTCAAGACTATGCAATCCCATTGCCAGGGGCACAGGTTGGATCCCTGGTTGGGGAACTAAGATCCTGCATCTGTGCAGAGAGGCCAAAAAAAAAAAAAAAAATGAAAAAGTTAAATATATAATCCAGAAGGACCTACTAAATAGCAGAGGGAATGCTGCTCAGTGTTTTGCAAAACCTAAATGGGAGAAGAATTTGAGAAAGAATAGACGCGTGTATAGGTTTAACTGAATCTCTTTGCTGTGTGCCTGAAACTAGCACAACATTGTTAATCAACTGTACTGCAATGTAAAATAAAAATTTAAAAAGAACTAGAAAATAAAACTTTATCTACTAAAAATCGTCAAAAAATAGTCATTGATCTTCTGGAGATCTGTTCTCTGAATGATATAGGTGTAGGCTAAAGTTTTGGCTACTTATTCACACACTCATCTATGGTTTGGATACTTAGTAGGTGTCCTATGAGATTCATGTAGTCCTTCATCTGATTTTATTTGAAACACACAGAAATTGTACTATTTCATACCTACATGAGAGATTTTAATGCTGATAAGCATATGTAATAAATATTGGTACTTATGCCATAGTTTAGAAAAAATGAAGATGACTGACTGAAGGTGTACTCTCAATTATACCTATTCATTTAGCACTTCTGACCTGCTACCAATACAATTAACTCAAAGGAAAAAAGCAATAATAAATACTGAGTGATTGCTAATGCATAGTGGGATTTATGAGGGACAGATGACTGATTATGTTTCAGTTCAGTTCAATTCAGTTGCTCAGTTGTGTCCGACTCTTTGCAACCCTATGAACCGCAGCACACCAGGCCTCCCTGTCCATCACCAACTCCCAGAGTTTACTCAAACTCATGTCCATCGAGTTGGTGATGCCATCCAGCCATCTCATCCTCTGTTGTCCCCTTCTCCTCCTGTCCCCAATCCCTCCCAGCACCAGGGTCTTTTCTAATGAGTCAGCTCTTCACGTGAGGTGGCCAAAGTATTGTAGTTTCAGTTTCAACATCAGTCCTTCCGATAAACACCTAGGACTGATTTCCTTTAGGATGGACTGGTTGGATCTCCTTGCAGTCCAAGGACTCTCAAGAGTCTTCTCCAACACCACAGTTCAAAAGCATCAATTCTTCAGTGCTCAGTTTTCTTCACAGTCCAACTCTCACATCCATACATGACCACTGGAAAAACCATAGCTTTGACTAGATGAACCTTTGTTGGCAAAGTAATGTCTCTGCTCTTTAATATGCTGTCTGGGTTGGTTATAATTTTCCTTCCAAGGAGTAAGTGTCTTTTAATTTCATGGCTGCAATCACCATCTGCAGTGATTTTGGAGCCCAGAAAAATAAAGTCTGACACTGTTTAGGGACACTTTAATATTACATTTTCTGGTAAAGCCTGGTTTACATGGCAAGATGTTAACTGTGAATTTCCTAGCTTCACTTCCACATATTTAGAATGTAGAGATAATTGATGTTAACAGAAGTGACCCTGGAGTGCCTGCTGAGTTTAAACAAAAAAGAAAAGAAAGAAAAAGAAAATATTATATTCTGAGTGCATATTCTTTGTCCTATAGGTTCTTTCCTAATATTATGAACATCACCAATGCAGTCATGAGTGTTGTGACGATTCTCATCCAAATCTTACCTGTTATTATTTTCAGGGTTTAACACTTAGGCAGGATTCTGGAAACTAAGCGCCTTAAAGGCGTGAACACGTAAAAAAACTCGGAGAAATATTAGTCAGTATCATGCTACTTACACTCATTCACTCAAATTTTAAAAAATGTTTATTTATTTGGCTGAGCCAGGTCTTGGCTGCAGTATGGGATTTTTTTTTTTTTTTTTTTTTTTTTAGTTGCATGTGGGATCTAATTCCTGGACTAGAGATTGAATCTGGGCTCCCTGTATTGGGAGTCTAGCTTCTTAGCCACTGGACCACCAGGGAAGTTCCTCGATGTTTTGAAAATCTAGAAACTGCAAGTCATGATAGAGCACTGAAAAATAAAAATATTATATTCTAGCCCTGAAGGAGATTGTAAGCTAGCAGGTCTCACTTTCAATAAATAAACGGCTAACTTAACACTCTAATAAGCACTACAATGATCTATACAGATGCTGAGAAAAAAACGGCACTGGCAGACCTAGTCTAATATCATGGGTTAGAGGATGTTAAACTGTTAGCCTTAGCTTCACAACTAACATTTCCCTCTTTCATAGAAAATCAACACAAAACAAAGAAGATGGCATTAGGTACAGAACAAGTAAATAATAATCAACATCTCTTTCCCAACTAACCAGTTTTTTTTTTCCCCTCCCAATTAACACATTGAAGCTCACCTTGTAGACCTTTACATAGGCATGGGAACCAATGAAAGAATCAGGAAGATCTTTGGTGTGAGGGGAATCTGACCTCGGTGTCTACATCATGGCCCCTAAGAAACAGTGCTTCCCCCATATGAGAGTCAGAGTAGAAAAGAATGGAAAAGAAAATAGATCTGATATAGTCCTATCCCATGGTTACTAAAGACAAGCTCAATTCAATAGAACATATATCTTTGCCTTAATAATCGATTCTAGCTCTGTCCTGTGCTGATGTTTGTCCTATTGGAAAGGAAAAAAACAAAAGACAGATGGTGGACCAGGTGCACCCGAGTTGGCTGGGTCAGGCACAAGGAGGGAAGTCTCAGAAGCTCAGAGGCTTAGGAAGAGGCAAAGTAGCATTGCCAAAGGTGAAGGAAGCCAAAGTGAAAGGCTTGGGACTCATCAGCAGAGGACGAGAGCATCTTACTTTTAGCACTCAATTATCAAAACAGTGCTTGGATTATTTGAAGGTTTGGGAAATCAGTAATACTATGTTGTATATATGTATGTGAAATTTACACACACAATATACATATGATTTGAAATAAGCAATTTTAAAGAGAAATTATAGAAACCAAAAGAAAGAAAAAAAGCAAAACAAAGAGGAAACATCCAGATAGCTGAAGAAAAGGGAAATGCCACAGGATAAATGCTTATCTTGTAAGCAACCACTCTCCACCAGCAGCTGGGTAATAAAATTGCGCCGGTCAGAAAGAGGTCACCCAAGACACAGCCTGACCGGCCTGGGCCTAGATTCTCCCATAGGCTCCATTACATTCTGGGCATAGATTTTTCTGCAAATCACGATAGATAATAGGGAATCAGCTCTCACAGATGTGAACCACAGCTCATAGATACAAAGAGACTGAATTTAAAGTTGAGCATCTCTGCTGGAGATAGAAGGGAAGTGACTTGTTTATGTGCCATTTCATCACTTTCCCCAAGAGGCACTAGCCCTCGGTTTATGTTCCATTAAAGGTGTAGTGACATGGTTTTAAAGCAAGTGGAAGACTGGCCTGTTATTAGAATTAGGGAATTTGGATTCAATTCTAAGTTAAAATCATGAAATGTTAGAGCTGTAAGGAAGCCAGATATAATCTAACCCAGTTTTCTCCTTTCACAGGTGAGAGTTTTTTGATCAAGAGATGTAAAGTGATTTGCTAAGTTAGTTAATGACAGTATCTGGACTAGAATCACCTATAAGTGGTATCACTACTTCTATAATATTATTCCTCCACTCTGGGGAAGACATCCCTGGGACCCTGAGCCTCATGTCAATCAACTGTAGCAATCTCCTTTCTTCTATGTCCCTCTTATTTATGACGTTCAAAGTTTTCCAACATCTATTGATCACTGTGTCATCTGGTTTATTGTTTTTGTCTTGCCATCCCCATTCCTGTTCTCAGCCAGGTGAATTTATAACCATACAGATTGTTAACCCTATTTGCTAGATATCAGATTTTCTTTCCGTCTTTCACTCTATCTATCTTCACTTGCTTTCAGCAGATAATTCCCATGATCCCATTTTGAACATTGGTTCCCCAACACTACACTGTATGTGAACTCACAAAATCTAATATCTTCGTCTCTGTTTATAACCCTATTCTTTCAGGTTGCACATCTTTATTCCACCTAAATTAGCTACAGGGTAACAAGCTGCTGATTGAGGACAGGAGGAGAAGGGGGTGATGGAGGATGAGATGGTTGGATGGCATCATTGACTCAGTGGACATGAGTTTGAGCAAGCTCTGGGAAACGGGGAAGGACAGGGAAGCCTGGTGTGCTGCAGACCATGGGGTCACAGAGTCGGACATGGCTGAGCGACTGAACATCAACGAGCTGTTGAAATGGAGAGACGCAAATCCAAGGGCTCTTCCTCTTCTCTTGAAACAGGTTGGAAGGGGGTGCTCACGGATGGCAAAGGGCTCCATTCTACAGGGTCATCAAGGGACTCACGTTCCTTCTGTGTTATAGTTCTGCTACCCTTGGGGGGGCTGTTTTTGTTCACATATTTGAAACTGGTTTACTACTGTCATGGATACTTTCCAGAGCTTGGAAAATAAAGGACTAGCAGCTTTCTCATTAAAAAATGTGACCCAAAAGTTGTACGTGTTTCTTACACCCACATCCCATTGGCTAATGCTTGGCCACATGGTCATACCTAGTATCTTAGTCCATACCAGCTTCAATAACAAGATACCATAGATTGCGTGGCTTCTGAATGACAGAACTTTATTTTTCTTAGTTCTGGAGGTTGGGAAATTTAAGATCAAGGCACTGGTAGATCTTGTGTCTGGTGAGAGCACGCTTCCTGGTTTACAGATGGCTTTTTTTTTTCTGCTGTGCTTTCACAAGGTAGCAGCCAGGGAGCTCTCTAGGGTCTCTTTTATAAGGGTACGAACACAATTAGGGGAGGTTCTACTCTCATGACCTAAGCACCTCCCAAGAGCTTCCACTCCTAATGCCTTCATGCTGGAGATGAGGTTTGAACCTAACAATTCTGAGTCAGCATAAGCATTCAGTCTATAGCACCTAAAATAAAAGGAACGTAGGGAAATGTAGTTCCTAGCTAGGCTTCTTGAGCACAGCCAAAAATCGGGATGTGCTATTTCTGAAAGGAAGAAAAGTAGGATGGGTTTGGTGGATACTATTAGCTGTTTCAGCTATAACTCTCACTGCATTTCTATTCATTGACTTCATTGGAACCTCCAGTTCCTTGGTCCTGTATTTATAGGCAAATTAATAAATTCCTTTCCTTTTTTCCCCTCTCTTGGCTGCACTGTGGAGCTTGCAGGATCTTAGCTCCCTTCTGTCAGGGTCTGGCAGCCTCACCCAGATCCAGGCCTGCCTCCCTCTCTGGCCCTCCAGAAGGCCTGACCATGCTGTGGTTCCCAAGAGACCAAGCTGAGAGGGTAGGCGGGTACTTCCAGTGTGGCAGCAAAATGCCATGAGCTCCCTCTTTGAGATTAGAAGGTGAAACCACAACTCTGAATCTGCCTTTTGGAAGAGGTTTAGCATTTAATTATGGGAAAATTATAAAGTGATCGACTAGACTTACCTTTATCCAGGGCAGTCCAGGGAATTGTCTCTGTGTGCTACCATCTCCGGAACAGGATTAACTGGGTTAGCAGCAAAGGCTGTAGGTCGACGGGCAGATTCCTACTCTCTTTCTTATGAAGCGTCACACGCTGTTGTGTTTGTTCACACCCAAGGCCTGATGAGAACAGAGATTTCTCAAATAATCAGCCTGTCTTCTTCTTTTCATAAAAATATAAATCCCAACCTCTGTATTTTCATGGACTTCATATTTCATGAAATAAGTAAGTCACAAACCAGGGAAAACTGGTTTGGTTGGAAGATGGCTATCAATTTATATGTTAATCAATTTTATTTTAAATGACTGTATAATAAGCACAGTGATTTTACTTTGCTTTCCCTGTCACCTCTCCCGCTTCGTCTGGGTGTGTCTTTTATATCAAACTCTATGAAAGGCAGCATAAATACTGATATTTGAAACAACAACTTCCTCCTTTTGTCGCTCCTATTCAGTGGCCTGCAAAATACTTCTGCTAGTTTCTAAACCTAAACCCAAACTGGAGCTTTATTTATCTTTGACATAATCTGTCCTTCAAAGGACAGAATGCATAATCTGGTAGAGTACCAAACCTAAAGTGCTAAGTATTGATGGCTTGAGGAAATATATTCTTGTCTTGTTTTATTATAAATAATCTGTGTCATAGTCTTTTAAAAAATCTGAATTTATTTCTTCCAGGCTCTGCCCTGGGAACCTATTCTAGTTTGTGTAGTTGCTTTTGAATTAAAAGTAAAACACAACTGTTACATTCTGCATCTCTATAAATATACCAATAATGATATATTATTTACGTAGGACTTCATAGAGAAAATGCCATTCATTAGAAACAGAAATACCTGTCCTTTAGGATTTGGAGCTTTTATTTTCTAAAATGTCCCCTGTGGCCAGGAACAAGATAACCTAATGCACTTATTTCCAAAGAGTTTCAAAAGATGAGGCTCCAAGCTATTCACATTGAAATTCAGTAGTGACAGTATAGCACTGCCTCAGAAAAAGACAGCAAAAATTGAGAAATATCTTCAAGTTGTCCTTGGTCTTTCAGGGAAATATGATAAGATTCCTTTGAATGTCAAAATGGGAGAAAGCATTTGATATTGTTTCTCACAATGCTGTAAATATAAATCAAACTGACCTGGAAAATAACAGAGCCCCATGAACTAAAAACTAGCTTAACAATGTTAGTAAAAATAGAGGCATAATATAAAAGGACCCTGAGAGACTCCCAACCAGGAAAGATAAGATAAAGAGCCAAGGAAAAGAACCTAGGATGATTAAGCGGATGAAGGCAGAGATTAATGATGTTATAAAGGGTGTCAATATGCGTAGTCTTGCTGAGAAAGCTCTGGAACAAGGTGGGATATAAATACATAAAATCAAAGCAAGGAGACCCAGAAAGGTCTCCAAAAGATACTAACAAGAGATTATGGAGCACAGCACCAACTGAAAAGCGGAATAGAAAAGGGAAAACCAAGGAATGGAATAAGAGGAAAAGCAGTTTATTACAGACACAGCTTAGAAACGACCTGAACATGCAAATTTCTGCTATTTTCTTTCCCGCTGCTCTCTTCCCTGCACCACCACACAGCACCCTCCTCCTTTCATCCTCACGTGAAGAAACCGTTGCCCTCAAGGAGTTTTCATGCATTTTGGTTCGCATCACTTGGAGTCTTTCTCATGATTTAAAACATCATTGAAGGATAGAGATGGAAGAGAAGTGAAGTGAGGAAGTAGGTCCCTGACCCGACTCTCTCTGATTTGGTCTCTGACCAAGGGAGAGGCGGCTTGGTGTGTCTAGGATTTTAGACAGCCAGGTAGCAATTAGGGACCCCAGGATGACGTGAAAGGGGCAGAGGGATTCAAGTGAGGCATAGAACTGGCAGAGCCTTCTGTTTTGAAGAGGCCAGGAGACTGAGATGAGGACTGTTTTGCTGGCAGCCCTTGACAAGTGATGACTGAGAACCCAACCAGACGTTTCACAGATGCCTATGTGGCCAGATGACAGCAAGCACGAGATGCCTCAGCCTGATGTCTGGGACTGTGTGAAGCCTCTAATAAACTGGATGCTTTTCCTAGAAAACTCAAAATACAGAGATCAGGTTGCTGTCATCCTGGCAGAAAGAGGACTATAGAAAAAATTAAAATGTAATATAGAAAATGAAGTAGAATTTTCATACCTGATTCGTGAACTAAGAGTCATCCTTTTGCATTGATTCATCAGCTTGCCCTGAGACGACATAAAGCATTGAATTTTGATTTCATCAATAAGAAAGGTGTCCTTTAATTCCTTTAAAAATATTACTTCTCATGGACAATGCACCCAAGAGCTCTGAGGGAGATATACAATGAGATTTTATGTTTGCCAACACAAACAATCATTCTGCAGCCCATGGGTGAAGGTATAATTTTGACTTTTAAGTCTTATTATTTAAGAAATAAACTTTGTGCAACTATATCTGATGTAGACAAGTGATTCCTCTCATGGATCAGGGCAAAGTAAATTGAAAACCTTTTGGAAAGGATTCAATATCCTAGAGGCCATTAAGAACATTTATGATTCATGAGAAGAGGTCAAAATATTACCATTAACAGGAGTTTAAAAGTTGATTGCAATCCTCATGGGTGACTTTCAGGGGCTCAAGACCTCAGTGGAGGAAGTAACTCTGGGTGTGGTGCAAATATCAAGAGAGTTAGAAGTAGAGCCTGAAGATGAGACTGAATTGCTGAAACCTCATGATAAACTTGAACAGATGAGGAGCTGCTTCTTATGGCTAAGCAAAAAAAGTGGTTTCTTGAGACAGAATCTACTTCTGATGAAGATACTCGAAAGATTGCTGAAATGACAAGAAAAGGTATAAAATATTATATAAATTTAATTGGTAATGCATCAAGGTTAGAGAGGATTGATTCCAATTTTGAAAGAAGGTCTTTTGTGGATAAAATTTTTTCAAATAGTATTGCATGCTCCAAAGAAATTATTCGTGAAAGGAAGAGTCAGTTGACCCAGCTAGTTTCCTTACTGTCTTATTTTATGAAATCATCAAAGTCACCCCAACCTGTAGCAACCACCATCCTTAGCAGTCAGCAGCCATCAATATCAAAGCATACCCTCCACCAGCAAAAAAAATAAAGAAAAGAAAATTGCAACTCGCTGAAGTTTCAGATGATGGTTATAATTTTTTAACAATGAAATGGTTTAAAAAAATATTTTGGCTGCATTTCATGGTGCATGCGATTTTCGTTCCACAATCAGGGATTGAACCTGTACCTCCTGCAGCGGAAATGCAGAGTTTTAACCACTGGACCGCCAGAAAAGCCCAGCAGTAAAGTATTACCAATTAAGAAGAAAAAAGTATCCCTTAAATAAACAAAGACAAACTGTTGGAAAATTGTAACACTTTACCCATCTGTATTCAGCAGTATATACATGCTTGCTTTCTGTTTTTTTTTTTTTTTTTGACTTTTCTTTTGGTTGGAAAATACTGAAACCGTAATTAGTAAACTTAAACTACAGAAAAATATTATCATAAAGGTATTATTGTAAATATTTTACATGGATTTCTTCTTTTAATCTTCAAACAGATCTTCTTAGGTAGGAGGTGTTATTATTCTTCTCATTTCACGAATAAGAAATCGAGGCACAGAAGTTAAATTGGTCAAGTCCACGTACCTGGTAAGTGGTCAATCCAGGATTTTAAACTTGATCCTTCTGACTCCAGAGCCTGTCATGTTCATAAGTGATGAGTGTAGGCGCCACTGTGTTACAGAGGCCGTCACTGCCCGCACGTGACAGGATCTCCAAGGCTCCGTTGGCCGGCTCCTCCAGAGTTGGAGCCACATGCATCCTTCAGATGCTGCTCGAGGCTGTGAATAGAATTAGGCCAGCCCATTTTCATAGTTTAGTTAATATTAATACCATAATTATGGTGCAGAGCAAATAAAGTAAAAAACCTCCTTTGGTTTCAAATCAATAGCAAAAACTTAACATAAAGAGGAAGCTAGAAGGGGAGGCAGGGGGCAGGGATAAAGAATTGACCACCTTCCTAATCTCAGATAATCGTTAGGGAAACTCTGGGAAATAAATATTATGATCTCTGTTTTACATAGGAATAAACTGAAGCTCATTGGCTTTAAGTGACTTGCTCAGTTGGGAAGTGACAGAACCAGAGTCTGGTTCTGACTCCAAAGGGTTTTCTTTCTTTGTTAGGTTCCACAGTCCCGCAAAAGCACCCTGATTTGGGTACACGATGGATTAAGTAGGCCATGGTGGTTTAGACTGAGAACACATGAAGCATTTATAATACTGTTTCTGTAGGAGAATATATTCCTACTTCTATATTAGGAGATTAAAAACAAATTCTGGGACACAGCCCTTGAGACACTTGAGAACTGCCTACTTTGACACTAGAGAAAAAAAAATACTTGAATTGTGATAATATTTTTACCTACAAATTTAAAGCTTGTGAAATATATTCTATGCCACATGGAAGATGTTTATTTATTGAGTCAACAATATTAGCAGCATCAGCAGGTTGGAGAAAGCTGAAATGTGAGGTGAATATGTGTGCTTGTGATTTGCTTTTTTGTCTGTTTTATGCTGATGAATTCATATTTTTTTAAAAAATGGTTTGTATTCCAAAGAGTGGAAATGAAAAAATGTTTGAAATGGGAAAATGGTAAGGACATTTATTTGGATAACTTGAAAATTAAATAAATCGAAATTTTTTACATCTTGCTGCTGATGCTGCTGCTAAATCGCTTCATTTGTGTCTGACTCTGTGCGACCCCAGAGACGGCAGCCCACCAGGCCCCCCTGTCCCTGGGATTCTCCAGGCAAGAACACTGCAGTGGGTTGCCATTGCCTTCTCCAATGCCTGAAAGTGAAAAGTGAAAGTGAAGTTGCTCAGTCGTGTCTGACTCTTCTCGACCCCATGGACTGCAGCCCACCAGGCTCCTCCGTCCATGGGATTTTCCAGGCGAGAGTACCATAGCGGGGTGCCATCGCCTTCTCCGTTTTACATCTTGCTTTGAAACAAAACAGAAGTTGTTTACTATTAAGTGGAATTGAGGGCAGCTGTCTTGAGAAGCCTGTTCTCATATTATTACCGCAAAATTCAAGGCCTGGCTACAGACTCCCAAGAGCTGGTATTTCCTGGAGAAACACATCACACTGACAATTCGTGTCTCTAGTACAGCATCTTTATCCTTTGCCTTGCGTTTTGGTCTTCTAGTTGCTCTGGCTCATAATTTATAAGGACCCTTAGTCGCTTTGTAAGAGACCTTAGTCATCCTTTAGTCCAGCCCCCATATATTACCAGTAAGGAGAATAAATTGAAGAAAAGTGACTTGCCCAAATATAAGCCAACTAGAACATTTTGTACTTTCAAATGTAGACCTGGCCATATTCCCAAAAGGTACCTTTATTTTTTCATTCCACATTCTTCAATAAAGATCTCATTTACTGAGTTTATTTCAAGAATGGAAACTCTACTATACCCAGGACAAGGTATTTGTTTTTAACTGTAAAAATAATTTTAATTATAAAATTGTCATATCATACCACTCATAAAAGTCTCTTGTGCAGTTACGTCTACCTTCCAGATTTCCTATGCATAATACAAATATATATGGATAAATAAATATATGTATACATATATGTGTATACAAATATCTACATATAAATACATGCACACAGATACCTATATTATTCCACAAATGGGATCCTATTATAACAATACTAACATCTTGCTTTATAAAGTTTTAAGACTTGAACATCATCCTTACCAGTACACAGAAGTTTACTCCATTGTTTTTCCTTTCAGTTTTATTGAGACATAATTAACATCCAGTACTGTAGAAGCTCAAGGTGTACGGCATAATGATTTGAATCACATACATCATGAAGTGATTATCACAAGTCCAGTCACCATTCCACATAGGTACAAAATTAAAGAAATAGAAACATAATTTTTTTCTTGTGTTGAGAACTTCCAGAACATACTCTCCCCAAAGACCTCACACATAACATACAGCAGTGTTATTAGTAATTACCTTTTAACATGTTGAATATTATATCTCTGGTACTCATTTATCTTACAGCTGGAAGTTTGTAGTTTTTGAAGCCTTCATCCAGTTCTTCCCCACACCCTGCCCCCACTTCTGATAATTATAAATCTTATTTTCTCTTTAATGATTGTTTGTTTTTAAAGTGTAATTGACATATAACACTCTGTTAGTGAATCACACAACAGAGTGATTCAATATTTCTATATGTTTTAGACTGATCACCATGATAAAGCTAGTTATATCTGTCACCATACAAAGGTATTACATAGTTATTGTCATTGACTATATTTCCCACACTGTACCTTTCATAATCCACGTCTCATTTATTTTGCAACTGGAAGTTTATACCTCTTAATCTACCTCACCTATTTTTCTCACCCCCCTACTCCCATCCCTTTTGGCAAACACCTGTTTGTTCTTTGCATATATAGCTCTGTTTATATTTTATGTTTCTTCATTTTTTTTCCTAAGATCTGACATATAAGTAAAATCATACAATATTTGTTTTTCTTTGTCTGACTTATTTCACTTAGCATAATGTTCTCTAGGTCCATCTATGTTGTTCCAAAAGGCAAGATTTCATTCTTTTAATGGCTGAGTAGTATTCCATTATGTGTGTGTATATATATATATACACACAGATACGGAACTCCTTTATTTACTTAACTATTGAGGAACACTTTGGTAGCTTTCATATCTTGGCTATGGTAAATAATCTTGCATTTAACATAGGGATACATATATCTTTTTGAATTAGTGCTTTTTTTTTGGATAAATACTGAGGAATGAAATTGCTGGATCATTGGTTGTTCTATAATACTTTTAACTTTTTGAGGAAACTATACTGTTTTCCATAGTGGGTGCACTAGTTTACATTCCCAACAGCAGTGCATGAGGGTTTTCTTATTCCACATCTTTACCAACACTTGTTATTTGTTGTCTGACATTAACGGTTTTGAGGTGTGAGTTGATGTCTCACCGTGGTTTTGGTTTTCATTCCCTGATTATTAGTGATGTTAAACATCTTCTCATGGGTCTCTTGGCCATTTATATATTTTCTTTGGAAAAATGTTTATTCCAAGCTTTTGACCATTTTTTTTTTAGTTGGGTTGTTTATTCATTGATGTTGAGTTGTGTGAGTTCTTTGTATATTTTGGATATTAACCCCTTATCAGATATATTATTTGCAAATACCTTCTCCCTCAGTAGATGGCCTTTCATTTTGTTGATAGTTTCCTTTGCTCTGCAAAAGCCTTTTAGTTTTATGTAATCCAATTTGTTTATTTGTTTATTTTTGCTTTTGTTTACCTTGCCTGAGGAGAAAGATCCAAAAAAATAAAAGATTGCTAAGACCAAAGTCAAAGAGCACATTGCTTAGGCTTTCTTCTAGGAGTTTTATGGTTCCAGGCCGTATATTTAAGTCTTTAAATCATTTGAATTTATTTTTGTGCATGTTTATTTTTCCAGATGAACTTCAGAATTCATTTACCATTAGAAAAAAAGTTGGGGCATCCTATCAAGCACAAATTGGCACTTACCAAGAGCATTGCCAAGGACTGAACAACAAGGGCATTTGCCATCTGCCTCCATGGACACTGAACCCTCTGCTGCTATAGCTGCTGACCTTCAACAACCCCTGCGGGAGTTCAGGTGGAGTGAGGCCCTCTGAGCTCCAGGGAATCTGGTGGGACAGGTCTTTAGATAGCGGATGGTTTTAAGAGCTGATTTTATGATCTCAATCCTTGCATCGCCTCAGATCTAGACAAGCACTGAATGCCTTCATCAGATCCTCGTGACTAACAAAAAACCTTTTGTAAAATGAGTGTTTCATAGTACTGAACTCCCCTTTCATCAAAACCTTACACGTTGACTTCCCCCCACTGCCGCTTTGGAGCCGTCTCTCAGAGCTACCTGAGGTGCTGCCTCCCGGACTGCAGTCCTCGGTTTGCCCCAGCTGAAACTTGACCCGCAGCTCTCGAGTCGCACATCTTCTAGTTGACAGTTATGGTGACCAGCGAAGCCAGCCAGAGTGGGCCTCCTTCCTCGACTGGACTCCTGAGGAACCAGAGCTTTGGTACCAGCAGGGCCCCTTGCGCCCATCTGCCTCCTCAGGGAGTGCAGACGAATTTGGGTAAGCCTCTGCTGGTTCTTGAATCTCCCGTATTGGTTGAGATTCCGAGTTTTATTTGGCGGTGGAGCAGGTTACCCGCCCCCTCGCAGTAGGAAAGATGCTGGTGGGGGCCCAGGTGGAAGATCCGGGGCATACCTGCTCATGGCCTAGACGGTGAGTCTAGGTGGGGCTGGCTGGAAAGAGCCAGGAGAATTGCCCACCTGGTGGAAAGGTACTAGGTAGCGGGACTCAACTGGGGAAAAATTGAGGACTACCTGGGGCTTGGCTGAAAGATGCCACGGCCGCTCCGCTGGAGGGGACTGAACAGTCTTGGCTGGGTGGTTGAGTAAGAGGCTTATCTGACACTTGCCCTCAGTTTGACTGCTATTATGGACTTTGTCAGGATAAAACATTTGAGAGCTTTGCTCTGAAGAAAAGGGACAAGACTCCTCCCGGCCGGTTTTGGTTTTCTCAGGTGGCTGAGAAATGTACGGGAGTGGTGGAGGCCTAGTCCTCACACCGTGCAGTGGCCCCATAGGGAAACCCACTCAGTAATTAAAATACTCGCTCACCCGGGGTTGCACATGAGAACTGGCCATTCAGCGACCTGAGCAGCCACGGCTGTCTTAGATTGCCAGAGGCAGAATCCGAGCCGCCTAAGAGGGCCTGAAATGACTCTGGGGTGATTCCTGGAGGAGTTAGGCTCACAAGCAGCACGTGGGCCCACTACACAGGTTCACCAGTGATTTTTATCCCAGACAAATTCAGCTTAAAATGGGGAACAGAATCTCTCAAAAACAGAAACAAAGAGGTGTCAGGAAACCAGCCTCCAACTAACACTCCAGCTGGGTTCATGCACAGTAAGTATGGAGCTCATACTTCTAAGTACCTAGTTAACTGGAGAAATTATACTAAAAGAGATCCCAACCTAAAATGGCCAAATTGGGGTTTTTTGATATTCCAAAATTGCTATTTTTGCATGCAAAATTAGAAAAGCCTGGCCATGCTTATTTTGACTGGTATCTAGAAGCTTTTAAACAGGAAATGATAGAGTAACTTTGTAGGAAACCAACAAGAAATTGCTTGAAACTATATCAGAGCTAAAGACTGCTAGCACTGACTTTGCCGGGTCAGAGGTCTAGTGGAACTGGGAAGTCACGTTTGGCATTTACTCCATTTGGCTTTTGATTTCTGGGCATCACTTTACCATCTTTCGTGGGTACTCTTGCCACTTTGCTTTTGGGTTCTTGGGCTATCTTTGCCTTTTGTTTCATTTGGAGTGTGACTCCTGACTGGTGAAGTTCTGGTTCAGTCTGGTTTTATTGGTTTGGTTTGAGTGCACAGACATCTGGTACAAACTGCTTGAGTTAACATGGGGATTGCTCACTCTAAGGTTCCACGCCCCACCTGGGAACACTTTGGGGGAAGAAAAAAATTTTTTTTTTGGACTGGTCAATCTATAGCTATGATCCAATGACAAGAAAAATGGCCTAAAAATATTAGATCTTTATCAGTAAAATGGACTGCAATTCCCTTATGTCCGGGACTTCCTCCTGTAATTAACAGCCTGGGGCTGATCAAACTAAGATCCCTACTTCCCTGGAGGGACAATCCCTGCTGGGACCTTCTGCCCTTGTTATCAGAGCCAAGTTGAGCATTATCTGGTCTAAATTTTGGCTAAAAAAACTATGGTCACAAAAAAAAAAAAATACAATTTTTGACAACATGGTCACAGTATTCTTTAGCTGCAGAGGAAGCTTGAAGGAAAAAATGATCTCTTTAAGAATTCTTGCCCTGAGGAAATAACTCCTTCTATACCTTTAGACCAGAGATTTCTGGATCACTTATCTAGACCATCTCTAATTCCTGAAGCCAAAAGGAGCAAAAAAAAAGGGGGAACTAAGCCTTTTAAAATCTTATTCCAACCACTTTTCATTTATAACTAAGTTTGGAAAACAAAGCTATAGGATCTCAAGTGTCCATTTGGATATATGTATGTCTCAGTGTGTGTCTTTGTTTTTTTTTTTTTTAATAATATTGCTGATTGCTGGGATCAGTTTGTAAATGAGCTCTAATCTAATTGGCCTTAAAAAAAAAGTAAGTGGTTACAAATCAAATAATTATAAATACCAGAGAAATTAACATAAATGAATTTCAGATTCACATGAACTGGGAAATAATTCAGTATTAAATATCTGATATTAATGTTTACTTGTTGATCTAACTAATGTAGACATGTCTAAGGGTAATTAACATTAAACAGAATATTTTCATTACACCGAGGTTTAATATAAGTTAAATATTTTTATATCTGTTACATTTGTCAGCATGAAAATTACCTCAAGTGAAGGAAGTTCTAAAAAATGTAAATAAGATATGATCCTTTAGGTAGATTTTATTAAAAATAATTATGCTTTTAAGGAATATGTGTCTAAAATAGTCTCTCCAGATTGGGGTAACTCAAAATTCTAAGGGTTGTGCTAAACTATGTGTTGGAAGTCTATTGAATAGCTAAATCATTTCCAAATAAAATAAGATTTCGAAATGTTTGCTACTAAACACTGGTTTCCTCTTACAGGGAAACTCTGAGATAAAAAATAAATGATGTTTGGTGCCATCATAAAATGTTCTTTCTAAGAAAACAAAGATTTTAGAAATTATCAGTGGAATTTATGCCCACCAATCTATAAAATGGTAATATAAAAGTCAGTTCTTGCTTGCATAAGGGAATTAGGAAGCGTATTTTTGGTAAAGAAGGTGTGAGAAATGGAATTGCATTTTGTGAAAGGAAAAGGAAGTAAGCCTGACTTACAGGTGGCTTTTTAGGGTGGAAGAACACTGTAATGGGCACAGAAAGTGATAAGGTTTGTGAATGAAAAGTGAACCATGAGGAACGACTTTTGTACATGGTTAGGACTGAATTTAAATAAAGTTAATTATGTTTACCTTTTAATAAAGAAAGCTGGTGCAAAAACTTGAATTTAGCTTTTCTCTCTGTTAAGAGGACATCTTTTCTTCAGATATTGCGCTTCCTTTGATAACAGATTTAAGTTTCCTTATCTCTTAAATGATCTGTTATAAAAGCCTTTATTGTCACCTTGGCTAAGTGAATAGCTATTGTTTAACAATGACCTATAACCCTGTCTGAGTGCTCTCCTTTTTGATATTTAGTGGACAAAGCTAGTGGAGGTGATGGAATTCCAGCTGAGCTCTTTCAAGTCCTGAAAGATGATGCTGTGAAAGTGCTGCACTCGATATGCCAGCCAATCTGGAAATCTCATCAGTGGCCACAGGACTTGAAAAGGTCAGTTTCCATTTCAATCCTAAAGAAAGGCAATGCCAAAGAATGCTGGAACTACCACAAAATTGCATTCATCTCACACATTAGTAAAGTGATACTTAAAATTCTCCAAGTCAGGCTTCAGCAATACGTGAACCGTGAACTTCCAGATGCTCAAGCTGGTTTTAGAAAAGGCAGAGGAACCAGAGATCAAATTGCCAACATCTGCTGGATCATAGAAAAAGCAAGAGAGTTCCAGAAACACATCTATTTCTGCTTAATTGACTATGCCAAAGCCTTTGACTTGTGTGGATCACAATAAAATGTGGGAAATTCTGAAAGAGATGGGAATACCAGACCACCTGACTTGCCTCTTGAGAAATCTGTTTGCAAGTTTGGAAGCAACAGTTATAACTGGACATGGAACAATAGACTGGTTCCAAATTGGGAAAGGAGTACGTCAAGGCTGTATATTGTCACCCTGCTTATTTAACTTATATACAGAGTACATCATGAGAAACGCTGGGCTGGAGGAAGCACAAGCTGGAATCAAATTTGCCGGGAGAAATATAAATAACCTCAGATATGCAGAGGACACCACCCTTACGGCAGAAAGTGAAGAAGAACTAAAGAGCCTCTTGATGAAGTGAAAAAGGAGAGAGAAAAAGTTGGCTTAAAACTCAACATTCAGAAACTAAGATCATGGCATCCAGTCCCATCACTTCATGGCAAATAGATGGGGATACAGTGGAAACAGTGTCTGACTTTATTTTGGGGGGCTCCAAAATCACTGCAGATGGTGAATGCAGCCATGAAATTAAAAAATGCTTACTCCTTGGAAGGAAAGTTATGACCAACCTAGACAGCCTATTAAAAAGCAGAGACATTACTTTGCCAACAAAGGTCCATTTAGTCAAGGCTATGGTTTTTCCAGTGGTCATGTATGGATGTAAGAGTTGGGCTACAAAGAAAGCTGAGCACCGAAGGATTGATGCTTTTGAGCTGAGGTGTTGGAGAAGACTCTTGAGAGTCCCTTGGACTGCAAGGAGATCCAACCAGTCCATCCTAAAGGAGATCAGTCCTGGGTGTTCATTAGAAGGACTGATGTTGAAGCTGATACTCCAATACTTTTGCATCGCCATCTGATGTGAAGAGCTGACTCATTTGAAAAGACCCTGATGCTGGGAAAGATTGATGGCAGTAGGAGAAGGATGAGATGGATGAAGATGAGATGGTTGGATGGCATCACTGACTCAATGAATGTGAGTTTGAGTAAGCTCCAGGAGTTGGTGATGGGCAGGGAAGCCTGGCGTGCTGCAGTCCATGGGTTGCAGTGAGTTGGACACAACTTAGCAACTGAACTGAACTGCTTAAAGAACGTGAACAGACATTTCTCCAAAAGAGGTATATAAATGGGCAATAAGAACATGAAAAGGTACTCAACATCAGGTGTAATTAAGGGAAATGCAAATCAAAACCATGGTGAGATACAACTTCACATCCATTCAGATGGCTACTATGAAAAACAGAAGATGCAAATGTTGTTGAAGATTTGGAGAAATTGGTACCCATGTGCATTGCTTTTGGGAATATAAAGTGGTTCAGCCACTGGCAAAATGGTATGCTGATTCCTTAAAAAATGAATTGATTAATCTGAAATTGATTATTCTGAAGGTAATAGAATTAGCATATAATCTGACCATTTCATTTCTGGGTATACACCCCAAGGAATAGAGAGCAGGGCTCAAATGGATAGTTTTGCATGGATGTTCATAACAGCATTATTCACAATAGCAAAAAGGCTGAAATATCCCAAGTGTCCACTGATGGATGGGTAAACAAAATGTGGTATATACATACAATGGAATATTTCATCTTTAATAAGGAAGAAAATTCTGACACATACTACAACATGGATAAACCTTGAACATATTTTGCTAAGTGGAATAAGCCAGTGGCAAAATGACAAAATTGTATGATTCCACTTCATTGAGATACCTAGAGTAAGTCAAATTAATTAAGCGAGAAAGTATAATGGGAGATGCTGGGGTTTGGAGGGTGCAGAAAAATGGAGAATTGTGTTTAATACATTTCAGTTTGAGAAAGTAAAAGTTGTGAAGGTGGATGGTGATGATGGTTGCAGAAAACTGTAAATGTACCTAATGCCACTGAACCTATACTTAAAAATGGTTAAACTGCTGAATTTTATATTATATATATTTGACCATTATTTCTTGGAAAGATAAAAAAGAAGTGGAGACCTATTTGCAGTTTTTATTAGGATTTGTAAGTTTTTTATGTTGTATCTTACTAAGAATAAGATATCCTTCTATTAATCATTTTTTATACTTCTTACTAGAATGTTGACTTTTTCTCCACATAAGGTCTGAACATTTTTTATCTTAGATTATTCCTTTTTTTTTTCCATTTGATTTCTTTGTTATACTTTTGAATGAATTTTTTTTCTATTTATTAACTGGTTTTTATTTGAATATAAAAGTTTTCCATCATCTACATTATATTATTTTTTAACCAGGCATCTTCTTTTTCTTCCATCTTTTTCTCTAATACTGTTAGTTCCTTGAAACAAGTATTTATTGAGCTTATTTTGAGTGTAGAGAAACATTAGCATATTCTTTCCCTCAAGAAACTGACAGTCTATCAAGGAAATGAAAAAAAAAAACCATAGAATGTTAGAAAAAACGACCTAGAAGATAGCATATATTCCAGACTTATGCTTTCTAAAGAAAATAAAATTCATGAAATCAAGTCATTAAGCGTGACCTCTAAAATGACGTGCTTATGAGATACTTTCTATTTCACATCACATTGTATTGTAATTGTAGCAGAAAGAAATAAGCTGAGGAAATCACTTAGATGAGGTGTGATCTCACCAGGCTCCCGGGAGGGCCTTGACGGTAGGGGTCCGTGCAGCGCCCCAAGAAGAGAGGCTGCAGACGGCCTTCTGGCTGTCCTTGACCAGCCCATGTAGGTCTGTGACCGCTGCCCACTGTGTGGTCTTTCTCATCTCGGCCACAGTGCTTCTCATTCTTGAGCGTGCGCCTCAGTCACCCTGGAAACTTGTAGAAGCTTCTTACAGTACACAGCAAGGAGCTGCTGACTCAGACGTGTGGAGCTCATCTGCCTGAGCTTTAAATGTATGCCCAGGTAATTCTTCTGATGCCATTGGGCCATGAACCGCATTGCTCTCCTGTAGTGAAAAATTCAGTTACCAGCCTTAAACTATGTTTTTCCTAAGCCTAGTGCCGCTGTCAGATTTTTATTTCTAAACGTCCAGTGTCCTGCTCTAGTCATGACTCCTTGCCATGAAGTCGTATGGGCTCCTCCTGACGGCAGGGCACACACCGACTTCCGTCCTTGCTCAGTACGGTGGTGTTTTGGCCTCCACCGTCCTTCTCAGAGTCTCATTTGTTCTCAGTACTGTGCCCAGCACACCCGGTACCCCCTGAAGGAGACAGCCTCTCCAGGGATCCCTAGCTGCCCCGGCATGCAGCACCCATCTCAGCTACTTTGGCTGGGTTAAAGCTATGGAAACTGTTAATTTTTATAAACACATTATCAGTTAAGTTAAAAAAATAAAATTCCCAATATATATACTCCTTTTTGTTACTCTAGTGGTTTTGTGTATTGATAAAATTGAGACATAACATGGTAAGTTTGGTTGCCTACTATACTTATAAAAATGGCATGTCATCTATGCAACCATATGTTGCTTACATGTCTAAGCATATTCACAACCCTTAGCTTCTGAACTCAGTGTAATGAAATGCTCATGTAGAACTGCCTGGTCCTATGTAACATTCCATGCAGTCATCAATCATATTCATGTTGAATCTGCATAAGACATTCTTACAGGTGTGTATTCTGTTTCTCTGGGCTTTGAAATGGTTCCTGATCTGTACCAGACTAGAGCTCTCTCTGACTACTGTCCTCTTTCCATATCTTCCTGATTCACCCAGTCCTTTTTCCTAATTAACTTTATTCCTACACTGAGTGAGTATCTGATATCCCTAAAACAGTCTTAATGTTGGGTTTGGGGTAAGAAAATAGTTGGCATCACTGTGTTGAATAACAAGGACGTTTGGGTAGAAAGTAATTCATTCTCGTCATCCTCAACTCACGTCTGTATGAACAGAGATTAAGCACATTGTTCACTACCATACAGCTTTAACTTGGGAGGACTGTCTGCCATTTTTCATGACTATTTTGGCACTTACTTTGAAATTGTGATTTTTTTTTTCCCTAAAAGGGCTGTGAAAAATCTTAGCCTTTTCACTGGTTTATAGAAACCCAACACGTACACCTGCAGAGTGACATACTGACCACTTATAACTAGATAATGGCCCAATCCCTTCCCTGTGACCGTAGCTGCTGAACTTCTTAGTCACTTCTTAGAGTTGGACCATAAAGACGGCTGAGCGCCTTCATCTTCCCCAGAGAGCTGATGACCAGTACAGTTTGCCTCTTCTTCACTTCTGTTTGCAAATCAGCATTAAATCTACCCTAGGTGAAACAAGGTTTAGGACTTTGCACATTATTTTTCTAAGCTTTCCTATCTATGACCTGAATCAGATCGAAGAAGATAAAAAAAAGCACACATTCTTAACCTAGATAAGGGCATTGATTTGGGCCAGAGAATACTTTGTCATGGGGGACAGTCCTGTGTGTTGTATATCAGCATTTCTGGTCTTTACTCACTAGATTGCAGTGGAACACACCCCTCCCCCCATGTAAAGAGTGCAACAACAAAAATGTCACCAGACAATGTCAGGTTCCCCCTGAGGCATAAATTTGCCCCTGACTGAGACTGCTGCTTTAGACAAATAAAAAAGCAATGCAAATGGTCCACATGGAAAAACTATGGTTTTTCCAATAGTCATGTATGGATGTGAGAGCTGTACCATGCTGAAGAATTAATGTTTTCTAACTGTGGTGTTGGAGAAGACTCTTCAGAGTCCCTTGGACTGCAAAGAGATTAAGCCAGTCAATCCTAAAGGAAATCAACCCTGACTATTCATTAGAAGGACTGATGAATGGGTTCATGCTAGGGTTGAAACTCCAATACTTTGGCCAGCTGATGTGAAGAGTCAGCTCATCGGAGAAGACCCGCTGCTGGGGAAGACAGAAGACAAAAGGAGGGGCAGCTAGCAGAGGATGAAATGGTAAGAGAGCATCACCAGTTGGATGGACGTGAGTTTGAGCGAACTCCGAGATGTTGGAGGACAGAGGAGCATGGCCTGCTACAGTCACGGGGTGACTAGGTCAGAGTGACTTAGTGACTGAACGACAACGGCAGTAACTTTCATTATTCAGTTCGGTTCAGGCGCTCAGTCGTGCCCAACTCTTTGTGACCCGGTCAACTGCAGCACGCCAGGCCTCCCTGTCCATCACCAACTCCCAGAGCCTGCCCAAGCTCATGTCCATCATGTTGGTGATGCCATCCAACCATCTCATCCTCTGTCGTCCCCTTCTCCTCCCGCCTTCAATCTTTCCCAGCATCAGGGTCTTCTCCAGTGAGTCATTTCTTCGAATCATGTAGTCAAAATAGTGGAGTTTCAGCTTCAGCATCAGTCCTTCAAATGAATATTCAGGACTGATTTCCTTTAGGATGGACTGGTTGGATCTCTTTACTGTCCAGGGGACTCTCAAGAGTCTTCTCCAACAACCACAGTTCAAAAGCATCAATTCTTTATAGTCCTCAACTTTCTTTATAGTCCAATTCTCACACCCATACATGACTACTGGAAAAACCATAGCTTTGACTTGACAGACCTTTGTTAGTAAAGCAATTTCTGCTTTTTAATATGCTGTCTAGGTTGGTCATAGCTCTTCTTCCAAGGAGAAGCCTCTTTTAATTTCATGGCCCCTGTCAACATCTGCAGTGATTTTGGAGCCCCCCAAAATAAAGTCTCTCACTATTTCCATTGTTTCCCCATCTATTTGCCATGAAGTGATGGGACCGGATGCCATGATCTTGGCTTGCTGAATGTTGAGTTTTAAGCCAGTTTTTTCACTCTCCTCTTTCACTTTCATCAAGAGGCTCTTTAGTTGTTTTTTGCTTTCTGCCATAAGGGTGGTGTCATCTGCATATCTGAGGTTATTGATATTTCTCTCGGCAATCTTGATTCCAGCTTGTGCTTCATCCAGCCCAGCGTTTCTCATGATGTACTCTGCATATATGTTAAATAAACAGAGTGACAATATACAGCCTCAACGTACTCCTTTCCCGATTTGGAACCAGTCTGTTATTCCATGTCCAGATCTAATTGTTGCCTCTTGACCTGAAACCAGATTTCTCAAGAGGCAGGTCAGGCGGTCTGCTATTCCCATCTCTTTAGAAATTTTCCACACTTTGTTGTGATCCACACAGTCAAAGGCTTTGAGGTAGTCAATAAAGAAAACATAGATATTTTTCTGGAACTCTTGCTTTTTTGATGATCCAACAGATGTTGGCAATTTGATCTCTGGTTCCTCTGCATTTTCTAAATCCAGTTTGAACATCTGGAAGCTCACAGTTCATGTACTATTGAAGCCTGGCTTGGAGGATTTTGAGCATTACTCTGCCCGCATGTGAGATGAGTGCAATTGTGTGGTAGTTTGAATGTTCTTCGACATTGCCTTTCTTTGGGATTGGAATGAAAACTGACTTTTTCCAGTCCTGTGGCCACTGCTGAGTTTTCCAGATTTGCTGGCATATTGAGTGCAGCTTTTTCACAGCATCATCTTTTAGGATTTGAAATAACTCAGCTGTAATTCCATAACCTCTTCTGGCTTTGACTTCACATACCAGGATGTCTGGCTCTAGCTGAGTGATCACACCGTCGTGGTTATCTGGGTCATGAAGATCTTTTTTGTACAGTTCTTCTGTGTATTCTTGCCACCTCTTCTTAATATCTTCTGCTTCTGTTAGGTCCATACTATTTCTGTCCTTTATTGTGCTCATCTTTGCATGAAATGTTCCCTTGACAGCTGTAATTTTCTTGAAGACATCTCTAGTCTTTCCCATTCTATCTATTTCTTTGCATTGATCACAGAGGAAGCCTTTCTTATCTCTGCTGTTCTTTGGAACTCTGCACTCACATGGGTATATCTTTCCTTTTCTCCTTTGCCTTTCACTTCTCTTCTCAGCTATTTGTATGGCCTCCTCAGACAACCATTTTGCATTTCTTTTTCTTGGGGATGGTCTTGATCACTGCCTCCTGTAGAATATCATGAACCTCTGCCATAGTTCTTCAGACACTCTGTCAGATCTAATCCCTTGAATCTACTTGTCACTTCCTCTGTATAATTGTAAGGGATTTGATTTAAGTCATACCTGAATGGTTTAGTGGTTTTCTGTACTTTCTTCAGTTAAAGTCTGAATTTGGCAATAAGGAGTTCATGATCTGAGCCACAGTCAGCTTCCAGCTTGTTTTTGCTACTGTAAGAGCTCCTCCATCTTTGGCTGCAAGGAATATAATCTGTCTGATTTTGGTATGACTATCTGGTGATGTCCACGTGTAGAGTCTTGCCTTGTGTTCTTTGTTTTTAAGATAATTTACATGACTTTAGAAAATTAGCAGAAGTTCACTCTTGGTCTCAAAGTTGACATAACAAAGCAGTTATGGACTCCTCAAAAAGAAATGCTGATACAAATTAAGGTGCTCCATGCAAATGAGCTTCTATCTGAGTTAATTGCTTCTGAGAGTCCAACCTGGACTTCAGGCATTTAATGCTAAGTGCCCATTCAAGAACAGATCAAACCAGGTTGTTTGGACTATGAATTAACCCATGTGGAAAGGCAACATTAGGCATTTCTCTAAGCTAAAACAATTACCTTTTCAGATACTAATTTTTATACATAATGTTTAGTACTTACCTGACACGATACCTTACTCTGTGTAGTCAATAAATATCTAATGAAAGAATGCTAGTTTAAATTAAAAAATGGTGGATATTAGTGAATGCATATGGAATCTAGAAAGATGGTAATGATGAACCTATTTGCAGGGCAACAGTGGAGATGCAGACATATAGAACATGTGTGCAGACACAGTGAGGAAAGGAGAGAGTGAGGCGAATTGAGAGAATAACATGGAAACATATACATTACCATATATAAAGTAGATAGCAAACGAGAATTCGCTGTATAAGACAGGGAGTTGAACCCAGTGCTCTGTGACAACCTGGAGGGGTGGAATGGGGTGGGAGACGGGAGGGGGTTCAGGAGAGAGGGGACGGGTGTGCACCTGTGGCCGCTTCGTGTTGACAAGAGGCAGAGGCCAACACAATTTTGTATAACAGTTGTCCTGCAACCATTGTATTTTGTTCTATACTTCTCAATAATGTGTAATTATAATCTCTGATACTTAAAATCTGTTGGAATAAAAAAAATGAGGGTGTGGTTGTGTGTGGTTGTAAGGTATGTCTCAGGCTTTTGGCCACTTGCTAAAGGTATGTCTCAGGCTTTTGGCCACTTGCTAAAGTCTATTCTGTCTCATATGGGGACTCAAAGTGTGGTCAGCAGATGTGCAGTGCAGACATTGCCAAGCAGATTGTCAGAAATTCAGACTTTCAGACCTCATCCTTGACTGACTAGTTCAGATTACCAAGTGCAACATTTTCCCCAGGTGATTATTTTACAGATTAAATCTTGCTAAGCGCTGCTCCCAAACACTAGTTTTTCAGATTACTAAAATAAATATTCTAGGAAAGGATTCTATAAAAAACAAGTTTTGGGAGAGTTGGCTAAGTAAAGTCATTCAGGTTCTTATACAACTGTACTTCTCAAGAACTATCCATGTTTAAATTCTAACTTTCTAAGTTGGAAAGAGGTGGGGGATATTAAGTAGTGTTTTCCAAACTTATTTGATAATGGGACCAATTTCTGATAGACAGCATTTTAGAAGAGGTTGCTGTGGAACATTCATTTCATAATTGAGTGGCAACTAGATCTTAAGTAAATATATTAATCAAATAACTATTCATGGTTATTGATTACTTAGTGGAAGAGCAAAATAGACTTTCAGACAAGAAAAAACTAAGAAAAATATAATAAAACAAAAATAACAGTAAAAAACACTTGTCAAAATACTAAGTACTTAAATTTAAAAACAAAGCAGCAATTATTAAAAAAAAATCATTGATTTGTAGCATCTAGCACAAATGTTATATTTTTTGGATGGATGAAATATTGTGAAGTGTTTCGAGATACTTTTGCATACATTTAGTTCTTATTGTTAATGAAATTTTGAGTATTAGAAATATTTAAACAAAATTAGCAATTAAAATATCTCTTAAAAGAACACTCTATCGATGTATATATGATTGACATACAAAAAGATGTACAGAAATGATGTAAACAATTTGATGAGTTTGGAGATAACACGTGTGAAATTATCATCACAGTTGTGAACTAAAAATGCTGCCTGTCATAACAGTAAACGAAGGGTCTTGCAGCCATCGGTCGCTATAGCCACTCTACGGGGAGCCCTGGTGGGACTCAGGATGGAAGCATAGTGCCCACCATTGCATCGCCAGCCACGGCAGGCACCCTACCTCCACGCCTGACGGTGCACCCTGAGGAAACTCAGGCTGAGAAAGCACAAGATAGGGCCCCAGAGAGCTGAGGTACGTATCAAAGGAATGAATTCAGTGAGCCCAAACGCCTGCATCTTCCAAACATAGAAGAGCACTAAATTCTTTAATTTAAGATATCTGGCTTTCTTTTATTAACAGTACTTTTTGGATGTTCCAGATACCTAGTCTTCAATGCAAAAAGCCCTGTATATCCGGGCTCCCTGCCTTGCCTCTTTGGAGCAGTTCATCAGAGCTATCTGAGAAATCACATTTCAGATTTAAGTCCTCAGCTCTGTCCACCAAATAAAACGTAACTCTCAACTCTTTTTTTGTTTTTTTTTTCTTTTACTTTTGTCACACGGCATGTGAGATCTTAGTTCCCTGACTGGGAATTGAACCCGTGCTACCTGAATTGGAAGCGTGGAGTCTTAACCACTGGACTTCCAGGGAACTCCTTTTAACTTTAAAGTTGTACATTTTTTTTTCAGTCAACATAGCCTATGCCATAAACACTTCCATTACCTCCAAGTGTTTCCTTTTGCCTGTCCTCTTAAAAAAGAAATAATGATATGCTGAATAAAAAGTATTATAAGCTTATCACAGGAAATGTGTACAGTACAGAATAGTATAAAAAGGAAATTATATAATCTTACTATTCATAGAGTTGCACAGATGTCATTTTAATTTATTCTCTTCAAGTCCTCTTTTCAGTACATTTATATATATAAAATGTTAAATAATGTATATACTTTTATTTTACTGTTTTGTTTTTTTAACACTACACCATGAAAATTTCCTTAAGTATCAAAAATTATTTGAAAACATATTATTTAAAGAATGAGTGATACTCTGTTAGATAAATTTGCCATAATTTACAAATTAATCTTTTAATGAGTGATACTCAGGCCGTTTATATAATTTTGTTCTTCTAAATAATACTCAGAAAAAAGTTCTAATTTAAGTAGAATTCCAATTATTTTGTTAGAGTAAGTTCTCAGAAATAGAATAATTGCTTTAAAGGGAATAAAAGTTTTAAAGGACAATGTAAAAAAATGAGAGATTTTAAAGATTTAACATATTGTTTTTCTTTATTTATACTTTCTTAGAAATATAGCATCAGTTTTATTATTTAAAGCAAAAGTAATATCTGACTTATAAGCATTCACTTTATGTGCATATAAAGTGCACTTCCATAGTGAAAGAGTTGAATTCATATTCTTCAGTGTTCTCAAAAATTTTTGACTGATTAGTTTTATGGCTGGAACACCTGGCCTCTTGGTTGACTCCATCACAGTGACTGACTATGATCAAATGACATTCTATAATTCACTTTCAGTTGATAGATATATAATTATTCAAATAAAAGAGAAGATAAATGGTTATGAATCCACCAAAAGCTGTGTACTTCTTCAGTGAAATCTTGCAAAGATCCCCAGGAGTCTCCTAATTTCAAATTATGCATATGATCATCTCACAGTGTGATTGACATGCGTTTTCTTGCCATTGTTCAATCACATCAGTCTTTTTTTGTTTAACAAAATATTTTAGGTGGAGAGGAAATTCTATGATTAAATATTCTGAATGAATAACATTAATAGTATGAGCACATGTGTATACATGAGAGTAGTTTAGGTGCATTTATACACAGGAATATCAGTTAAACATAGCAAGATCGTTGATAGTCATTCATACTTTGTGAACTTGACTCTCTATAAAAATGTGTCTAAAGAAGTTACAGGCTTGGTTGGAGGGCTTTTGGCAGCAAAGAAAAAATTGGATTTGCCCCTGACAGGCTATTTACTCGCAATTGCGAGGTATGAGAGTAGATGATTAGGGTCATGGTGTTTCAGATGTACTCTTTCCTTGAATATTATTTCTGAGAGCAGCTTGAGTTAGAACAGAAGGTGAAGAATGAGTTTGTCAAAAATCATTTTTGAGGTTATTTTATTAAAAGCATTTAAAGTGTGGAAAGCCCCTGGAGTATCTCACCCAGGATTTGGCATACAGTAGGCGCTTGAATATTTGATTTTGATCTGTCCTGCTGTGGCTTAAGTTTATAAACAAATGTCTAGAGAGTGGGTGAATTTCTTACACATTGGTACAGTAAACCAGCATTAATTTAAAAGGGTAGCTTGGTGTAAATTTCTGAAGTTCAGAAAGCATGGATTTGCAATTCTTGCCCTTGGCTTTGTTATAGTTTAATTAAATTCTTAAGCTACCTGGCTGGTTGTCTCTCTTCTAGTAGCAGCAGTTCTTAAAGGGTATTGACTCTTCATTAGAAATGACTCAGAATACACTAACTTTTAATCCCAGTTGAACTCTGATCTGACCAAACTAACAAAGAAAAAAAAATCTAAGAAAGTTTTAAGTGATTGGTAGTTTCATTTTTAAAACTAATGAAATAATGTTCATAGAATATCTCAAATCAATTTTTAATCCACTCTTCTTATTTTTGTTCCCTTTGCACTAAAGTTTGACTGAGTTCTTTGAGATATTCTAGAAATAAAAGAGATAGTAACCTCAGCAATTTCAGCACTATTATATCACATCTTTTTGACAAGTTTGAACATATGTTTGTAAATGCATGTAGCAAAAATATTCCCTTTGATAAGGGAATAGATTATTTATGATGACCTTCAAAACCCTTCTATTTTCTCAGAAGGTGATAGATCACTCAGTGAAACCAGAAATAGAAGAATTTCTAATAAAACTATTTGGAATGCCTGAATTGGCTTACTTCTCCCATAAAGTTGTATGATTCGGATTGTTAATAACAGAAAACTTAAGAATCAATTATTTTAAAAGTTCTTAATTGTCTTAATAGTCCTACTAACTGCACATTGAAGACATTAGTCATTAATAGGGTATGTATATAGACATATAAATAATCTGTGCAATTTTTAAATCAGTAATGACTAGTATTTACATGACACCATTGTAACCAACTTTGCTTCTAATAGTACTTTTATTTTTTTTTATTCATAATGCCTTCTCAAAAAATCTATGTTTACTCCTGTACCCATCCTCCTATTGATGACATTTTAATACTCTTATTCCTAATGGTTACATGTGGTCCACTGGAGAAGGGAGTGGCAAACCACTTGGGTATTTTTGCCTTGAGAACCCCATGAACAGTATGAAAAGGCAAAAAGATAGGACACTGAAAGATGAACTCCCCAGGTCGGTAGGTGCCCAATATGTTACTGGAGATCAGTGGAGCAATTACCCCAGAAAGAATAAAGGGATGGAGCCAAAGCAAAAACAACACCCAGTTGTGGATGGGACTGATGACAGAAGCAAGGTTCGATGCTGTAAAGAGCAATATTGCATAAGAACCTCGAATGTTAGGTCCATGAATCAAGGCAAATTGGAAGTGGTCAAACAGGAGGTGGCAAGAGGGAACATTGACATTCTAGGAATCAGCGAACTAAGATGGACTGGAATGGGTGAATTTAACTCAGATGGCCATTACATCTACTGCTGTGGGCAGGAATGGGTGAATTTAACTCAGATGGCCATTATATCTACTACTGTGGGCAGGAATGGGTGAGTTTAACTCAGATGGCCATTATATCTACTACTGTGGGCAGGAATCCCCTAGAAGAAATGGAGTAGCCATCATAGTCAACGAAAGAATCTGAAATGTAGTTTTCAGATGCAATCTCAAAAATGACAGAATGATCTTTGTTTGTTTCCAAGGCAAACCATTCAATATCACGTAAATCCAATCTATGCCCTAACCAGTAACACTGAAGAAGCTGAAGCTGAATGGTTCTATGAAGACCTACAAGACCTTCTAGAACTAACACCCCAAAAAGATGTCCTTTTCATTATAGGGGACTGGAATGCAAAAGTAGGAAGTCAAGAAACACCTGGAGTAACAGGCAAATTTGGTCTTGGAGTACAGAATTAAGCAGGGCAAAGGCTAATAGAGTTTTGCCAAGAGAACTCACTGGTCATAGCAAACACCCTCTTCCAACAACACAAGAGAAGACTGTATACATGGACATCACCAGATGGTCAACACTGAAATCAGATTGATTATATTCTTTGTAGCCAAAGATGGAGAAGCTCTATAGAGTCAGCAAAAATAAGACTGGGAGCTGACTGTGACTCAGATCATGAACTCCATATTGCCAAATTCAGACTGAAATTGAAGAAAGTTAGGGAAAACCACTAGACCACTCAGCTATGACCTAAATCAAATCCCTTATGACTATACAGTGGAAGTGAGAAATAGATTTAAGGAACTAGATCTGATACAATGCCTCATGAACTATGGACGGAGGTTCATGACAGTGTACAGGAGACAGGAATCAAGACCGTCCCCAAGAAAAAGAAATGCAAAAAAGCAAAATGGCTGTCTGAGGAGGCCTTACAGATAGCTGTGAAAGAGAGCGAAAAGCAAAGGCGAAAAGGAAAAATATTTTCATTTGAATGCAGAGTTCCAAAGAATAGAAAGGAGAGATAAGAAAGCCTTCCTCAATGATCAATGCAAAGAAATAGAGGAAAACAATAGAATGGGAAAGAATAGAGATCTCTTCAAGAAAATTAGAGATACCAAGGGAACATTTCATGTGAAGATGGGCTCAATAAAGGACAGAAATGGTGTGGACCTAACAGAAGCAGAAGATACCAAGAAGAGGTGGCAAGAATACACAGAACCATACAAAAAAGATCTTCGCGACCCAGATAATCATGATGGTGTGCTCACTCACACTCACCTAGAGCCAGACATCCTGGAATGTGAACTCAAGTGAGCCTTAGGAAGCATCACTATGAACAAAGCTAGTGGAGGTGATGGAATTCCAGTTGAGCTATTTCAAATCCTAAAAGATGATGCTGTGAAAGTGCTGCACTCAATATGCCAACAAATTTGGAAAACTCAGCAGTAGCCACAGGATTAGAAAAGATGAGTTTTCATTCTAATCCCAAAGAAAGGCAATGTCAAAGAATGTTCAAACTATTGCACTATTGCACTCCTCTCACACGCTAGTAAATTAATGCTCAAAAGTCTCCAAGCCAGGCTTCAACAGTACATGAATCATGAACTTCCAGATGTTCAAGCTGGATCTAGAAAATGCAGAGGAACCAGAGATCAAATTGCCAACATCTGCTGGATCATCGAAAAAGCAAGAGAGTTTCAGAAAAACATCTATTTCTGCTTTTTTGACTATGCCAAAGCCTTGGGCTGTGTGGATCACAATAAACTGTGGAAAATTATGAAAGATGGGCATACCAGACCACCTGACCTGCCTCTTGAGAAATCTGTATGCAGGTTTGGAAGCCACAGTTAGGACTGGACATGGAACAACAGACTGGTTCCAAATAGGAAAAGGAGTACATCAAGGCTGTATATTGTCACCGTGCTTATTTAACTTATATGCAGAGTACATCATGAGAAAAGCTGGGCTGGAAGAAGCACAAGCTGGAATCAAGATTGCTGGGAGAAATAGCAATAACCTCAGATATGCAGATAACCCCATCCTTATGGCAGAAAACGAAGAAGAACTAAAGAGCCTCTTGATGAAATTGAAAGGGGAAAGTGAAAAAGTTGGCTTAAAACTCAACATTCAGAAACTAAGGTCATGGCATCCAGTCACATCACTTCATGGCAAATAGATGGAGATACAGTGGAAACAGTGTCTGACTTTATTTTTTGGGGTTCCAAAATCACTGCAGATGTTGAATGCAGCCATGAAATTAAAAGATGATTGCTCCTTGGAAGGAAAGTTATGACCAACCTAGACAGCCTATTAAAAAGCAGAGACATTACTTTGCCAACAAAGGTCATCTAATGAAGGCTATGGTTTTTCCAGTGGTCATGTATGGATATGAGAGTTGGACTGTGAAGAAAGCTGAGTGCTGAAGAATTGATGCTTTTGAACTGTGGTATTGGAGAAGACTCTTGCGAGTCCCTTGGACTGCAAGGAGATCCAACCAGTCCATCCTAAAGAAGATCAGTCCTAGGTGTTCATGGGAAGGACTGATTCTGAAGCTGAAACTCACATACTTTGGCCACCTGATGCAAGAGTTGATTTATTGGAAAAGACCCTGATGCTGGGAATGATTGAAGGCGGGAGGAGAATGGGACAACAGAGGATGAGATGGTTGGATGGCGTCACCAACATGATGGACATAAGTTTGAGCAAGCTCCAGGAGTTGGTGCTGGTCACGGAGGCCTGGCCCTGCTGGAGTCCATGGTGTCACAGAGTTGACACAACTGAGTCACTGAACTGAACTGAATTATGAACAATTCCCCTCAGGAGGCGTGGCAATTCCCTCCAGTGTCCTTGTCTGGATGATTGCACAGACACAGAAAAGCCTGGCCGGCGACCGTCCATGGGACCGCAAAGAATCAGACACGACTCAAGCGACTGATCAGCACGCACCAGGAACATTAACACCTTAGGCACTCATGTTTTAAAAAGTTGGCCATACAGACCTTTGATACTGCCAATCGGGACTAGTTACCCCAAAGGTGTGAGTGTGTTTTTAAATTACCATTTTAAACGGTAATGCTGTTTTTAATTACAATTCTGCCGGAAGGCGCAGGATGGAGGGTAGCCCAGGGTCGTGGGGAGACAGCCCCTCCCAGACCCCGCTCGGAGGGCGCCAGCGGGCCGGCCGGCTGCGCGGGCCGTGCGCCCACGTCCGCTGGAGGCGCCGCCTCTCGTCCACGCGCGTCGCTGGGTAGGCGCTGCGCTTGCTCTGCCGCTGGCCGGCGCAGCGGGCGCGGATGCGGGCTTAGCGGGGTAGGGCCCCCGTGAGACCACGTGGTGCACACGACGCCCGGTTACCTGTGCGGGAGCGTCGAGCGAGCTTCGCGCGCATGGAGCTGCTGCCCAGGAGCTTTCCGTGCGGCCGCGGCCGGCCGCCTGCCCGCGCTGCGCGGTCCCGGCTGCAGGGCGCTGGCTGCCCGCGTGCGTGCGCCACGCCAGCCGGGCGCCTGTTTAGCTTCCCTCACGTGGCCCGGCAGCTCTGTTTGGCCGTGTGACCTGGCAGGTGGGCTCTTCCCCGCCGGGATCCCACTGTGCCCGCTGCTGGGGGAGCCTGGAGTCAAGCAGTGGGCCGCCAGGAAGGTCCCTCCGGTAACGTTTTGGGAGGACCCTTTATGAGCCCAGGGTGAAACGTGGCTTCCCGGGTGGCGCTGTTGTTAAAGAGCCCGCCGGCCGATGCAGGAGCCGGAGAGAAGCGTTTGTCCTTGGGGCGGGAAGGTTCGCTAGAGGAGGGCATGGCAACCCTCGCCAGTGTTCTTGCCTGCAAAATCCAATGCACAGAGCAACGTGGCAGGCTGCAGTCCGTAAGGTCGCAAAGAGCTGGACCTCGCTGAAGCGACCTAGCAGGAGGGCACGGGTGGAATAGACCTCTTGATTGAATTTATTTCCTATATGTACGGGTTCCTCCCAGCATCTCTCATCTCTAAGTGAGGCTCTGTGGAGACCATTTATTACAGGGTAATAAGAGAATGGCTGGTGCATTCAGCTAGCTCGAAATTGTAATTTCAGCTAATTGAACGCAATTCTCTAAAAAATGAACTATATATGCCTTTGATTATCAGCCAAATTAGACACATACAGCTAGTGACCTAGCATATTTGCCAATTTAAAATTGATGTTCTAATGTTCTATGAAATTTATGCAAGTCTAAGGACTAAGAATAATATGAGCCTCATAAAAAGTCATTTCATCTAGAATATAGCTAATATATTTAAAATTAATATCAAGGTTCTCATTATGTTTGTAATTTTAAAAAAAGCTCATTAATGACAATTTTAAGCCTAGATGTTGTAATGATGTAACTTTTATAGTAATAGATTTATAATTAAATGCACCTTTTTTCCCCTTAAAGTGTGAAATACATAGACTTAGAATACATTAAATTTGATGTCTTTCTTCATGAAGTAAACTTGTCTGAATTACTGAAAGTTACCTAGAATTCCTTTGAGAATTTTGAGATTTTTTTTTTGTCTGAATTACTGAAAGTTACCCAGAATTCCCTTGACAATTTTGAGATTTTTTTTTCCCACTTATAAAATCTTTGATTTTTTTAAGGAAAAGTCATTTTTTGAATGCTTATAATGGAATGGTGTGGCCCCTGATAACCAGGTGTAGAAGATATGCTTGCTCTTCAGGGCTCAGTTCAGGTAGGCAAGATCTATTGTGTGTGTGTGTGTGTACATATGCATAATTTTTTGTTTTTGTTATTTTAATTCTTAATTCTATCTATAATTCTATTTATAATTATATATTTTATATATTGATTTGATATCTATTTGTGCTCTGCCAGTCTGGCAGGGTGGAAGAAATTAGAGAAATAGTTGTGGAGATTAAGAGGTACAGATTTCCAGTTACAAAATAAATGAATCCTGAGGATGAAATGTACAGCCTGGATAGTATAGTCAGTGGTAATGTAATATCTTTGTGTGATGACAGATGACTTATTGTGGTAATCATTGTATAATCCATAGAAATATCCACTCAGTATGTTGCATACCAGGAATTAACATTATGTTTGTAGGTCAATTATAATAAAAAAAAAATCTAAAGAAACAAACAAACTCATAGCCCAGGAGCGGGTTGGGGGAGAGGCAACTGGATGAAGGTGATCGAAAGGTACAGACTCCCAGCTGTAAGGCAGATGGGTACTGGGCTGTAATGTGCCACACGATTAACATAATTAGCACTTCTGTATGTTGAATATGAACGCTTAGAGACTAACCCTAAGAATTCTCATCACAAGGACATTTTTTTCCTTTTTTCTTTTATTTTGTATCTATATGAGGTAATGAATGTTCACTAAACTTTTTGTGATAATCATTTCATGATGTATGTCAGTCAAATCATTATGCTGAAAAAAAAAATCATTATGCTGTTTACCTTAAAGTCATATAGTGCTGTATGTCTGTTGTATCTCAGTGAAACTGGAAGGATAGAAAATGACCCCCTCTACTGCATCTGAGGAGAGCAGACCCTTCATGTCACTTGTCCTCAGGAATATCTGCATCGATGTCCATTTCCCGCCTAGTCCTCAGCCCACAGTCAGGTCTGACACATCTCTCTTTCCTGTCTGGTTGGCCCCTTCAGTGGTCTGTGTACAAGTGTGGGATTTTCCCAGATTCTCTATGCATCTTCTTCTCTCTGGGATTTTGAGTCCAGAGATTTGTCCTGAACAGGACACAGGGCCCAGAAATCAGGGCTCATGTCACCCTTCCTTACCCTTGTTTCCTTCTCCAATCCCTACATTCTCATCACATCTCCTCCAGGTCTCTCTCTCTCTTTTTTTTTTCTTTAATGAAGGAATCTTTTTCTGTCTAGGGACCAGAATATGAATTCTCATATTATTGTTTTTTCTGATTTTTGAAATTAGGAGTTCAGTTTAGTTAAGTCACTTCTGACTCTTTGCAACCCCATGGACTGCAACAAGCCAGGCCTCCCTGTCCATCACCAACTCCCAGAGTTTACTCAAACTCATGTCCATCGAGTCAGTGATGCCATCCAACCATCTCCTTCTCTGTTGTCCCTTTTTCCTCCCACCTTCAGTCTTTCCCAGCATCAGGGTATTTTCAAATAAGTCAGTTCTTTGCATCAGGTGGACAAACTATTGGAGTCTCAGCCTCTGTATCAGTCCTTCCAAGGAATATTCAGGACTGATTTTCTTTGGGATTAACTGGTTGGATCTCCTTGCAGTCCAAGGGACTCAAGAGTCTTTTCCAACACCACAGCTCAAAAGCATCACTTCGGCTTTCTTTATACTTCAGCTTTCACATCCATACATGACTACAGGAAAAACCAGAGCTTTGACTAGATGGACCTTTGTTGGCAAAGTGATGTCTATGCTTTACAATATGCTGTCTAGGTTGGTCACAACTTTTCTTCCAAGGAGCAAGCCTTTTTTACTTTCATGACTGCTGTCACCATCTGCAGTGATTTTGGAGCCCAAGAAAATTATGTCTCTCACTGTTTCCATTGTTTCCCCATCTATTTGCCATGAAGTGACAGGACCAGATGCTGTGGTCTTAGTTTTCTGAATGTTGAGTTTTAAGCCAACTTTTTCACTCTCCTCTTTCACTTTCCTCAAGAGGTTCTTTAGTTCTTCTTTGAATTCTGCCATAAGGGTGGTGTCCTCTGCATATCTGAGATTATTGCTATTTCTCCCTGCAATCTTGATTCCAGCTTGTGCTTCATCCAGCCTGGCATTTCACATGATCTACTCTGCATATATGTTAAATGAGCAGGGTGACAATATACAGCCTTGACGTACTCCTTTACCTATTTGGAACCAGTCTGTTCCATGTCCAGTTCTAACTGTTGCTTCTTGACCTCCATACAGATTTCTCAGGAGGCAGGTCAGGTGGTCTGGTATTCCCATCTCTTGAAGAATTTTCCACAGGTTGTTGTGATCCACACAGTCAAAGGCTTTGGCATAGTCAATAATGCAAAAGTAGGTGTTTTCCTGGAACTCTCCTGCTTTTTTGATGATCCAGTGGATGTTGGCAATTTGATCTCTGGTTCCTCTGCCTTTTCTAAATCCAGCTTGAACATATGGAACTTTACGGTTCACATACTGCTCAAGCCTGGCTTGGAGAATTTTAAGTATCACTTTACTAATGTGTGAGATGATTGCAATTTTGTGGTAGTTCCAGCATTCTTTGGCATTGCCTTTCTTTAGGATTGGAATGGAAACTGACCTTTCAAGTCCTGTGGCCACTGATGAGTTTTCCAAATTGGCTGGCATATTGAGTGCAGCACTTTCACAGCATCATCTTTTAGGATTTGAAATAGCTCAGCTGGAATTCCATCACCTCCACTAGCTTTGTTTGTAGTGATGCTTCCTAAGGCCCACTTGACTTCTGGCTCTGGGTGAATGATCACACCATCATGATTATCTGGTCATGAAGATCTTTTCTGTACAGTTCTTCTGTGTATTCTTCACCTCTTCTTCATAGTCTTCTTAATTCACCAACTCCCATGAGGCTCTTAGGCTTTTGGAAAGCAAAGCTGGGGAGAGACTTTTTTTTTTTCCTTAATCCTGCCGTATTATTTATACAACATAGCAGTTCTACTCAGTCATTGTAGGAGAAGATGGGTTGGGGGTTTAAAACAGTAGAAAAAAATGACTTACTATTTCAAATATATTATTCTATTCAAAAGTACTAATGAGATGAAGGTCTTGAATTTGAGACTGATCTGACCCAGTTCACGTCCCGCAGTATGTGAAGTCTGTAACAGTGCAGGAAGCAGCTCTACATGGTCAGTGATCCTTTCATAGATGAAGATCAACAAAAGCAGCACAATTAGGAAGGAAACTGGGGATATGGCAGCATAAGTCAACAGCAACAGCAACAAAAACGATGTAAATTCTCTGCTAAATCATCTTACTAATCTTAGCCCTCATTACTCTGGGTCACTCGCTTGCTTGCTTGCTAAGCTGCTTCAGGCCCGTCTGACTCTTTGCAACCCCACGGCCTGTAGCCCACCAGGCTCCTCTCTCCCTGGGATTCTCCAGGCGAGAATGCTGGAGTGGGTGTCATGCCCTCCTCCAGGGGATCCTCCCGACCCCGGGATCAAACCTGCGTCTCTTATGCCTCCACTGCAGTGGAGGCGGATTCTTTACTGCTGAACCCCAGAGGAAGCCCGGACCTCTCACTTAGCCTCATGTTTTTGTGAAAATTATGAAAGTAAGTTTATTTTTTAAAAGCCAAACTCATGTATTGCATTTTCCTCTCTGGCAAGTGTCATTAGAGTGGCCACAGGCATTGTTGGGATCTTGTTAATAGGAAGTTAGGTGGGGATACAGTTGACATCCTTGGAATGGAGGAGCAGTGTCTTCGTATGTGTCCCCCAGGGCTTGAAACAGCAATTATGAGGGTCATGGAGAAAAAACCATGTTTGAATTATTAAGCACCAGAAGCTAATCTATGGAAAACAATTTTAATCATCACATTATACAATTATAAAGAAGAAGGCGAAGAACTGATGCTTTTGAACTGTGGTGTTGGAGAAGACTCTTGAGAGTCCCTTGGACTGCAAGGAGATCCAACCAGTCCATCCTAAAGGAGATCAGTCCTGAATATTCATTGGGAGGTCTGATGCTGAAGCTGAAACTCCAATACTCTGGCCACCTAATGTGAAGAACTGACTCGTTTGAAAAGACCCTGATGCTGGGAAAGATTGAAGGTGGAAAGAGAAGGGGAAGACAGAGGATGAGATGGTTGGATGGCATCACCCACTTGATGGACTTGAGTTTGAGTAAGCTCTGGGAGTTGGTGATGAACAGGAAGGTCTGGCGTGCTACAGTCCATGGGGTCTCAAAGAGTTGGACGTGACTGAGCAACTGAACTGAACTGAACTATACAATTAAATGGAGGATGCAGTTCCTGTTGATGCTTAATTGAAATATAAATGCTGTCTTATCAGGAATATACTTGATAATACAGTATATAACAGTTACATAATGAAAAGTCTGTCTTCTTTTTTGATGGGAGTTATATAAAATAGATTTATTATGTTTTCTGTGTTTTAGCACAAAAATTTGCAATGTACTACAAAAATTTACATGACATTACCTGTAATGAGTTCTGAAGTTGAAAGATACATTTCTAAATCACTAATAATCAGGAAAAATAAATCCATAAATTTTGATCAACCATGTCAGAGGAAAACCTGAATTAGCACTTTTTTTCATGTAGAAAACATTACCAAGTAATCCAAGATAGTTTTCATAGCTGTTAGAGTATATAATCAGAAAATATAGTAAAGAATGAATTATAAAATGTATCAGAAAGTTAACAAAAAAATGATGGCATTTGCTGAATTTTGTGATTTTTTTGATTGTCAGGTTTGTAAGATTTATAGTTTATTTTTCCATTCTAAGTAAGTAAGATGAGTATGTAATATTTTTGTTTTAATAGTATTAAGTTTTCCTTTATTCTATTTAATAAGTATTATTCATTGTGTGAAAGTGAAGTGAAAGTTTAGTCACTCAGTTGTGTCTGACTCTTTGCAACCCCATGGCCCATAGCCTACCAGGCTCCTCCGTCCATGGGATTTTCCAGGCAAGAGTTCTGGAGTGGGGTGCCATTTCCTTCTCCAGACGAACTTCCTGACCCAGGGATTGAACCCAGGTCTCCTGCATTGTAGGCAGATGCTTTACGTCTGAGCCACCAGGGAAGTCAAACACCGTCTTCCAACAACACAGGAGAAGACTCTCTACATGGACGTCACCACATGGTCAACGCTGAAATCAGATTGATTATATTCTTTGCAGCCAAAGATGGAGAAGCTCTTACAGTCAGTAAAAGCAGGCCTGGGAGCTGACTTGTGGCTCCCATCATGAACTCTTTATTGCCAAATTCAGACTTAAATTGAAGAAAGTAGGGAAAACCGCAAGACCATTCAGGTATGGCCTAAATCAAACCCATTATGATTACACAGTGGAAGTGAGAAATAGATTCAAGTGATTATATCTGATAGACAGAGTGCCTGAAGAACTATGGATAGAGGTTTGTGACATTGTACAGGGGGCAGTGATCAAGACCATTTCCAAGAAAAAGAAATGCAAAAAGGCAAAATGGTTGTCTGAAAATGGAATAGCCAAGAAAAGAAGTGAAAGGCAAAGGAGAAGAGGAGAGATATTCCCATGTGAATGCGGAGTTCCAAAGAATGGCAGGGAGAGATTAGAAAGCCTTCCTCAGGGATCAATGCAAAGAAATAGAGGGAAACAATAGAATGGGAAAGACTAGACACCTCTTCAAGAAAATTAGAGATACCAAGGGAACATTTCATAGAAGAGCACAGAAAAGACAGAAATGGTATAAACTTAACAGAAGTAGAAGATATTAGGAAGAGGTGGCAAGAATACACAGAACTGTACAAAAAAGATCTTCAAGACCCAGATAACCACGATGGAGTGATCACTCACCTAGAGCCAGACATCCTGGAACGTGAAGTCAAGTGGGCCTTAGGAAGCATCACTACAAACAAAGCTAGTGGAGGTGATGGAATTCCAGTTGAGCTGTTTCAGATCCTAAAAGATGATGCTGTGAAAGTGCTGCACTCAATATGCCAGCAAATTTGGAAAACTCAGCAGCGGCCACAGGACTGGAAAAGGTCAGTTTTCATTCCAACCCCAAAGAAAGGCAATGCCAAAGAATGCTCAAATTACCTCACAATTGCACTCATCTCACACACTTGCAAAGTAATGCTCAAAAACCTCCAAGCCAGGCTTGAGCAGTATGTGAACCGTAAAGTTCCATATGTTCAAGCTGGATTTAGAAAAGGCAGAGGAACCAGAGATCAAATTGCCAACATCCACTGGATCATCAAAAAAGCAGGAGAGTTCCAGGAAAACACCTACTTTTGCATTGACTATGCCAAAGCCTTTGACTGTGTGGATCACAATAAACTGTGGAAAATTCTTCAAGAGATGGGAATGCCAAACCACCTGAACTGCCTCCTGAGAAATCTGTATGGAGGTCAAGAAGCAACAGTTAGAACTGGAACAACAGACTGGTTCCAAATAGGTAAAGGAGTACGTCAAGGCTACATATTGTCACCCTGCTTATTTAACATATATGCGGAGTAGATCATGTGAAATGCCAGGCTGGATGAAGTACAATCTGGAATCAAGAATGCCAAGAGAAATAACAATAATCTCAGATATGCAGATGAGACCATCATTATGGCAGAAGCAAATAAGAACTAAAGACCCTCTTGATGAAAGTGAAAGAGGAGAGTGAAAAAGTTGGCTTAAAACAGTATTCAGAAAACTAAGATCATGGCATCTGGTCTGATCACTTCGTGGCAAATAGATGGGAAATATTGGAATCTGTGACGGACTTTATTTTTTGGGGCTCTGAAATCACTGTGGATGGTGACAGCAGCCATGAAGTTAAGAGATGCTTGCTTCTTGGAAGAAAAGTTGTGACCAACCTGGACAGCATGTTATAAAACAGAGACATTACTTTGCCAGCAAAAGTCCGTCTAGTCAAAGCTCTGGTTTTTCCCGTAGTCATGTATGGATGTGAAAGCCGAAGTGTAAAGAAAGCTGAGCACCAAAAAATTGATGAACTGCGGTGTTGAAGACTTTTGAGAGTCCCTTGGACTGCAAGGAGATCCAACCAGTCAATCCTAAAGGAAATCAGTTCTGAACATTCATTGGAAGGACTGATACTGAAGCTGAAACTAATACTTTGGCCACCTGGTATGAGGAACTGTCTCATTGAAAATTACCCTGATGCTGGGAAAGATTGAAGGTGGGAGGAGAAGGGGAAGACAGAGGTTGAGATGGTTGAATGTCATCACCAACTCAATGGACCTGAGTTTGAGTAAGCTCTGGGAGTTGGTGATGGACAGGGAGGCCTGGCATGCTGCAGTCCATGGGGTCACAAAGAGTTGGACGTGACTGAATGACTGAACTAAACTGAACTGACTCATTGTGTATATAAGCTCTTCATACTGATTTAAGAAAAGGTGGTTATTTCTTTTTTGATAAACATATCTTTAAAAGAAAAAATATATTAGTATTACTCAGCTTGAATAAACCTCTTATGAAGAATTTTGAATTTTCATTATTAGCACAGGTAAGACATTTATTTCAATGGTACCAGTTTAGTCACCCACTGGAACCCAATGAGATATTAGAATTTCAGTATTTACCATGAAATTGCCTCTGATTTTTTTTTTTGTATTTACCATGAAATTACCTCTGACTTTTTGTTATTAATATTAAGTCATAGAAAAGTTGCATTTGAAAAATGATAGGGAATTTTGTGTATGTATAATGTATATTAACTTTGAAAGGCATAGATTTCTTACTAAACACATGTACTCTCACTACTATGGGAAATTGGGAAGTTATTTTAGGGCAAGTCCATGGGCGCTTTGCTTTGCCCTGTTAATGTGAAGACGTACACTCCATGGTACGCTATATGAAATGTTTGAAATTTCTAACCCAGGTCATCACTGATCGTGTGCACAGGCAATGCATATTTGGTTTTGTATTCATTGATTTTGTGTGTATTATTATTTTTTTTTAAATTAGAGCCATAAGAAATTTCAGGTCCAGAGTTATTGAATCTGCCTGGATGAATTGATGTTTTTGTATATTAAACTAGTCACATGTTTATTTTCTGTCACATTCCACAAAATGTGTCCTCTGTATTTGTAGGAATTTTGGTTTGTCCTTGTTTTGTCCATGTGTCTCCAGCACATGGTACTGTGATAGCATACAAAAGATACTTGATAAATATTTATTGAATGAATGAGTAAATTATACCATTGACCTCAAAGGATGAGTTATTGCTATTTCTTCAAGTATTCTGATAATTCTTAATGATTGCTTGTACTATGAGTTTGAAATATCCTGTTTCCATTAAATATAATAAATTAAACACAATAAGAGCATTTTTGTACTGTTTTCAGAAAGACCAATTTAGTATGTATTTAATAGAAAAAGAACTGAGGAAAACAATATTGCCATTAACTCAAATCTTGTTTCCTTGATATCATCTTATGCAGTCCAATCAGTGTACTCCTCGATCAGTACTTCATGTTCGGTGCTCAGATCAGTCATAGTCAAGTTGGGTAGAAATTAGCTGAGACCACCAATTATTCCTTCAGGTATTTATTATGTATTTGTTATGTATATAGCACAGAGCCAGACATTGGGGGAGATAGAAAATTATTTTATTTACATAAGCCTTTATTCTTTCTTTAAGAGGAGCAATTGTGTCGTCTATGTCCTACATATCACGTGTTCAGTCTTACGGCTTTTTGATGGTAATTTGGCTTCAGTGAACTGCAGTCCCCAGGCTCCTCTATTGCATGTGTGTATGTGTAGGGCAGGTTTTAAAGGCTATCCTCTTGTGAGATTAGGAAGATAGTGGTCATTTTGTAGCATGTGCATATTTCTTCCAGTTAATGAAAACCCTAATCCAGGTGCTGCTGTGAAGGGATTTTGCAGATGTGGTTAAGGTCCCTTAATCACTAGACTTTAAATAAATAAAGAGAAAGTGAGCAAAGCCCTTTGAAAGAATATTTAAGATCCCTTAAAGCCAGGGCCCCACACAGCTTCTGGCTCTGTGACTGCTCCTTTTCTCCTGGACCGCCTTCCCTGACCACTGCCGGTCAGCAGAGGGCTGTAGCCGATGCTCATGGGACTCCAGTCGGTGGGTCATCCTCCCTTCCCGATGGCCTGCCCTGTGCACTTTGAACTTGCGTCATCAGCCCTTACAGTTGTACTAGCCAATCCCTTGTAATAAAGTTTTAAAAAATCTCAAGGGGCAATTGGTCCATGGATATGAAAGCATAGACAATAAATAGTTCAGTGGCATCTTGTGTTTTAAGCTGGGAGATGGCAGGATTGTGAGAGGTCAGTGTGGCCAAAGTATAATCATAAAATTTTAAAAGATCAAAAAAAAAGAAAAAAAGGAGAGAAAGAATTCTGTTTAGTGTTTAACAGAGTTATTGAGGTAAAATTAACACATGAATCCAAAGGACAATAAAACAGACTTTGGTTTCAACCAGCAGCCTACTTAAACTTTTACCTGAGTTGTCCTTCTACAAGTAGCTAGAAATGTCTCATGATGTATATAAGTTATTATTACTTAATCTTGAGGAGATGTCAAGTATTCAGCCTTAACAATCTTTAGCTAAATAGCAATGTTCATTTTTCCTGTAATTTTTCAGAGTAAAATCAAGAATCCTGGGTAGTAGGATCTTCTACTAAAAAAATAAAAATAAAAAAAATAATGAAAGCTTAGGAGTGAAGAAAGAAAAACAAAGATTTTCCTCCCTACCCTTTCAAAGACCTCTTTAGTTTGTGGGCAGCCCTTTAAAGTCGCTGGGGCATGTATTTGTTGAAGAGAGTCAGCACATATTTACTGAGAGTAAGGAGAGGCAGAGACGGCAGACAGGGTACATGATTTGTGTGTGTACATGTGGGAAGGGCTTCCCTGTGGCTCAGAGGGTAAAGCGTCTGCCCACAATGCGGGAGACCCAGGTTTGATCCCTGGGTGGGGAAGATCCCCTGGAGAAGGAAATAGCAACCCACTCCAGTATCCTTACCTGGAAAATCCCCTGGATGGAGGAGCCTGAAAGGTGGTGGCCATGGAGGAACAGCTACTAATGTTTGAAGAAAGGTGATTCCAGAAGGTAGGAGTTTATTCTGATAGGAATCCTAGTGGTATTAGGATTAATGGGCCAGTTTAAGAGAGATTAGCTTTGTTTACTGAGAATGCATTTGAGGAACCACTTAGAGCACCAATTCTCACTGTAAATATATTTTTTGTTCTTATTTGTGAACATGAAACAATTCTTTGTGGGGGAAATGGAAAAAAGGGTATGGAATTTTCTAGTAACTTCCTGATTTTAGGAAGCAAGCACCATGCTGGCAGTTGTAGGAGAAATATTATCATATTTTAAAATGTCTAACATAATAAATAGTATGTGTTTAGTGTTTTATAGCTTATAAAGGAGAAATATTAACATAGTAATGATAATTAACAAATAGTATGTGTGGATAGCATTTTATAGCTTATAAAGCACTGGCATATAGGCCAATAGAACTTGTTCTATTATGGTCACAGTGACTCTGTGATACAGCCTCAGACTGTATTTTATACATACAAAGTTTAAGGCTTTCACCTCTCTGATCTGAATGCCTTCTTCCTGGAATGGTTTACCAACAGTTAAAACTCCTGAAATACTTCTGCATCAATTCATAAATAGTTTCAAACCCTAATCTACTGAGTATTCCCTACCTCCCATAGCCCCAAATTATATCCCTGGGGCTTTCAGTTCTCCACTATCCATCAGTGGAAGTGTTACTGTCTACCAGTAACACTTAGCTACCAAGACTTAGCTCTAAACTTTCCTGGTTTCCCTTCTGATTGGCTGTTACCCAGGTCATGCTGATTGTTGAATATCTTAAATCACATTCCCTAGTCACTAATTTTGCATTTATTATCCATCTTTCAAAACTGTTGAAATATGTCATCTCTGATGTTTTTCTTTATAGTTCTTTTAGTTTGGGGGGCTTATGCCTTAAAAATCCCAATAATATGATTTCAGTAGAGTGTCAGAAGGGAGAAGAGATAAATTCATTCATTAGTATGCTTCATTTAACCACAGTTTGATTAATAATCTTGAAGGATGCTGAGAACATCCGTTAGAATGAGGGCTTATATAAAGACTCACTGTGGAACTTTGTTAAGTGTTCCATGAAAAGAAAAAGAACTCTGATCCAATAAGTATGAAGTGCCGGGTTAAATGAAGTCAGACTTGCTTTTTCTTCTCAGCTTTTTAGTACCGTTTCTATGCTATTGTTCATTATTAATGTCCAAACCAGTGTTAAAATATGGTGTGTTTCTCACTCTTTGTTCTTCTTAGATTCCTCTTCACTTTTAAATGGAACATAAAGGCAGTAATAAGGTAGGAATATCTTAAAGTAGTATCTTTTAAGATAGTAATATCTTAAAAAAAAAGATAGTAATATCTTACCAGAAGTATTATTTTAGAAGGTGAAGCATATTTTGACTGGGCCTTGTGTTGTACCATTTGCAGTCCATCAGGGATCTGACACTCTTGTCTAAAGTTGCATCTGAACTTAAGAAGCTGGGAACTATATTTCCCAGAATCTTCTTTCTTGTGGAGTCCTAGATTTGAGCTTTCCCATGAAAGCACATATTCTCAAGAGCTGAGCCCTTGAGAATCACAGCTAAGTGGACTCACTTAAAGTCAGTTCATCGGATCTTTCCAGAGACACTATAGAATTGCAGCATCTTCTGGGCAAAGTCTTTTATCAGTAGCTTTAGTGTTTTGAGCTAAGACAAACCCTCTAATTTTTAGAGGTAGCTCTCTTAACTTTTGGTGGAAGCTTCCCTGACCTCTGCTCTCCCATTTCTTCTAAGAAAAGTGTAAGTCCCTAATTCTTTATTTTAGATCTGTAATTCATAGGGTGGCTTCTGTTTGGCCAGTGAAAAACTGATTCAGTACTGATCAAGAGTAAGTGCCAGTGAGTCTATCAGAAATGTCTGTATAGCTGCCTATTCAAATATCAGAATAACCACTTAGGATTTCATGAAATTTACTCAATGTCAGGAAGCCAGGGATTGGAGTATTTCTTTGTACTTTTTCCAATTTGGGCTGAGCAGTGTGACTAAAAGTAAAACTGTTTTTCATGTAGGTGAATCTTTATCCAAGGGTAGCCATACTATTTAAGTAACCAAGATACTGGCCAGCCTATGTAAATTTGGCATTAAAAAGGATCTGATATCCTGCAGATGGCATTTCAAGTTCAGATAAATTAGTAATATTGAATTGGTGAGCTTTTCTTCTAGGAAAAAGATTCTTTCTTGAACAAAGACTAAAGGACAAATGCCTCCTTTATAGCTCAGTCAGTAAAGAACCCGCCTGTAAGGCAAGAGTCCACCTGCAATGCAGGAGACCCAGGTTCATTCCCTGGCTCAGGAAGATCCCCTGAGAAGGAAATGGTAACCCACTCCAGTATTTTTGCCTGGGAAATCCTATAGACAGAGGAGCCTGGCAGGCTACGGTCCATGGGGTCATAAGAACTGGACGTGATTAAACCACCGCCAAAGGGCAAAAACAAAATAAAACCAAAACAACACTTAGAAAAACCCAACAAATTCCTCCCTGTGTCAGGGTGAGTAAACAAGTTCCCTGGTTTCTCTCCTTGCATCCATTTCAGTCATGTGTTCAGTCAGCTTCAACCAAAAGCATGTTCACCTTTAGACTTTGTATATCACAATTACCTTATCTCTTAGTAGTTTTGATTCCAGAGATTAGAATTCTGTGTACTGTAAACTCCTATAGGGCCAGGATCAGGTCCCTTTTTTCCTCTCTGTAGATACCTGAACAGCAGGTAGTTTAGTACTAAAAATGCTTCTTTGTGTAGATTCTGGGAGTTGGACATTGATTTGTCATTTCTGTTTTGTATGTAGCTTAATTCGGCTTTATTTGTGTTACAGAAGGTCAAGTGTACATAACCCTGATCAGTTAAATCCAAGTTAAATAGCCTCTCACCCACACCGAAGGAGGGACAGAACATTTGAGCTGGACATTTAGGTGCTAGTCTTTTGCTCATTGGTTGAATCAGTAATGTGTTTTCTGAACTATCAAATCTATAAAATATCGTAAAGAATCACACAGTTCATTTACATGTCAGTCAATCAATGAGACTGTATTGGACACTTGTGATGTGTCTGGCATAGTAATAGTGTCTAGAGAAAGTTGCTCAGTTGTGTCTGACTCTTTGGGATCTCATGGACTATACTGTCCATGGAATTCTCCAGGCCAGAGCACTGGAGTGGGTTGCCTTTCCCTTTTCCAGGGGATCTTCCCAACCCAGGAATTGAACCCAGATCTCCCTCACTGCAGGCGGATTCTTTACCAGCTGAGCCACCAGGGAAGCATTGTAATAATTGCATATTATTTTCACTGTCCATAAGTAATACTATTTTTTTTAGCTCTCACACAGAATAAAGTACATGAAATATGCAGTTCCTTTTCTTAACAGGGAGTCAAAATTGTACTGCTCAGAGTGAAGTTTTAATGCATATGAGGTCATCGTGAATTTTCAAACAGATATTTTAAAATTGAAGTACAGTTAATTTACCGTGTGGTATTAGTTTCAGATGTAGAGAAAAGGGATTCAGTTGTACATATATACAATACATATATTGTATTGTACATATATATAAAATCTCTTTTCTGAGATTTCATATATTCTGAGTTTTCATATATATATATATATATATATATATATATATATATATGCTATTTTTCAGACTCTTTCTATTACAGGTTATTATATGATATTGAATATAATTCCCTGCGCTGTATGGTAGGTCCTTGTTGTTTACCTATTTTGTATATAATGTGTATATATTACTCCCAAACTCCTAATTTATCTTCCCATCTCCAGCTGCTGACTCTTTGGTAACCATAAGTTTGTTATCTGTGTCTGTGAAGCTCTTTCTGTTTTGTATATAAGTTCATTTTTTTTAGATTCCATATGTAAGTGATATCATATAACGTTTGTCTGACTTGCTGCACTTAGTGTGACAATTTTTAGGTCCATCCACGCTGCTGCACCTGGCATTGTTTCATTGCTTTTATGGCTGTGTACTAGTTCCTTGCCTTTATGTACCACACCTTCTTTATTCATTCCTTTGTCAGTGAACATTTAAGTTGCTTCCACATTTTGGCTATTGTAGATAGTATTGCCATGAGCATTGGGGCACATATATCTTTTCAAATTAGAGTTGTCTTGGGCTATATGTCCAGGAGTGGTATTGCTGGATCATATGATAACTATCTTTTTTAAAGGAACATCCATACTGTTCTGCATGCGGCTGTACCAATCTGCATTCACATCAGCAGCATAGGAGGGGCCCTTTTTGTCCACATCCTCTTCAACATTTATTATTTGTAGATATTTTAATGACGGCTATTCTGATTGGTGTGAGGTGATACCTCTTTGTAGTTTTGATTTGTGTTTTTCTAGTAATCAGTGATATTGGGTGTCTTTTCAGGTGCCTGTTGGCCATCAGATTTGTTTTAATATAGCATGGGGAACATCATTTCTCTTCACAGAAATATGTCTGACCTTGTTTTCAAGGGTGGCCTGGGAAATCCTGAGTCTCAAAATGTGGATGACATGTGGTAGCTGAAATGCCACCGACCTGAACAAAGAAGAGGCCTTTTCAAGGCCAGAATCCAGTTGTTTGTTCAATTTTCCAAGCACAGAAATATGTTAGTTCTGAAAAACAATCAGGGAGAAATTTGTTTAAAATGCAGTCTAGAAAGCGATTGCAATTTTCTCAAGTTCTCAGTCAGCTTAGGGAGGTTGTTAACAAGACTTTCAGACTCCTAAACCTCTAATAATCAAGGTTTTCTAGTAAAGCCTGGGATTAGCAAGCCTCACAAATGATGTCTGCCTCAGAGTAGGGGGCCTGACTCTGAACGATTTCTACTTGGTCTTTTTGTCCTTCTAGTCACTCATTATCAAACACCCTAATACGTAAAACAAAACAGAAGAAAGCAGAACTCTCTTTTGCCTGTCAGTGGAGTAGTTTTGAGCAAAAAGAAGAAAAGGGAGAAATCCACACAGCAGACAGTAAGTTTTATTAAAGGAATATATTTAGGAAGCATAACATTTATGTGAATTTCAGATAATTCATTTTGGGGTTGATTTGAATGAAGAAGTGAGCAAAAATGAATTCTGAAAGTAGAATTCAAATTTACTTCATTTATTAAAAATTGATTTTAAAAAATAATCTGTTTGTTGGAGAAGGTGACATGAACCTATGTAGTTACTAGCTGATATGATTACTAATGAGCACATATTAAATGATTTTTCTGGTTTGCTTAAAAATGCGTTTCTGATTACAGCGCAGAATCTCAGAACACAGGCAAGTATGAGGAACTCTGTTACTGAAACTGAAATCAGCAATTCAAAGCTGGATGAATAAGTTTAAGGAGCGTGTCAGGATGGTGGCGCATTCAGGTATATGACGCTGGGACTTCTCTGTGCTGCTCAATGGCGTGTCACATCGGTCAGTGTGGTCATGGTCTAATGACTTGGGTTTCTGTTATCATCAGCTTTGTCTGTTCATTCATTTTCTTTTACTGCTATGTAGCACTCCATTGTATGAGCCTTTGCAGTTTATGTGTCTGTTCCCCCATAGAAGAGTGCGGTGCAGTGAGGCTATGGTTACTCTTGACTCCAGTGATAGAGAAATTGACAACAATTTTCAGGTTCATGATTTTTTTCATTGTTACTCTGAGCAACTTGCTTCACCCATGCTGTGCACAGTTGTCACTTAAGAATACAGGATAATAGTAAAAACCTACTAGGATTGTAGATTGTGTTTTGTGGTTGTTGAATTTTAGTATTACACCTTATTTTCCATTCTTCTGTTTTTGAAAACTGACATTTCAAATAGAAACTTTAAGTAATATTTATGAATATTTTCAAGATTCTTCCCACAGGTATTTTCTTTATTCATATGGTTAATCCATGTATTTAGATAATAAAGTGTCAAAAAATCCATCCCTCAAGGCTGCTAATAAACTATGGGCTATAAAGTGTGCTGGAAGCAGACTCACCTGCTTGTCAGTTGTAAAGGCATGCTAAGCCTTCTGTATAATTTATTCCTTTTACTACTCTTGCTCTTCTTCTGGGCTTTACACACAGGTAAGAAGCCATCTGTTATGCCTGTAATGTTTTTTAAAACAGTATTTTAAAAGCTGGGCAGATGCTCCCTGGGAAATGGCCGAAAACCAAGTACCTTGTAGAGGTAAAGGTGATAAAGCTTCATGGTTTCTGTAACTGAGTCAGGAAGAGAAGAGACTAAGGCCAGCATTAGTGTGTTTTTTCTGGGACAAGACATGGTGGAATGAAATCCTCTTTCTTTCATAAACATTCATAGTCTGTCTTCATTTTCATTTTTAAAATAAATTTCGTGGTCTTTGTATTTTGTTAATCAAGACTATCTACTTATGCGCGATAAAAGTATATTTAAAATCACCTATACATGTCCAGGTAGTATCAATAATAATAATTTAAATTTACTGACTTACAAAAGTGCAAAGTCCAGAATTCTGTTTGGCTTTAGGCATGGATTGAAGCGTGACACGGAGCTCGGATGATGTCACCAGTATCATTCTCACTTTGTCACTTGGAAGTGCTGGTCATATGATGCCAGGGGTCCAATAATCTCATTCATGTGCTTAGCAGTGGTCAAGGTTTCATTCTTCAAAAGCAGATGCAAAGATGGAGTTTGTGGTCCATGCTATTTATATTGGGAATCAGTACGTGTGAGAGGAAAAAAGGGGTGGGGGGAGACAGGATTGGGCTGAGGGAATTGTCAAGTTGAAATTCAGTTCCAGCAAATCCTCAAGCAGTGTGGTCAGGAAATTTGGAATGAGTGGCCTTTTAGAATGATCTCACATCAGGCTTCCCTGGTGGTGCAGATGGTAAAGAATTTGCCTGCAATGCTGGAGAGCCGGTTCGATCCCTGGATCGGGAAGATCCCCTGGAGAAGGGAATGGCAACCCACTCCAGTGTTCTTGCCTGGAGAATCCCATGGACAGAGGAGCCTGGCGGGCTGCAGTCCTTGGGGTCACAAAGAGTCAGACACGACTGAGCAAGTAAGCACCCACAGCACAGGCCCCAGGAGCTGGCCTTCATACCCCTGCCTCATTCAGGCACCAGCGGCACGCCACCCTGGGCAGTGTGTGAGCTTCAGCAGGGCTGGATCTCAGTGGCCAGGGAACGGCATCAGGCCCCGAGGGAGCCGATGGCTGGAGACTCTCTGCTCACTACACTTTGTCCACTCGGGCAGAAAGCTGGACCCTCAGAGGGGGTCTTCATGTTTGTTACACTTTACCTGTTGTGTTGCTCAGCTCTACTTAAACCTATATTTGAAAGAGCATTTAGTGGAAAGAGCCACAGCGCCTATCCCTGAAGTTGACTTTGGGAGTGTGTGTGTGGGGGGGTCATAACTGGTACTTTTTTTCCTCCTCTAGTATTCATCCTAAATTCTTCTTAATCTTAGCCATCATTTTTGCTCACTTTAATGTCCTACCGATAGTCATGACCTAGACCTTCAGTCCAAGGAGTCTGGGTCCTGGGTTGCCATGCAGTTCTTAGTTTAACCTGGATTCGTGTCCAACAAAGCCTCAACCCTACTGAGAACTGGGAAACTTAGCTTGTCAGTTTCCTAAGAATGAGCCTTTATACCCCACCTTGCTCAGTTACTGGAGGCAGCCTGCCTGCAAAGTGCATAACCTCAGGTGAGATGAGGTTAGAAACTTAGGTAAGATCCCGAAAGCACTAGTAACTAAAGGCTGTTTGCTGACCAGATTCAGCCCTTGTGTGAATGTTTTCCTCATAGGAAAATCTGAGCAGTGCATCTTCAGGTCTGCCACATCAGATCCAATGGGAAGAGGCTGTGGCAGTCAGAACAGTCCAGCATGGGGTGGGAGTGTGCGTTCTTACCAGCCTCTTGTTAAACTTGCACATCGCTTACCCAGTCACTTGGTCAGAGTTCAGGCTTTTCCCACTGGCCCAGCTCAGGTAATATGACCGCTCTTGTGGTCAGGAGACGAGGAGTGTTCTCTTATTCCTCTCATGGAATCAGTTCACTGTAGAAAACCTATCCTTATTTACCAGACTAAAAGGGAAAGAATTTTGGTCAGCCAAATACAGCTGATGTCCGCTGTTTGTAGGAATCAGTAAGGACTCTAGAAGCAGCTGCAAAGCATCTGCGAAAGTCAGTTCGTATTGAAGTCAAAAGGTGTAGGAAGTCCCGGGATCAACACTTGTAGATGTCTCAGTTCAAGCCTGCAGGCAAGAACAGAAGCAAGAGAAAGCAGTGTCCTCTTAGCAAATGCAGAGGCAGTAGCAACAGAAGTAAAAAGTTCTGCGAGCAAAGCCCACAAATGCCATCTAAAGGGATGTATTCTTACCGTGTGCTGATGGACAAGAAGTCTGTTCCTTAGCAGGAAACTCTACGAGGTTTATTTTGATGTGTGTCTTCCTATGTAGAGCGATTGTCAGAGTCCATCTAGGAAAATAGAAACCTTTCCAAGTATTTAAACTAGAAATAATATATTCAGGGCATCAACTAAATGGATGACAACAAATGGGATGGTGAGGCAGTTCAGCTTAGCAGCAGCAGGAAGCCAGCACCGCCAGTGCTAGATTAGAGCCGTGAGGGGAGAGGGGTCAAGGGGTTCGAGTCACCCGGTTACCTGGTGAGAGCTGAAGCCACATCGGAGCACGGGGAAGGCCAGAGACATGGCCCGGTTTGAGCGGTGGGTGGAGGGGGGAGAAATACCCTGACTTTTCTTCCTGCTGGTCTTCCAGTTTCCCCTGTGCTTTGGAATAGCATAGCTGAGCCAGCACAGGCTGACTTTAATCAGGAAGCTAATACAGTGCATCCTGCCCTAACCGGTCCCCTCTCCCTGTATTGTGGAGGCTGGAAAGAACAAAGGATGCGCCGGAGGGCAAGGCCCAGGAGTGACGTCATAGCCAGGATGAAAACACTATCAGTCTTGGACTAAATGCCTTCAACTTGAGATGAAGCAAAGAGACTGGAACAGATGTTCTCTCCTTTCGTAAGCAATTCTTATCCTTCCAAGTTTCCGAGACAGTAAATTGGCTATTTCTCCAGGTCTCTTACCTCTGACACAGTGAGGCTCTTTTCATTTTTCCAAAAGATTTGTTACCTGCAAAACCAGCTATGTATTAGTGATCTTGACTTCTGGATCTCATGGGGTTGGGGAATGTAAGTGCTGGGACAGTTCAAAAGTATGATGAAGTAAAAGCAAAATTTACAGCTGAGGTGGTTGGTTGAAGAGCAAGTGCTGTTCATCTGGAAACGAAATGCCGCAGCTTAACCTCCGTTGCCGTTTAGTCCCTCAGTCGTGTCTGACTTTATACCCCACAGGCCGCAGCCCATCAGGCTTCCCTGGGCTTCACAGTCTCCTGGAGTTTCTTCAGGTTCATGTCCATTGATTTGGCGATGCCATCCAACCATCCCATTCTCTCTGTCGCCTCAACCTTAATTATTCCTTACAAACCACATACATTTTAACCGATGAAATCTCAGCACATTAGAGACAGAGCTCATTAACACTGCATTCTGTAAAGGGAACGTCTGACATTTTTTGCCGGTCAAAGTCCACGATGGGCCACTAATTGGGTCTCGGTGTCCTGGCAGCAGCCAGAGCGGGGTTTCAGCTGAAGGGGTTTAGCCATGCTCTGCAAAGAAAAGTGTGCAGTGTTTTCTCTATAGGTTTGCAAGTTTTGTTGTTTAGGCACTCATTATTCTCTCCAACTCATGTGAGCTAGTTCAGTTTGGACTTTCTTTAGAGTGTTTGTCACTGTTCTGCTTGATGATGGACTGTCTCTTTCTTACAAGGCTCTTATCCCTGGGTTGGGAAGATTCCCTGGAGAAGGGAACAGCTACTGACTCCACTATTCTGGTCTGGAGAATTCCATGGACTGTACAGTCCTTGGGCTCTCAGAGAGTTGGACACAACTGAGTGACTTTCACTATATCTTTGGATTGGGTTTGTTGATGGCTTGTTGAGGATTTTTATATTAGTGAAATATACTGATGTGTAATTGTTTTGTTCCGTAAAATCTTTATGTGGTTTCTTTTAAAAGATTGCCCCATTTGGCTTGGTCTCCTTTCTATGCCACTGTTGGAAAATTGTTCCCAGGAAGAGTATTGGGGCATAAGTGAGATTTTACCTTCTTCCAGAGATTGTGGCATGTCACTATTTTTTGTACAGTGTCTAAACACATATTTTTCTGCTTTTGTACTTGTTCATGGTGGCCATACTAGTCTAGAATATGCTTCTTTGTCTTAGCAGGTGGTGGGTAATCTCATGGAATATTCTGATATGTGATATGCTATTATTCTTTTTCAGGAGTATGTAAGTTCTTGTTACCTATTTGCTACAGATTACCGATTAACTTCTTGGACTATATTCATTCATTTATTCAATTAGTTGCATACTTCTAATAATATTGAGTGGGCTTCCCAGGTGGCACCGTTAATAAGATCCGTGGGTCGGAAAGATCCCCTGGAGGAGGAAGTGGCAACCCACGCTAGCGTTCTTCCCTGGAGAATCCATGGACAGAGGAGCCTGGCGGGCTTCAGTACATGAGGCTGCAAAAAAGTCAGACACAACTGAGCACACATGTGGATGTACATACACACACACACCAGTGATACTGAGTACTCAGTCAAGGCTGTGGTTTTACCAGTGGTCCTGTATGGATGTGAGAGTTGGACTGTGAAGAAAGCTGAGCGCCGAAGAATTGATGCTTTTGAACTGTGGTGTTGCAGAAGGCTCTTGAGGGGCCCTTTGACTACAAGGAGATCCAACCAGTCCATCCTAAAGGAGATCAGTCCTGAATATTCATTGGAAGGACTGATGTTGAAGCTGAAACTCCAATACTTTGGCCACGTGATGCGAAGAACTGACTCATTTGAAAAGACCCTGATGCCGGGAAAGATTGAGGGGAGGAGGAAGAGGGGACGAGAGGATGAGATGGTTGGATGGCATCACCAACTCAATGGACATGAGTTTGGGTAGATTCTGGGAGTTGGTGATGGACAGGGAGGCCTCGTGTGCTGCATTCCATGGGATTGCACAGAGTCGGACACAACTGAGCAACTGAACTGAACTGAACTGGGCTGAATATAGGGTGAAGAGTGAAAGAGATGTGATATTTGATTTCATGTGATTTGCATACATTTTATTTATTTATTTTTTTACATACACTTTAGAATTGACTTGTAACATTGAAAATAAACTTTATATTTTATCAAATTTACTTCCATTTATAGGTTAATTTGAGGAAGACACCTTTGCAGTTTACTTTCCTACACTCCATAGAGATAATTTCAGATGACCCTTCTCTCCTTGAAAACATTTTTTAAAATTTTGTCTGTCTCTCTTCTTAAATATAGTATTTGCATATTTCTTATTTGGCCAACCCTAAGTATTTTATGGAAAGGGTTTTGTTGCTGTTGTCACTGTGCTATTTTCCCCACATTACACTCTGATGGTGTTGTTGGTATAAAAGAAAGCTGTTGCTTTCTGTATGAATCATTTGTTAACATCTCTATGAAATCCTAAATGTTGTTTCTTTGGTATTTGCCAGGTAGAGCTTACTGGATCTTTATTTCCATGAAATATACTCTGTAAAATATTAGTTATTGCTGTGAATTAGTACAGTGTCTGTGTTTATCTAATGTGAACAGGCTGTGTATGCATTTTGTCTTCAGGGATTGGTATTCAGTGTAGAGTGGCCGTAGGGGATTTAAACTTCTCTTGGAATGACCAGCCAGTTCCTGCTTAGAGTCAGGGTTGGAAGAATAGAATTCCTGTCCATGCAGCATCATCAGTTCACTTTAGTCGCTCAGTCGTGTCCGACTCTTTGCGACACCATGGACTGCAGCACACCTGGCCTCCCTGTCCGTCACCATCTCCCGGAGTTTACTCAGACTCATGTCCACTGAGTCAGTGATGCCATCCAACCACCTCATCCTCTGTCGTCCCCTTCTCCTCCTGCCTTCAGTGTTTCCCACCATCAGGGTCTTTTCCAATGAGTCAGTTCTTTGCATGAGGTGGACACAGTATTGGGGTTTCAGCTTCAGCATCACTCCTTCTAATGAACACCCAGGACTGATTTCCTTTAGGATGAACTGGTTGGATCTCCTTCCAGTCCAAGGGACCCTCAAGAGTCTTCTCCAACACCACAGTTCAAAAGCATCAATTCTGCAGTGCTCAGATTTCTTTATAGTCCAACTCTCATATCCATACATGACTACTGCAAAAACAATAGCTTTAACTAGATGGACCTTTGTTGACAAAGTAATGTCTCTGCTTTTTAATATGCTGTTCTAGATTGGTTGTAACTTTCTTCCAAGAAGCAAGCATCTTCTAATTTCATGACTGCAGTCACCATGTGCAGTGATTTTATAGCCCCCCCCAAATTAAGTCTGTTATTGTTTCCATTGTTTCCCCATCTATGTGCCATGAAGTGATGGGACCAGATGCCATGATCTTAGTTTTCTGAATGTTGAGTTTTAAGCCAACTTTCTCACTCTCCTCTTTCACTTTCATCATGAGGCTCTTTAGCATCATATTGTCAACTTAAAAAATAGTTGCAACCTAAACTTTGAGAGTTATGTTTTATTTTGTGGTAATTTCTAGGACTTCCATCCTGGGAGATAGCATCTCAAGTAACCATGGGAGAACTGCTCCAAGGAAGTGGGGGGAGGAAGGAGATTATATAGAGGTTTGCAACAAAGGATAGGTAGTCTGAACATTAAAAGTATCTTGTGAATTAAAGAAAACCAGGTGTCCCAAGTTAAGGAATTTGGTGCTTTTTATGTATGGTACGATGCAAGAGTCTGGACTCACTGAAGTCATTCTTTTCATATGATCTCAGTTATCTGGGGCCAATATCCTGCGTTTTTCACATCCTGAGTTCCTCCATGCTCACTGTAAGCAGTGGCTGCAGCTTGGTGGCTGCCCAGTCACACAGACATTCTTTCTGAGTGCCCTTTGGGTGCAGGGATTCACATTTGGAGATCTGGAATAGCTGATGACTATGAAATTCTTGTTTACTGTTATGACTGGAAGTATTCCATTTCTCATATCCTATCCTGTGAAATACCAGTAAACATCTTTCTGGACATGGTCTTTTAGGGCAGGCCTTCTTAACCATATAAAGCTACATGGTGGTCAGGATAGGTAATTTTTCTTCTGCCCATGAGACTGTGAGAAAAATCCATATTTCACCATATTTTATATATATATATATATATATATATATTTGTTTGTTTGGAGGTGGGGATATGTCCATTTGCAAACTCATGTTAGCTTTTGATAAATGTATTTTAAATTCTGAAATGTTGACATAAATAACATGTACAGCCATCACATTTTTCCAAACATTAATAGTAATATAGATTAAGTCATCAATAATTGGATACAAATCATTATTATATAGTACTCTATCACCTCAAGACACTGTATTTCTTTTTATTTTTAAATATATTTTGTATATTGCATCCTTTGTTTTAAGGGTGTTAATGGCATTCTTAACATCACCCATATTCTGTTTATTTAAACATGGTTTCTAATAGGTTTTGTTGTTATACTTAACTGAATTTCTCTACCTGATCGCATTAGGTTTCAAGCTAAGGAAGTACACACACCATTGGAAATTTTCAGTCTTTGGAAATGTATGAACATTGAAGCTGAATTGTGGAAAATGACTTTTCTTATTGTCTGGGTTATTTTAGAAAATAAAAGGAAAAGTGAATGTTGATTGGCTAGTCTGAGTGGTACACCAGCTATGGTTTAAAAAATACCCCAAAAAAGCTGATAAATAATGACTTTTTCTTCTTAAGATAAATGCCCATATCCACAGAATTTTATGTTCAACTTTGATTTGTTTTAACCTCCTCATTTTGCAGGTAGTAAACAGTTGCAGGGAGGAAATAAGTCTCATGACTAAGCAGAAATAGATTTTGGCTTAGAATGTCTTCTGATATAGTCTAATGCATCTGTGATACTATAGGATAGCTAAACAAAAAGCAGGCAAAAGGGAAGAAGTAGAAGTGATGTGAACAGACATGAAAGGGATGCAAACAGAAGCAAAGAAATATTCAACAAAGGTATTTGATTGCCTAAGTGAATGACAAAAAAGGAAGTAATATACAAGTGATGATATGACAATAATAATTTTTTCATTCTTGAAGATAAGACTTCATTAGTGCTAATGTTAAAAAAGACAAGAGGCAAGTTCTGTCACTAACATAGTTAAAATAAGTAGACTATTAATATATTTATACAGGTAATTGTTAGGAATTAAATGTACAATAGGAAAGCTGTCCATGGCTCTGAAACTAGAAAGTTAAAGTATGTAGGCTGGCCTGTACCCTGAGTGTATATACATATGTTTATGTGTATATATATATGAGCTTCCCTTGTGGCTCAGATGGTAAAAGTGTGAGTTTGCAAGGTGGGAGGCCCAGGTTCAGTCCCTGGGTCAAGAAGATCCCTTGGAGAAGGAAATGGCAACCCACTCCAGTACTCTTGCCTGGAAAACTCCATGGATGGAGGAACCTTGTAGGCTACAGTCTATGGGGTTGCAAAGAGTTGGACACGACTAAGCAACTTCGCTTTCACTTTCTTTTCGTGTGTGTGTGTGTGTGTGTGTGTGTGTGTGTGTAGACATATATATATAGTTTACTTACAAAAGCACAGAACTGTTTTATTTTTTATAAGGTCAAGATAAGAAATAATGATGCTAAAACCAACAGTAAGAAATGGAATAAAATACTAATTATCTCTGTTTCATACACTGTTGGGCCTTGTCATTAACTTTCATAAAAATACAAAATCTCTGTGGAATCTATGAAAATGGTACAAATGGACCTATTTACAAAACAAACAGAGCCACAGATGTAGAAAACAAGCTTATTGTCACCAAGTGGGAAGGGGTGAGGGAGAAACTGGGAGACTGGGGTTGACATGCACACACCGCCATATGCAAAGCAGAAAACTAAGAAGGGCCTGCTGCGTAACACAGGGAACTCTGCTCCACAGTCTTTAATGACATACGTGGGGATAGAATAGAAAACAGTGAGTACACACACACAGATATACACCTGTGTACACACATGTATACACACACATACATATTTATACATAAAACTGATTGATTTTGCTGTACAGTAGAAACCAACACATTATAAATAGACTATGCTGTTGTTCAGTTGTGCAGTCATGTCCAGTGTGTGTACACACACATATATACACACATATATACACACACATGTATACACACATACACACACACACATGTATACACACACACACACACATATAGCTAATTTTGCTGTACAGTAGAAGCCAACACAACATTATAAATAATCTATGTTGCTGTTGTTCAGTTGCCCAGTCATGTCCGACTCTTCACGACCCCATGGACTGCAGCACGCCAGGCCTCCCTGTCCGTCACCATCTCCTGGGGTTTGCTCAAGTACATATCCATTGCACTGGTGATGCCATCCAGCCATCTCATCCTCTATTGCCCTCTTCTCCTCCTCCCTTCAGTCTTTCCCAGCATCAGGGTCTTTGCCAGTGACTCAGCTATTCACATCAGATGACCAAAGCATTGAAGCCTCACCTTCAGCATTAGTCCTTCCGATGAGTATTCAGGGTTGATTTCCTTTAAGATTGATTTGATTTCCTTGCTGTCCAAGGTACCCTCTAGAGTCTTTCCAGCACCACAGTTCGAAAGCATCAGTTCTTTGGTGCTCTGCCTTCTTGGTCCAGGTCTCACAACTGTACGTGACTACCAGAAAGACCACAGCCTTGACCATATGAACCAGCAAAGTGATGCTTTTGCTTTTTAACACACAGTCCAGGTGTGTCATAGCTTTCTTGCTAAGAAGCAGCTGTCTTCTAATCTCAGGGCTGCAGTCACTGTCCACAGTGATTTTAAAGCCCAAGAAGAGGAAATCTGTCCCTGCCTTTACCATTTTGCCTTCTATTTGCCATGAAGTGATGGGGCCGGATGCCATGATCTTAGTTTTTTTTTTTTTTTTAATATTTAGTTTTAAGCTGGCTCTTTTACTCTTCCCCTTCACCCTCATCAAGAGGTTCTTTAGTTCCTCTCGAGTAGTATCATCCACGTATCTGAGGTTGTTGACGTTTTCCCGCCTATCTTGATTCCACTTGTAACTCATCCAGCCTGGTGTTTCTCATGCTTGGTGTATGAGTTAAATAAACAGGATGACAATAAACAGCCTTGTCTCACTCCTTTATCAATCCTGAAATGGTCAGTTGTTCCATACAGGGTTCTAACTGTTGCTTCTTTTCTCACATACAGGTTTCTCGGGAGACGCGTTAAGATGGTCTGGTACTCCCATCTTTTTAAAGAGTTTTCCAGTTTGTTGTGATCCACACAGTCAAAGGCTTTAGCATAGTCAGTGAAACAGAGGTAGATATTTTTCTGGAATTCCCTTGATTTCTTTATGATCCAGCAAATGTTGGCAATTTCATCTCTGATGCCCCTGCCTTTTCTAAGCCCAGCTTGGACATCTGAAAGTTCTCAGTTCAGGTGATGCTGAAGCCTAGCTTGTAGCTTTTTGAGCATGACCTTATTAGCGTGGGAGATAAGTGCAACTGTCCGGTGGTTAGCGCATCCTGTAGTACTACCCTTCTTGGGAACTGGGATGAGGATTGACTTTTCTTGTCTTGTTTGCTGGTATATTGAGTGCAGAACTTTGATAGCATCGGCTTTTAGAATTTTAAATAGCTCAGCTGGAATTTCATCACCTGCACTAGCTTTACTGACAGCAGTGCTTTCTAAGGCCCACTTGACTTCATACTCCAGAATGTCTGGCTCTGGGTGAATGATCACGCCATTGTGGCTATCTGGGTCATTAAAGTCTTCTTTGTATGGTTCTTCTGTGTATTTTTTCTGTCTTTGCTTGATCTCTTCTGCTTCTATAAGGTCTTTACTGTTTCTATCCTTTACTGTGCCCGTCTTTGGATGAAATGTCCTTTTGATACTTCTAATTTTCTTGGAGAGGTCTCTAGTCTTTGCCTTTCTGTTGTTTTCCTCTATTTCTTTGCATTGTTCATTGAAGAAGGCCTTCTTGTCTCTCCTTGTTATTTTCTGGAACTCTGCATTTAGTTGGGTGTACCCTTCCCTTACACCCTTTGGGTGTACCCTTGCTTTTTGCTTCTCTTCTTTGCTCAGTTCTTTATAAAGCCCACTCAGGTAACCACTTTGCCTTCTTGCTTTCCTTTTTCTTTGGGGTGGATTTGTGCACTGCTCCTATGCAGTATTACGGAACTCTATCCATAGTTATTCAGGTACAGTGTTTACTAGGTCTGATCCCTTGCATGTACTCATTACCTCCATTGTAAATTCATAGGGGACTTGATTTAAGTCGTACCTGGCTGGCCTGCTGTCTGCCCCTGCTTTCTTTGGTTGAAGCCTGGATTTTGCTATAAGAATCTGATGATCAGAGCCATATTCAGGTCCTGGTCTTGTGTTTGCTGACTGCATACAGCTTCTCCACCTTTGGCTACAAAGAATGAAATCAATCTGATTTTGGTATTGACCATTTGGTGATGTCCCTAAGTAAAATCGTCTCTTGTGTTGTTGAAATAAGGCATTTGCTATGACTAGCGCATTCTCTTGGCAGAATTCTGTTAGTCTTTTCCCTGCTTTATATTGTACCCCAAGGCCAAATGTGCCTGTTACTCCAGGCATCTCTTGACTTCCTGCTTTTGCATTCCAGTCCCCAGTGATGAATAGAACATCTCTTTTTTTGGCATTAGTTCTAGGAGGTCTTATAGGCCTTCATAGAACTGATCAGCTTCTTCAGCTCTAGACTTGGATTACTGTGATTTTGAATGGTTTGCCTTGGCAATGGACTGAGATCATTCTGTCATTTTTGAGGTTGCACCAAGGACTGCATTTCAGGCTCATTTATTGATTATGAGGGCTACTTCATTTCTGCTATGGGATTCTTGCCCCCAGGAGAAAATACAATGGTTATCTGAATTAAATTCACCCATTCCCACCCATTTTAGTTTACTGATTCCTAAAATGTGATGTTTACTCTTGCCATCTCCTGCTTGGTGGTGGCGGTTTAGTCCTAAGTCATGTCTGACTCTTGCAACCCCATGGATTATAGACTGCCCAATTCCTCTGTCCACTGGGATTTCCCAGGCAAGAGTACTGGAGTGGATTGCCATGTCCTTCTCTAGGGGACCTTCCTGACCCAGTAACTGAACCAGCGTCTCCTGCATTTCAGGTAGACGCTTTAATGCTGAGCCAACAGAAAGCCCTGACCATGTCCAATTTACTTGAATCATGGACCTAATAGTCCAGGTTCCTATGCAGTACTTACTGTTCTTTGCAGCATCGGATTTTACTTTCATTAGCAGACACATCTACACCTGAGGATCGTTTCCACTTGGGCCCAGCCACGTCCTTCTTTCTGGAGCAACAACCAACAGTAGTCGTCCTCTGCTTTTCCCTAGTAGCATACTGGACATCTTCTGGCCTGGGGAGTTCATCTTTCCTTGCCGTATCTTTTTGTTTTTTTTATACAGCTCATGGTTCTCATGGCAAGTATACCGCTGTGGTTTGCCATTCCCTTCTCCAGTGGGTCAAGTTTTGTTAGAACTCTTCTCTATGACCTGTCCATCTTGGGTGGCCCTACACCATATGGATCAAGCACCTTTGCCATGACAAGGCAGTAATCCATGAAGGGGAAATCAACTATACTTCAACAAAAATTAATTTTTAAAAAAGATATGGTACCTTCTTAAAAAAAAAAAAACTCAGTTTATTTTCTTGACATGGAATCTTTAAGTCTTGCCTCACACTCTCAGTTCAAGCTTTTCTAATCTGCCACAATTATGTCCTTCCATCTTTCCTAGGTTGGTCAGTTGGATCCTACTCTTTGCAAAACCTATGGCCTATAGTTAGGAAGTTCTACTTTCTGTATACTTAAATGAATTCCTCTGTCTTGAAACAACAGGTACATAGTGAAGTTATCTATGCCATGCCAGGGCCCTGATTGTCTCTACAGCACACATGGGTTAGGGATCTTCATTTCACTTGCGCTAAAATTTTCTGGTGTATTATGATAAACAGTGAATATATGCTTCCCAACATTTGATTTACTTCTTTCAACTAAAATATAGTGAACTCTGTCTTGATTTTTCTTAGAAAATTTGATTTTTTCTAGACAGTCCAATTCTTGGAAATGTATAGGTGCCAATCTATTCTTGTTTCATGTCTTTCAAACTCTGGAAGCTTTAAGTTATTCTTTTTGACTTTCATTAAATTTGTCACAGCACCAGTAACTGGGTAAAGGATCTCTAGCATGCGCAATGTTCTGTTTTGCAATCAGTTACAGATACAGTCAAACTTTCTTTGAAGGATAAGAGTAAAACATCCAAAAGACAAATTGATACGGCAACAGTCTGAAGAGGAGTGGAGACAAGATCTGCACTTGATCTTAGCCAAAAGGCCGACAAGCGATGGAGACAAGATCTGATGAGGAATGTTCACCGTCATTGTTGCCGTGATTTAGTTGCTAAGTTGTGCCCAACACTTGTTGACCCCGTGGACTGCAGCCTACCAGACTGCCCTGTCCTCGGAATTTCCCAGGCAAGAATTCTGGAGTGCATTGCCATTTCCTACCATGCATAAACACAAAGGAACATGAGTCTTTCTCAACACATTACCCAACAATATTTGATGTTTACATGCCAAGAATAGTACAGAAATTTGATTTCACCTAGGATCAACTTCATGGACAAAAATTCCCCCCTTTTTTTTTCTTTTCTTTAGTGATCTTACTTTCATATGACTAGTTCTATGTTCAGCTTCTGGAAACACATCAGTTGGTCTTCAGGAGGCCTCATGACATACGTCTTTTAACAAAAACAGAGTTTAAAAAATGTGCTCCTTATTTCCAGTGTTGATTATAGGAACACTCCAGCTCCAAGAATAATTAATGCTATTCCAGGCTCTGACCATTTGCCCCCAACATAATCCTGGTCATTTCTCCTGGGAGCAAGTTCATGACCTAGGTCTTGGGGAGTTTCAGCACTGACAAGTTCAGGTTGGGGCGCACTGGGAGTGGGGTGGCTGGGGCCAAGGAGTGAGAGAGGAAAGGCAGCTCATCATGCCACTCCCCAGGGGGGCTTCCTCTGTGTGTCTAGTTAATGCAGTCTAATTAGTTGGCACTCTTTCCTGGAGCTGCCAGCTATCTGTTGGTCAGAGGGATGCAGTCAATTTTAGTTACCCTTGTTTAATTTCACCTTTCTCATTTTTTGTCCTGAGGGACAAAATGATGCATCACTGGCTTCTCAGATGGAGTTTAAATATGTTTGTGTGCGTGTGCACTCAGTCGTGTTGTGTCCGTCTCTTTGCGACCCCATGGACTGGAGCCCTCCAGGCTCCTCTGTCCATAGAATTTTCCAGGCAAGAATACTGGAGGGAGTTGGGATTTCCGACTCCGGGGATCTTCCCAACCCAAGGATCGAACCTGAGTCTCTTGTGTCAGCAGGTGGATTCTTTACTACTGAGCCTCCCGGGAAGCCCTGAAATATGTTACAAAAACTCAAGGTCTTCAATTGACTATGCAGTGACCCAATATGACTTTATAAATCATAAAACCTCTTAGAAAATAGTACAACCAATGAATTTTTATTTAAACCTACATTGTTTTCAAAACTATGGCTCATAAATGAAAAATAAGGAGTTATGTTTGCTAAGTAACTTTCCAACCCAGGGGTCGAACCTGGATCTCCCTCCCTGTAGGCAGATTCTTTACCACCTGAGTCACCAGGAAAGTTACTCAAGTTATAAAGATATAAAAGGAAATTTTAACATCTAGAAACTAACATCAAAGAATTTGTTGACTAGTTAGGCAGAAAAAAATAATTTTCATTCATTCATTTATTTTGTCACTCATTCAGATGAGTGACAAAAAATGAAAAAAAAGTAATTTTCATTCATTTATCCATTCTGTCACTCATTCAGATTAAAAAAACTGTCTTCTAATGTATTAGGAATCATAATGCATGTTGAAGATGGAGTTGAAGTAATGAGCAAATAACCAGCACAAATTGTAAGAGCTTTTGAAGTTCACTTCAAGTTGAGCCTGTGAAAGTGTACACAGAAAATAGGAGAATGAATTTTTTAAAGAGAACATCATTACAATGAATAGCCATGGTGGACTATATTTTTGCTTGACTTTTTTTTTTTTCTTCTCACTTCTTGTTCCAGGTGAGCCCAGGAAAAGGAGCAGCATAGAAAACTAAGTTAAAAAAATGAGTAAGAAGCTTTAAGTCAGTCTATCTCTGCCATGGAAGAGCTGTATCATGTATAATGGATTTCTTAGGCTATACGGAATCTGGTATGGAAAGTATGGAAATAGCAATCGTCACATCTCCACTCCCTTCTCAACTTTTCCCCTTTCTTGACTAAATGGAGCTATTTGTTTATGCTCACCTGCTGGAATTGAACAGCTAGGAATAGGGGAGGACGTCAGCAGTTTTGCCCTGGCAATGCGCGTCCTGTGAGTGACTGCTGGCGCACTTGCCCTGTGTTAACTGTAGCACACCTTGCATTTGTCACAGGTGAATGGGCTCAATTAGCAAGAGAGAGAGCGTGTTTCAATCATTAAAAAAATAAAAGGCAAACAAGGAGGAAAACATTTCCTGTTTATGAGTTCTGAAAGAGAGGTGACACTGTAGCGCATAATCTTTTTTCTTTGGGTTTTTCAAAGAAAGCAACTAAAGCAAGAAAACATAACATGATTTAGCATTGGCGAAGTTATTTGAAACAAAGCTGCAGAGCAGAATTCTCAAAGGGCGTTAATGAGGAGTACGGTTTTCTGTGGTATTAATGTTCTGATGTGTTCTGAACTTCCATACCTCCTTGTTTTGCCTATTAAAATCTCAGAGGAAATATTAGGCATTTCCTGTAATGTATATAACTAAGCAGATAACTCCAGTTTTGTCTGAACTTACGCAGTTTTGCAAGAGGCATTATTTCTTTCAGCTTATAGAATGGTATTTAGTACAATGAAAAAATAAAGTTTTTAGACAGTATCATGGTGGGTTGAATGAAAGTTTTAGCCTAGTCACTAACCGATTAAGTGAGCTATGTGTGCCTTGACTCCAGTGATGACTATACATTCCCAAAGTTGTGAACCAAATTTTATAGAACCATGGAAGCAGTGTGATGGACACCTCAATATTAGAAAAGGGGATAAATTAGCTTTCAAAATGAAAATCTTGCAATATATAGTGTCTCAAGAAGAGTTGAACATTAAACTTATAATTAAATCATGAAGAAAAAGAAAGAAGCAGTGTTCTAGAGAGTAGTAGAGAAATAGATAAAAGGAAAAAGGAAGATATTTGGAAAGAAAACCCAAAGTGGAGACTGTAGAACCACCTTCCGAGGAGAAGCATCCAGGTTCCTTGCTTCTCTGCAAGCTCCAGTTCATGTGCTCATTTATTTACTCATTTAATAAATAAGCCTTCAGGCAACTCTTCATAAGTTTCAGGAAGCAGAGTCAGTGTTGATGCCATAATATAAAAGATTTCAGCTCAGTTCCATTGCTCAGTCGTGTCTGACTCTTCGGCACCCCACGGACTGCAGCCACGCCAGGCCTCCCTGTCCATCACCAACTCCCAGAGCTTGCTCAAACTCATGTCCATGGAGTCGGTGATGCCATCCCATCTATCTCATCCTCTGTTGTCCCCTTCTCCTCCTGCCTTCAGTCTTTCCCAGCATCAGTGTCTTTTCCAATGAGTCAGTTCTTTACATCAGGTGGCTAAAATATTGGAGTTTCAGCTTCAGTAAAAGTCCTTCCAATGAATATTCAGGACTGATTTCCTTCAGGATCAACTGATTCGATCTCCCTGCAGTCCAAGGGACTCTCAAGAGTCTTTTCCAACACCACAGTTCAAAAGCATCAATTCTTCAGCACTCAGTTTTCTTTATGGTCCAACTCTCATATCTATACATGACCACTGGGAAAACCATAGCTTTGACTAGATGAACCTTTGTTGGTAAAAGTAAGGTCGCTGCTTTTTAATATGCTGTCTAGGTTTGTTATAGCTTTTCTTCCAAGGAATAAATGTCTTAATTTCATGGCTGCTGTCACCATCTGCAGTGATTTTGGAGCCCAAGAAAATCAAGTCTGTCACTACTTCCATAAAAGATATAGGCCTGTACAAAGATATGTTGATCTAACAAAAAAATACAGACCTGTACAAAGAAATGTTGATCTAATAGGGGATGTAGAGGTTTACACAAAGAAGTGAAGATAAAGTTAAGACAGGTTGGATTCTAAAGGTATATAAGGAACAAAATCACCAGTGAATAACTTTGCCTAGATATAAACCATGCGTAGTGTTGAGCAAGAGACACCTTCCACTGTTGTGAAGGGCAGTGAAGAGCTTAACAATGCCTGACACCAAGCGAAGCAAGTGTCCAGATATCAACTCACTGCATGGTTTGCAGGTTTCGGGGTAAGAAGGACACAGCTCACACAGGCACTGCATGGAACAATGCCTCTCACCAACAGAAGAGGCGGAGCAAGATCACCGCCTTGATCACCAATGGACCAACTGATCCATTCCTCAAGGCTAGTGGGTGTCCCCAGCATGGGGATGGTCTGCACGCACACTTCTGATCCCATTTTTCCCACCTGTTGGGAACAGATGGAGTGGTGGGGTTTGCCAGTTCCCTCATGACCCACACGCTTAAGCAGAGGTACATAGCAAGCCTGGAATGGGGAAAGATATTTCCTAGCAGAGAGACATGTCCAGCACAGGCTGTGAAGGCTGTTTATCTCTTTGTAAGGAGATGTTCCAGGCCCAAGGCTGCTCTGTGCTGATGTGCCAGGGATGATCAGCCAGGGGCGATCAGGTACCTGACTACCTCTCCCAACAAGTAGAGACTTGTGTGGCAGAAAACGTGGAGAAGAGATTTTAGCGTCTTTTACTTTGAACGAAAGATCATGAACCTTCTGAATCAGAAACGAATGACTTTAATACTCATGACAAAGAAGCATCATGAATATCATACTTGTATCAGTTCACCTTGCCTCCCAAATCCCACAGATGCAGCATGTAGATACCTCAGTAGATGCTGCCGACAGAGTGGTTGTATGCTGTAGTTGAGTTACCCTGATTTTAGGGAGCCTCAACCTTGTATAATAGGCGGTAAATGGACTTGCCTCTGCTCTGGAGGGAGACTTTCTCTTCTAAGGCTGTTCATTATAGAAACATCTCTGAAAAAATATCCCAGTGGGAAGTCAGGTCCTCTGCTTGTATGATAAGCAGAGGAATTAAAAGTCATGATGAATTATCTCTGAATACTGTATTATTAGGACTTCAAGGTTGAAATGTCATAGATATGTGGCTACTTAAATATAAACTCACACTATTTTAAATACTGCTTGCCTTTTTCAGTATCATGCTGTTCCTGCTTGGCTGATATTATTTTTTTCAGATTTAATGATGCATCAGTTAAAAGTTGAAAATTTGGCTCTAAGTGTCAACTTCCCCTTCTCTGTTCTGTTCTGCTGTTGTTGTTTTGTTATTATTTTACTCAGCCAAATCATGAACTACTACAAAAATATTGGATAAAAGACAGTAAATGGAAGATGGGTCAGCAGAATATAGTAACTATGAAGAGTTTAAATAACTATATGCTGATAATGTTTTGTTCCAATACTAGTAAATTTAAGTTACAATATCCAACTCTTCATTTATATGAAAGTTACTTTACCTAAGACAGTAATGTTGATCTAAGTAGACCTTTAAGACATAGGACCTGTTCTCAATAAATTCATGTCTAGAAGGAAATATATGTATACAACAGTTAAAATGCAGTATAGTGCTGAGTGCCATTTAAAGAGAGTACAGATAAAGCGTATCCTTGAAGAATTTATAGAAGAGTTCCTTCTGATGACATCAAGATGAAACTTTTGAAAAATGTGTGGAATTTTTATGCCTAGAAATTGAATGTGGGTGTAAGGGGAGGGAAAGAGTATGCAGTTTACAGGAAAGATATGAACAATGACAGGAAGGGAGGGAAACACAGGATGTGAAGAGCAAGCGGTTGTGCTTTGCTCTGGAATATTGTCTGTAAAGACCCTAGAGGACTTTGAACATCAGATGTGGAGCCCAGGGTATTAACAGTGTGACCACCGAGAAAGTCATGGCTGCTGAACACGGAGGGAAAAAACATGAGACTGTAAAAACTTGATGAGAGCATTATAAAATTGAAGATAGAAAATTGAACAGAATGCATCTTCATGGCCAGGCTTACTACAATCTTGTCTGCTAACGGGAACCCCAAACCCGGGAATCCGCGTGGTACGTCTGCTCCAGACCCCTCCGTTTTCCTGCACGTCTTCTTAGACCTCTACTTCTCCCCCGGGTTGGTCCACGTGAGACTGACCTGTGGGTGTCATACGGCCTGCCTTGTTTTAATGCAGGTCAAGCCCAGGTCTCGCTTTCTTTCCTGCTCTTGGAATTAATCTCACCAGCTCAGATGGGGTGTCTGGTGTCATCTTTAACTGCAGCCCAGGTTTCTAGTAAATGTATTCTTAAGTAGTAACTTTCCTTTTTTCAAACTGAAGAACAGTTAATATCCAATATCAGGTTAGTTTCATTGTATACTGCATCACGATTTGATAGTTACATATATTGTGAAATAATCACCATGGTGAGTCTAGTTGCCATCTCTTCCAATACAAAGTTATTATAATATTATTGACCGTATTGTTATACCATATAGCATATCCCTGTAACTTATTTATTGTGTGACTAGAGATTTGTACCTGTCAATCCCCTTTACTGATTTCATCCACCCAACCTACCTCCTCTCTGTATCTGTCAGTCTGTTTTTATTTGGTTTTGTTTGTATTTTAGATTCTGCATATAAATGAGATCATGTGGTATTTATCTTTCTCATTTTACTTAACATAATACACTTTAGATCCACCCATGTTATTGCAAATGGCAAGGTTTCTTTTTTATGTCTGAGTAATATTCCATTGTGAATATATGTGCCACACCTTCTTTATACGTTTGTCTACTGATGGATGTTTTGATATGATGCCTTGATTATTGTAAATAATGTTGCAGTAGAGATAGGGATGCATATATCCCTTGAATTGGTACTTTTTTTCTTTGGGTAGGTACCAAGAAGTGAAATTCCTAGATCATATGGCAGATTTTGATTATTTTGAGGAACTTCCATACAGTTTTCTGTACTGGCTGTACCAATTTATAGTCTCAGCAACATGAGATTGTACTTGAGGGGTCCCTTTTCTCTACATCCTCTCCAATGCTTGCTATTTGTTATCTTTGTGATGATGGCTATCCTGACAGGGATTCGGTGGTATCTCATTGTGGCTTTGATTTGCATTTCCATGATGGTGAGTGATGGTAAGCATATTTTTCTGTGTCTGTTGGCAATCTGTATGTCTTTGAAAAAATGTCCATTTGGGACCTCTGCCCATTATTCAGTTGGGTTGTTTGTTTTCTTTTTGTTGAGTTCTGTGAGTTTTTTGTATATTTTGTATGTTAACCCTTATCAGATACATTGTTTGCAAATATCCACCCCCATTCAGTAGGCTGCTTTTTTGTTTTGCTGATGGTTTCTGTCTTGCTTCAGAATCTTTTTGATTTGATGTAGTCTCATTTGTTTGTTTTTGCTTTTGTTGCCCTTGCCTGAGGAAGCAGGCCTGCTGGTGAGTGGCATGGAGTCCCTGCACTAACAGCCTAAAAGCAGGACTCCAGAATAGTGCTCCTGTGACCTGTTGGAAGAAGGCGCTCCCCAAAGTGGTTGCCACCAGTATTATGTCCCCTGTGGAAGTCCCCGTTGCCTCCTGATTCTCTGGGATGCTCTCCAGGATCAGCAGGTGGGTTTGACCCAGGTTTCCTTCAAACTGGGGCTTCCCCCGTGGCTCAGTGGGGAAAGAATCTGCCTGCAATGCAGGAGGCACAGGAAACATGAGTTTGATCCCTGGGTCAGGAAGATGCCTTGGAGAAGGAAATGGTAACACACTCCAGTATTCTTGCTTGAAAAATCCCATGAACAGAGGAGCCTGACTGGCTATAGTCCATGGGGTCACAAAAAGTTAGACATGACTGAACCTTTGTGATGGGATTGCAGTCTCTGATTTTGCATGCCCCCTTTAAGAGCAAGGCTTCCTCCATAGCTCGGTTGGTAAAGAATCCACCTCTAATGCAGGAGACCCTGGTTGATTCCTGGGTCAGGAAGATCTGCTGGAGAAGGGTTAGGCTACCCACCCCAGGATTCTTGGGCTTTCCTTGTGGCTCAGATGGTAAAGAATCCACCTACAATGTGGAAGACCTGGGTTCGATCCCTGGGTTGGAAAGATCTCCTGGAAAAGGGAAAGGCTACCCATTCCAGTATTCTGCCCTGGAGAATTCCAAGGATACAGTCCATGGGGTTGCAAAGAGGATACAGTCCAGGGGGTGACAAAGAATCGGGCACGGCTGAGTGACTTTCACTTTCACTTTAAGAGAAAAGCATCTGTTTCCTACAGGCCTCCAGCTCTCCAGCAAGCAAACCCTAATGGCCTTCAAAGTCATGCATCTGGGGACTGTATTCCTGGAGCAGGATCTTCGGGCTGGGAGTCCAAAGTGGGGCTCATACCTGTTGCCTTTTGGAGAGAACCTCTATACTTATGCCTACCCTTCCATTTGTGGATTGTTTATGCCCACTGGCCATGAGAGTCTTGACTATACTGTGTTCTTCTACTGGTCTCGTTGTGGCCTCTTTATATTTTTAGTCGTGGAAAGTCTTATCTGCTAGTTTTCATGTTGTTTTTGAAGATAGTTGCTCTGTAAACAGTTGTAATTTTGTTGTGCCCATGGGAGGAGGTGAGCTCAGGGCCTTCCTAATCCTCATCTTGGCCACTCCTCTAATATTAATTTTCGTATAAAGTATCTTGGAGATATACATATTGATCTATAAACTGCCTTTTGATTATTACATGGATATATTCTTATGTGCTAGAGAAATAGAAAAACACATACTTGATATATGGAAATATATATTTTTTCCATTGCCATCATAAGCTAAACATGGCAAATCAGATCCACTTAAAGAAGGACAGTTATCAAGCAAAGAAAAATCACCATTTTTGTTTAGTGTAGCTTACTCCCCAGTAACGAAATTTTTTTCATCTTATCTATAAATTACAAAGTAAAGAAATATGATTTATGTGTATGATATCTCATTCCTGAGGATCAGGGGCAAAAAGGAACATCATCATTTGGATACCAAACACATTTTGTTCCCTCACAGGTGTAAAATCCTGGCCAAGAACTGCAAAGCCTTTAATAATAGCTCCTGTGGATGAATCCTATATAATAAATATCCAGGATCCTTGGAATTTCAATAAGAGTCTAAAAGAAGTGAAGTCATGAACTTGGACCTTTATGATGTATAGAGCTCTCTAGACTTTCAGTACAGCCTTTGGGGAAGAGTATTATAAGATTGAAGCTGTCAGAAGAGATCAGGCACTGCCTAATGAATGAAAAAGCTCTGCTAAAGCTGACACAGATTAAGTATCTAGGAACAGTACACTCTTCCACAGTAACTTGAGCCAAAAATAGTTAGCTGAGGTAGATAATATAAAGAGGTTAAAGGTAAAGTGAAAGTGGCCAACAATTCCAACTTTTTCATTATCACCAGGCATTTTTTGAGTAGCCACTTGAATAATGTGCATGTGTTGCACATAATGAAATTGCACTCTCCTTTCTTAGATGATGAGACAATCCAGTTAGGCTTCTAACATCCTGCAGTGTATCAACGAAAAGAATAAAGTCCCATAGTTAGAGTTCAGATGAAAGTGATCCTGTCCCTGGTTTGTTGTGAGGGCAAACCAAGAATCAGACTCTGGCATTTATACCTGTTTTTTCTCAGTGGAGTATCCTTTTCTGTTCTCTGGAAAGGAAAGCACCACCCTTTTCTGAGGAACTCACAATTCTCCACACGTTAGATTTAAAGTGAAGCTGCTGCTTAGTGAATTCGCCCCTTCTAATCACCCTCAGAATCATCAGAGAGTGAATTTGACCTTAGTTTTTCTCTGATCACAGTGACTGAGCTAGTTAGAAATCTTTCTGAGCCAGTTAGAATCTTCCTGGGATTTTATATGTAAAAGTTGGGTGAAAGAAATATCTTTCCCTCTGCATTATAATCTAGAAAATTGTATATAATCTAGATGTAACATTGGAGTTACTTCTGGACATAGACCACGCATCTGTTCTCATGTTGGAAGCCATCTGAAGCAGGAGAAAATAGTCAGAAGTCAGAGAGCAGCCAGGATGAGAGAGTGAAGGACCAGAGAGCGTCATGTAGGTCCTTGGACTCATATTGTCCTTCCCAGTTATATAAGCCAGCACCTTTCCTGCTCCCTCTCCTTTTTCTCATGAGCTAGTTTGGCTGGAGTCCTAACATATAGGCAGTGATCCATTAATAGCTTAATTGCACTTATGATGAGTGATGCAGAAGTTAGAAGAGGTAGCATGGAATGATTTGATATTGTGCACGATCTATAAGGGCTAGATGAGAGTTTCTCTGAAACAAAGAAAATGTTTGAACCATCTTAAGACCTAAGAGGATTTTAAAACCGATTGTTTTTAAGTGCTTTATTCTATTTAAAGGGCACAGTGATGGAGGACCAGCCCATCTCCAACAGTCAATAAAAGACCTGAAATCCAAATCTTCTGCTTGTAGTTCAAATGACCTGTTCCTCCTTTGCTCTGCAAATGATGAATTTCAACATCAGCTAAGAAACTGTAGTGGTATTGCAATCTTCGGTTATGACTGGAACAGATAGATCATGATAACAAATTCAGTATTTAGATTACTGCAGGGCAGAGACGTATTAAGTATTCTTTACTTGACTTGTCTCTTAAATGTAGGACAACAGGAGAGTAAAGGAAACATAGTTTGATGGAAAAAAATACCTGGAGTTTAAGTATTTGTTAGTTGAAAAAAAAATATATGGCATTCACCTTTTCTGATGTTTAACTCATCAGCAGTTCAATTCATCCTGTTGTTTCTATTAGAAGCTGTGATGACAGATAGGCGATATTGTCCGTAGAAGGCTCTGCTAGTGTTTGGATTGCTGAAGTTCAGTGTCATTCAGCCAGTCAATCAAATTAAGGGAGAAGGAGTCACTTAATAAGGTTGAGCCAGCATAAGGCGCTTATTAAAGTAATTTGAAAACTCACAGTTTGGTTCTCTGGAGATAGGTGGTTGAAACTTGAGAAATGTAACACAAAAACTGAACACAGACAGCGTTTAAAAGACTTTCGCAGAAAACAGATTTTAATCACCGTGGAGTATTGCTCAGCTAGAAATGGATTTTTATCAAATGGTCATATGCGTCCTCGTATAATTGGGGATACTTAACAGGACCTCAGTATTCTCCATCAAATCGACTGTTGAAATAATAGAATTAGGAATCAGTTGGCAAAAAGCATGACTTTCTCTTACCACCATCATCTTCTAAATGGATGGTCACTGGCCGCTCCTACCCCGTTCCTAACATATGTACTAAGTTGCTTCAGTTGTGTCCGACTCTGCGACCCTGTGGACTGTAGCGGGCCAGGCTCCTCTGTCCGTGGGATTCTCCAGGCAGGAATGCTGAAGTGGGTTGCCATTTCCTTCCCCAGGCCGTAGCATACGCAGGGATAAAGTGCTAAGTGTGACATGAGAAAGGCTGGCAGACACAGACAGCTGGAGTAAAAGCTTGAATGTCAAACCCAGAACTTCTACCCTCACGCTCACCAGTGCCCCTTGGGCTAGCTCTGCATAGAACAGCAAACACGCAGGAGGAAGAAGCTTCTTTATTTCCTCTGCTTTAGAGAGGAGCCAAATAGCTAAGACTTGTGTTGTTGTTTTTAAACATTAAATAAAATGGTCTGGGTAGAATATAGGAAAGAGAGAGGCAAGCTGAGAGATAGTGACTGAAGGGAATTTAACCCACTAGAAACATGAAACTCATCCTCAATGTGTCTCTGATTATCTCTTCAGTTCAGTTCAGTTCAGTTGCTCAGTCGTATCCGACTGGTTTCAACCCCATGAACCGCAGTGTCGTGGTCTTTACAGACGGGGATCTGGGGACTGGAGTCGACGAAAAGAAGGACGCAGGGAACTGAAGTCTCGAGTGAAACAAGGGTGCTTTATTTGTGGCAGCGTGTGCTGATATATCCCCATACAAGGAAGCTTTAGGCAGCAAAAATAAAGTTGAGCAAAAACAGAAACAGGTGAATAACAATCGTCACAGGGCCAGAAGACAATCCATATCCTGAGTAATAGGGACGTGACTAAATAATTCACAATAAAGTAAAGGTCATCCACGCATGCTCTCTGTCTCATGACCTCAGTCCTGGGAACTGCCTGCAGCTCTGCTCGGTTCCTGTTTTCCAGGAACTGATAAGGAACACAGGGCCCTTGAGAACCAGCGCACAAAGGAGAAAACGGCAGGTTGGATTCCTTAAAGTTGAACGTCCCCTGACACCACAGCACGCCAGGCCTCCCTGTCCATCTCCAACTCCCGGGATCCACCCAAACTCATGTCCATCGAGTCGGTGATGCCATCCAGCCATCTCATCCTCTGTCGTCCCCTTCTCCTCCTGTCCCCAACCCCTCCCAGCATCAGGGTATTTTCCAATGAGTTGGTTCTTTACATCAGGTGGCCAAAGTACTGGAGTTTCAGCTTCATCATCAGTCCCTCCAATGAACACCCAGGACTGATCTCCTTTAGGATGGACTTGTTTGATCTCCTTGTAGTCAAAGGGCCCCTCAAGAGTTTTCTCCAACACCACAGTTCAAAAGCATCAATTCTTCAGTGCTCAGCTTTCTTTATAGTCCAACTCTCACATCCATACACAACCACTGTTAAAACCATAGCCTTGACCAGACGGACCTTTGTTGGCAAAGTAATATCTCTGCTTTTTAATATGCTGTCTAGGTTGCTCATAATTTTCCTTCCAATGAGTAAGCATCTTTTAATTTCATGGCTGCAGTCACCATCTGCAGTGATTTTGGAGTCCCCCCAAAATAAAGTCTGACACTGTTTCCACTGTTTCCCCATCTATTTGCCATGAAGTGATGGGACCGGATGCCATGATCTTAGTTTCCTGAATGTTGAGCTTGAAGCCAACTTTTTCACTCTCCTGTTTCACTTTCATCAAGAGGCTGTTTAGTTCTTCTTCACTTTCTGCCATAAGGGCGGTGTCATCTGCATATCTGAGGTTATTGATATTTCTCCCGGCAATCTTGATTCCAGCTTGTGCTTCCTCCAGCCCAGCATTTCTCACGATGTGCTCTGCATATAAGTTAAATAAGCAGGGTGACAATATACAGCCTTGACGTACTCCTTTTCCTATTTGGGCCCAGTCTGTTATCTCTCACATTTAATTTATAATTAAGTCCTGTCACTTGTGTCTTAACCCTCTCACATCTGACCATTTCTTTGCACCTGAACTCTCCCGGTCTTGTGCTAAGCCACCTTCTCTCTCACTAGACAGCAACTGGAGCCTCTTGACTCTTTCTCCTGTTCCCACTCCCGTCCCCCTACAAGCAGCAGTTTTGTGCTGGTGCTTCCTTGTTCAGACTCTCAAAAACCCAGTTGTGTACATCACTTTCCAATTTCACCTCCAGTGATACATTGGCAACTTGAAATTGACCACAGTGACCAACTTGAAATTGACCACAGTGGGAAATTTACACACAGAAATTGGATTATGTTATAAATTGGGGCTCATAAATATGTATTTTACAGATAGCTAGCTGTTAAACAGTTATTGGTACACCACTGCCTACAATGAAGCATATTCTCCCATACAGCTGCAAAATGATATTTTAAAAACATAAACTGCATCATGTCTGTCATCCTCCTGCTTTAAAGTCTATGTGTGCATGCTAAGTTGTCTCATTCTGACTCTTTGCAATCCTATGGACTGTAGCCCGCCAGGCTCCTCTGTCCATGGTATTCTCCAGGCGAGAATGCTGGAGTGGGTTGTCATGCCTTCCTCTAGGGGATTTTCCTGACCCAGGGCTCCTGCGTGAGTCTCTTTCATCCGTATTGGCAGGTGGGTTCTTAACCACTAGCACCACCTCGGAAGCCCTTAACGTCTGTAGTGATATCCTGTAAAATCCAGATCACTTACTGGGTTCTCTGGACGCTGAGATATTATGACCTCAGCCTCACCTGTGCCTTTGTTGTCTCCAGCACACCTCTTGTCCCCCCTCTCTCTCTCCAGCATACCATGGTCTTTGCATGGTAGGTCTGCTCTTCTGGGTTTTCACATAACTGGATTATTCTCCTTCAGGTCTCAGGATAAAATTTACTTCCTCAGAGGGGTCTTCCATGACCATCCAATCTTTGTATTAGTTTGTGTTCTCTTCTTCATAATACTTATTATATGAAATGTTATGTATTGTATTTCTTTTCTATCTCCCCAAGTATATAAACAATGGTCATGCTTGTTAGTTCCTTTCGCTGCTTTCCCAGTGCCTAAAAAATGGCCTGGTTCAAGGTAACAGTTCAACACATTTATTGAAGTAATTGGGTGAATGCATGCAATTCACAACTGTGCAGCGTTGTAGTGTCTCACAAAATTATTTCTTTGAATATATAGATGAATGAGTCATTAAATATAGTAAGTGAAGAACTGACAATTGAAGTCTTCTTTGAATGTCATCCCATTCTCTACCTATGTATCTGTCCAACTCTGAAGAAAAGAAGTCATGCCCAGTGATAATAGAGAGATACTTATGATCTGAAGCTCAGTAAGTGCCTCTCAGTTTCCTGGAGGAAGATCTGAAAATAGCTTTAGAGTTTTAATCTCATGTTATTGATTCTGTCAACTTGTATGTTGTAGAGGCTGAGATCATCTGTGCCCTGAACTTTAGACTGTTTTATTTCTAAAACATTATTTTTAAAAAGCTCTCTTTTAATTTGGACTTAAGAGATGAGATCTTGAAACACACACCCCCCCCCCTTTATTTTACAGAGTATTTGTTTATTACAAGCATTTAGAATCTCCGTAAGATTTCCTGACATTCATGCCATTTTGACAGCTTCTAAGTTTGCCAAAAACTGAAAATGAGAGTCATAGTAAGTTTCGGAACTTACGTACCTGGTCCTGTAAGCCACCCAGACATACAGAGGCTGAATCAGCATCTGGAAAGTGGCTCTCATCCCCCCTCTAAAGTGCGTGCCCAACACTGGCCGCGTCTGTGCCTGGAACGCTCACCCTCTCGGGCACTGCCTGCTCAGCCTTCCTCCCTTAGGGGGGTGCCCTCCTGACCTGCGGTTTCAGCCAGCCTCACTCTCCGCTGCCGCCTGCCGCCTTCACACTGAGGAAAGTGAACTCTACACCCTCAGGGTACTTGCCGCTCCTCTTGCCTGGAGACCGAGGATGGTGCCACTTCACTTCCACTGATTTTAATAAGGAAAGCCTCTGTGCCGAGGTCCCTGGAGGCTACCGCAGAACCGGACATTGTTACTGATGCCATGTCCACTGTCCAGAAACCACAAAATAGAACAAGAAACATCTTCTTTGTAACAGATAAGCATTCTAGTATTTAGCTTAAAGGTCTGCAGAAAGTATTAAATATTTTCAGGCATTTCTGAAAATGTTCCAGTGATATTTATCAACTTTTCTAATTGGGATACAGACCAGAGTTAGCCAGACTTTGGCATATGAGGCATGTTTATATATCCGGTCACTTATTTTTCCTAGTGCTATGCCTTTGAAATGAAAGTCATGACAAGAGACTTCAACTTCTTAATCCCTAAAAGTTGGTGCTCAGCATTAAGCGCTCTGGGCTTCCTTGGCGGCGCATATGGTAAAGAATCTGCCCACCATGTGGGAGGCCTGGGTTCAATCCCTGGGTTTGGAAGATCTGGAGAAGAGAATGGCAGCCCATTCCAGTACTCTTGCCTGGAGAATTCTATAGACAGAGGAGCCTGGCGGGCTATAGTCCACGGAGTGGCAAAGATATGACTGAACAACTAACACACACACACACACAGGCACACACTCACACACACACACATACACGCACGCACACTCACAGAGACACACTCGAAGCGCTCGTGCATCCAGGCATTGCCTACCAGGGAAGCTAGAGCATCGGTTTCAGGACTTTTCAAGTTCAGTTACCTTTTCCTATATTGCTGTTTAAAGGTAACAGTAATAGTAAGTGCTTGGATAGCATTTACTATAAAGCCAGTCCATTGTTTTCTGTGTTTTTTATTTTTTCCATCCACTGTTTTAAGTGCTCTGCATTGCATTTGTTTTATCCTCCCAGTGACTCTGTGATTCCTATTTGCAAGTTGGAAACCCAGGAACTGTAGAATTTAAGCAGCTTGTGCAAAGTCACAGCTAGGAGATGTGGTAGCTGGAATCTGAACCTTGACAGTTGGGATTCAAAGCTACTGCTCCCCTGTTAACCTCTATAAAGTCTTCCCTTTCAAAAGTTTGCCATAGTACCTAGTGAAAAATAAAGGGAAAATTGCAGCCGCTTATGCACTCTTACAGCCTGGACATAGGGGAGGTTGTCTGTACTTTTAGGAATCAAGAATACAATGGAAAAATCATCCCACTTTAAATAGAAGGACCAGGATTCTACTCTCTTGGGAGGCACAGGGATTCTACTCATGGTGTTTCTACTGACTTACCTTCTGAGCTGTTTAATGAACTGGTAAGTCATTAGGCTGTGAAGTGACAGGCTTAGACCAGAGGCCTGCTCAAATTCTGCTCCTATCCATCTTGGAACTCTGCAGAGGGGTGGCTGGCTGGTTTTAGGGTAAGGGAGTGGCAGGGATGCAGAATTCCTTCTTGGCCCAGAGAAGTATGCCTTTCTTTTCCCTTTTGTCCTGTTTCACCTTGTTGAATTGGCTCACAATAGGTCTTGGAGAAGGCAGGATTAAACTTTGAAGCCACCTCCTTCTGATCCCTTCAACCAGTCTGGCCTTACTTTCCTGTGTCTATTATTTAATCTGATGATTTTATCATCTTCCAGAGAGAGCTAAGTGTGGCTTCAAAATAACGTGACTTTTCATTGACTTTTGGAGACAGCGTTCTTATTTTCTTTGACTCAAATGATGAAATTTTAAGCCAAATGGCATGGGAAGGTATTTTCAAAGCAGGCAAGAAGTGCCTTCCAAACTATAGCACAGAAATGGCCGGCCACTCATTCAGCATGTGTGCGTTCCAGTTGTGTCTGCACACACAAACATGCACACACACAGTGCTAGTAACAGGCTTCAGCTAAGTCTTTTGCTATTTTTTATTGGTATTAACAAAGATGCACACACAAGTGTAAACGCATGTACATGCACACACACATACACTTTTGTGTCTACCAGCTCGTGATATCGCCTTCCTTTTCCATGATACTTAGCACGTGGACCCACCCTATTTGAGTTCAGGAATGAAAACCCGGGTGCCTGCTCCAGGCTCTAACAGAGCAAATCGATTATACAGCAAATATTTATCTAGTACTTACTACTCTAGTACACAGTATCCATGGGTGTTTACAAAGAAACTTCAGTACATCCATGTCCCCTACGATCTTAATACACGTAAAACATGATCAGGCATCGTGTAATTAAGGGTTAAGATGCTGGACACGGGCTGTTAAGTGCAGTAGGAATTTCAGAGGAGAGGAAGAGAAATGAGAACTGGCAAAGTCAAACAGGACTTTGGGAGAGATGAAACCTGAGCTGCACCTTTCAGGGCAGGTGTCACTTCAGTTGGCAGAAAGAAGAAGGTGAGGGGGAGTCCCTGCCCTTGATCTGTCTATTATAGTGACTTAAATGACTTGATGTGCAATCATAGGGGATATAATTTGAGAGGCAAACAGTTCTCTGTCTCATCATATATGAGAAGATGCTGTCTTAGATATAGTGGAACGTTTGTCTTCTAAAATATAAATATATGGGGCAGTTTAAATACATCAGGACAGGTTAATTCTCATTTATACCTTAGCTAAATACAGTTAAGATGACTTCTTTCCACTGCATACTTAACTGTAGCATCACAAGGAACTGAGGTCCCATGTTTTCGTGCCTCCTATATAAAGGTCTCTCAAGAGATTTGTTTTTATGTTCCAAGACTCAGTGATTGGAAACACTTGGTTTTCTAAGATAAGCTATTTTTTTCTCCTTAAGAGAAAGAGAAAACAATATGTGATTAGTTTAGTAGCGGTGGAAGTTTTGGCTTGCATTTCTTCCTTCTAACTTTACTGTACGTTTTGGCCTCCTATGTACATACGACCCAAACTTCAGACTTCTCTTACTCATTTCCAGGTTCACCATCTTATGGCGTATGGAGTTGAAGGGAAAGCAAGTCTCATTGTTCCTCTGAGTCATCTAGGGACCTCACCACCATGCTCTTCTCAGGATCAGCTTTGACATTCTCTTTTCATGGTGAAGACTGATGGCTGTCCCTTTTCGTTTCCTCTCCTTTCTCAGTAGTAGAGCCTTTGGGTTTTAGCTGTGTGCCTGTCTATATATAATAAAGAATACTTTACTGGACTTCCTTGCTGCAAGTATACCCTTGTGATTAAACCCTAGACAATGGGATGCAAGCAGAAGTTGTGCGTGCAGCTTATGGAAGTATTCCTGAAGGAAGCAGGCATGCCCTTCTTCGTTGCTTTCTTCTTGTGAGAATATTGTTGTAACATTGGGGAGTTTTAGTAGCCATCATGGACAGTGGGGTGACCCAGAGCAGTAAGAAAATAATACCTCTCTTAAAAGACTGATATAAAGAATAAAGAAAAGAATGTATTTAGGCAGTGCTTGTCACATTAAAAATCACTCAGTAAACGTTATGTGTTGTTTTCAATTTAGACTGAATGCTGACTTCTGTGTTTGTGTGTGTGTGTTTTCCAACACTTAGCTATTTGATATAAGAAGAACATAGCATCAAGGCTTGTACTCAAAACAAACCAGACCTGGAAAGACCATGTCCACTGCACAGTGCCAGGTCAGTCCCAGGACATCCTGCTAGACCGGCTGGCTCAGACTTGGAGAACTGTGCTGGAGAGGATAGAAGGTGGATCTGGAGAGAGACCAGTCTTTGAGACTGGAAGGGCTAAGTTAAGCTTCAAGCAATAAAGACCCAAAATAACACAGAGCTTAAAAAAGACAACCATTTGTTTCTCTTTCATCCAGGGCTTAGTGTAGCCACTCTTAAAGAATCTGATGAGATTTTTGGACAGATTTTTGGATACTTTTTCCTCAGTCTGTGGGTAAATTGCTGTAGGGGTGTTATTCTTACAATTAAGTACACTTTTTTTCTGGGGGGGGAGCTATGATTATTAATTATTTTCTGTTTTTAAAAACATACTTTCGCAAGCCTCCTTAAATCATGGTGGGAGGATAACAATAAAAAATGGAATTAGGACTGAGAAACTATCAGGTTAATGGAGAGAGAGGGCAGGAAGACACCTAAGAACTGAAGCCTTAACCCCTGATGTGTGAGGCAGGGCGGAGTGGAGTGCCTGGAGCACAGTGTGAGGGCACTGGCCTGGATGTCGGGAGGCCTGACGCGAAAGGGACCAGACCCTTCAGAAGCTTTGCCTGTCTCCCTGTCACTTCTCTTGACTAGGCTATTGATCGCCATTTGTTTTCTCTTTTTGTATCAATGAGAATTTCCTCAGCACACGATCTGTGAAAGGTTTTAACACTTACAGAGTGCTCGCATGGTGCATATATGCAGCCATGTTCCGGAGGGAAGAAACTGTTCGCATAGTCTTCTCTTGTGGAGGTCAGTCTGCTTGTTTAGACTTGAGGAAAAGTAGTCATGCCTCCTCTAACAAGCTTCTCTTCAGAATCAATGTGCAATGAGGGAGTTCTAGTGAGCATTCAAGAACTAAGAAAAATCGTAAAAACAGGAAGAGAAAGCATAAACATGAAGAAAGTCCATTTGCTGATTAAAATAATTGCATTTACTTTTCCATTATGGAGGATAGGACAGGGCAGCCCTATTCTTCTCTGCTCAGAAAAGTACTGAGAATCTAGCCTGTGTTTCCCAGTCTTACTCTTTGTAAAATAAAATGGAGACTGGAGATTGAAAGTGAAAGGAACGTGTGGGTGACGATGGGGGAGAATCTGCAGCCCCCAAATGATGTGACTTAGTGAAGGTGGCTGAGTCCAACTCTGTGCTGATGACACGTATTGAAGACCCTTTTCTTTTCAATATCCTCTGGTCTCCTTTGTATTAGGTAAGAGTATCGGAAACCAACTTACACTGGATTAAGAAACAAACAGGCTTATTCCAAGAAGGCAGAGACGATGCATGGACGCTGGGGGCAGGAGTGAAGCCGGGCTCCAGAGAACAGTGGGCAGCTTCAGGGTCAGCGCAGGGCCTGCTTCCCCATCACACGCCGAGGAGGCCCCTCTAGCAGCCCCTGGGCTTCTGTGTGCCTGCGTTTGGGAGTGCCTGCTGAGTTAGGAATCTGGGAGAGAAGCTAAGCTTCTCTCTGGGAGAGAGAAGGAATTAAGAATCTGGGAGAGAAGTTCAGAAGTGTCCACCTTTGGTCCAGACAGCTATGGGCAGAGGTGCGGGACATTAAGTTCACGTAGTAAAACAGAGCAGCCAGAGGCTCACCTCATTATATGCATGGGGTCACTCTCAGAGCAGGTGACTTGGCTCAAGGTATTGGCAGACACTTCATAAGGTAAACTGTTTATTATTTTGTGCTCAGCCTCAGAGTGACTGCTTAACCCCTTATATGTGGTCCTGAAACAAAGTGACAAATAAAAATAGAATTTTTTTTTTAAATAGAATTTTTCATTTCCCTCTTTGTATTGACTTCAAATAATCCTGGGCTATTCCCAGTGTTAAGGAAGAGTAAGCTTCTATTAATTTGGCATGTTTGCTTTGGAGAATAAATTCTGAACTGCCTGATTTCCTCATGTTTCAAAGATTTCACTCTAATTAGACTTAAAGCAAATGGATAACTGAAGATAGACAATTTATTTCATAGATGTTTTTAAGCAGTTGGGCCTCTGATGCATGAATTTATAACCCATTATTGATACCCATAGCAGGATTTCCCATAGCAATTTCCCTGTCATCAAACAGCTTCTCAGACCATATTGAAAGAAAAAAAAAAAAGGCAAAAAACTAGCTTAAAATAAGTATCTAGTCACCCTGTGGGTGTATTTACAGAAAATAACACACTGATGGGCCCTTATTTGCAGAATATACATTTTGTAAAAGAATTCCTCTGAAGCCTTTGGATTGTATGTGTTTGGTACTGAAGACTCAGTCAGTCTTTACTGAGATTAGGAACCAACTTCAGAACTGTTATTTGCATCCAGGATCCTGCGCACAGTCTTCTGGGATCTTCAAGAATGGCAGTGTACATGGAACCAGCATCTTCAGGCAAGCAGGAGCAGATCTCAGGGGAGATACTACTTAGTTTTCAAAAGAATAAAAAAGTATTCATTTCTTATTTTCACCACTCACAGATCTTCCCTGGATGTGAGACACCCCACTTCCACCTCAACTATTAAGACTGAAAGAGATTCCATTAACCAAGATTTTTTTAAAATAGGGGGTTGTTATTGGTGGTGGTCTAAGCTAATTATACAAGATGTTATAGAGATACTGAAACTGCAGAAATGTGTCTCTGGGGTCTCCAGTCTTTTATGTCTCAGCACTTAAAAAATTCAGCAAGAGGCATAGGGATAGATGAGAAGTGATTTATTAGAAGAAGATGCTTGTGAGATTTACAAGTGGGTGGTGACAGGATGCTCCCAGGAAATTAGTGGACTACAGTTTTATAATCAAAGGGAAAGTGTGGAGGGAGAGAAAACCACCTTGTTCCTCATTCCTGAGTAGATGTCAAGGTTCCATCCTCAGCTGCTCTACAGCAGGTGGGGGAATTTTCTGGTCCTTATGTGGTCCAACTGGGGCTGTCATGGTGCATTGAAAATGAGCAAAGAGGTGGTAACATATACTGAAATGTGATAAAGCATCTCAGTTTTCAGTATAATGTCACCGTTTCCTTATACTTTTGGTTTTAGCGTGTGCAGAGAAGCAGGTCCTGGGAGTCGTTGGCTTACTGAGCTCACAGGACAGGCTGTGGGTCTCATTTCACCGTTGTTTGTTTGATTGTTTTATTGTTTGATTGTTTTGGGGCCTGTCTCCTGCTTCAGTTGCATAGTTTTGTTGCTAAGCAAGCCTGCTTGGTTTTGTGGTTAAGCCGACCTGCTCTCTTGACTGATCATTAATGTATAGGGGTTTCTCATATTTTTTTCTTTACTTATGATCCCTTGGTGAGATTAACTATTTAAACACCTCCTTAGCCCCCTTTCTCCATCCCTATCAATACCACTTTAAATTCGGACAAATTACTATACATCAAGAAATATTAAGATGTTAATATTTTATATAATATGAAATATTAAGATAGTCAGTCTAATTCCCAAATAAATTAAAAGATATCAGTGCAAAAAAATCAACTTGGTGATTTCTAAAAGGAATATAAGTCCTTAAAAAATAATGAACTAGGTGATGAGTTTGCTTTAGGGTAATGCAAGAAGTTATTAGAGGATTCACGTAAAATAACTGTCCCCTGACATGATAGAGGCCATCTGATTTTTTTTTACCTTATTTTTTTCCCTGATTTTTACAATATTGTGTCAGTTTCTGCCGTATAGCAGCACGAATCAGCCATAACCATACACATGTCCCCTTCCTCCCCCCTCCTTTTCCTCCCCTCCCATTCCTCCAGATCATCACAGTTGACTTAATTTTTATTTTAATTTTTGAGCTGTGTTATTAGAGTTAAGACATTTTAAGCCACTTTATTGAGATATGATTGAAATATAAAAAGCAGTACATATTTAATGTATGTAGCAATGATTTTAGAGGACTTGATTTTTTAAAAAAACACCTATTTAAGGAATAGAGTATGGTTGTTTTTCAAACGTCCCTTTTGGATTTTGTTTTGTATTCAAGTACTTTAAAAAAAATGCACATAATGTGTTAAAAGTTTCATGAAAAGTAGGACTTCACTAGATCTTAGCCAGGTGAAATGACAGTCAAAATTCATTAGACTGACAAGACACAAGCCAGGGAAAGAATAAAAATGCGCTCAAGAGTAGCATCAGCAGCAGTGTGGTGAAGTGGCCAGGATGGTTCTAAGGCTGTGGCTTAGAGTGTGTGTGTTTGGTGGAGAGATGTTTTCATGAACCTAAATGGCAAAAAGAATAGAATTTTTTATCATGACTCTGTATTGACCTAATATCTTGAGAATCCTGCTACTCTCTGTCAGAGTAACAAAATAGCCTGGTTTTATTTATTTGACACATTCTCTTTGGAGACTAAATTTATGGCATGACATTCATTATCCTATTTTATTAAGAATTTTTGGAATGAGGTGTTCTGAAATGGGGAAAGAGCTGGTAAATTACAAAATGACTGAACTAATTTCTTATGTGTTCCAAATGCATTTTTACTTTGAAATTTCTCTACCATAGTATTTTCCACTCTCTTTCCCCCTCTGCATATTTATTCCTTCAACTCATACATTATTAGGAAACTTATAAAGTTCAAATGAACAAATGTCTGGCTTTAAATGCAAATGAAAATCCCTGTTTTTTCTGGACTTTATGCATATGTGTGTCTTGTCAGCAGGGAGTGATCTCATCATATTGATTGCCTCCAAAACTTACAGTACTCTTACACCCAGATTTGTTCTTGGCTCAGCGTGGTTTGTGGAATGAAATGGTTTGTGTTCTAATTCCAAATATTGATTGACCATGTGTTACTTTGGGAACAAGAGCCCACTTGTTTCCTTAGCAGGCTAATGAGAAAATTACTGACCTCCTCTCAAGACAGGTTTGGCATGTAGAGAATACTTTGTGTTAGAAGGGCTACATATTCTTCTAAGTGCTTTCATTCTTCTTGGCATAGCAATGATTTTTGTGGGCTGTGTTAGGGAAAGATTTGAACCAGGAAGTCCATGGGGCTTTGCTTCAGCCACTGAAAACATTTGTATATTGAAGAGGAACAGACCAAAGAAGAGAAGCCTGGAACTTCAGAAAAGGCCTGGCAGAGTCTGACCATGTGCCATGAATGAAGAACTCCCAGGCCACGCTTTCCAGGTGGACTCACTGAAATGCCTGCCGCTTAGCCAGTCCGGGTCCTTGCAGTCTCCTAATTGGCCGTTACTGGGAAAGGTAGAAAGCAGTGTGATGGAGATCCGCGGGGACCCTGAGTCCAGTGAAGGGGGCCTCAGTGCTGCCAGAGGCGTGGCACCCCAGCACAACCAGGGCTGCTCCAAGATCGGCAAACACTTTAAGAATGAAATACATGGGGGATCAGCCAGCACTTCGTTTGTCACTATCCCAACAGCCCAAGGCAGAGCTGCTTTGCCAGCCGCGTTTTCAGATAGAAGCATGTGCTTCCATCGCATTTGTTTTCCTGACACTTCAGGTGGTGTGAGGTTCCCCGGGCCAGCCTCAGCTTGCTCTTGCCCCGGGCTGGCTCATCGCCTCTCTCTAGTGCGTCTTCACAGTCATCTCCTCGTGGCTTAGAGTTTCCAAGCGCAGTGAGAATTTATGCTGATAAAATATTTAGTTGCGCTAGAATAGTAAGACCTGAAAAAGTCCCTAGGCAGAATTGAGCAGAAAACATTCTAAAGAGATAGCTGCTTACCCTCTTATAAAACATACACACACACACACACACACACACACACACACACACAGACTCAGAAAGCTAGAGAATTGCCATAGCCTCAAAGTCTGTGTCCTGAAGGGTGTAACCGTCCCCATCTGCACTCGCAGAGGTAGGTAAGTTCTGGCCTCAGTTATAAGAACCAGGTATATATTCTTGGGCAACTCGTCATCCCTGAAAGACACACAGGCCTATGACTAAAATAAACAGTAAAACCTTTCTTCTGATCCACATTGGCCTGAAATATTCTTGAGACTTGATTAAAACTTATGCAGTCTGTGGAGGGGAGTGGAATTGACTTGCTGACAGCCATTGAAGTTGGGTGATTGGTATATGAGGGTTCATTATGGTAGTCTCCATATGTATATTTGTTTAAAGTGTTCTGTCATAAAATATTTTAAACCTGTGTAGTAATTGAAAATAAAAACCTGCCCTACCTGCTTCTCAGCAGAGTTGCAGGTGAGAATCACAGGTGACATTATGTAGAAGTGTTTTGTGAATCGTAAAGCACTAGAACAAGGCATATCTCAAAAACCATATCTCCAAGGTGACTGTATCAGACTCACCTTGTATACTGATTGAAAATGTGGTTTCAGAGTTCCCTGACCTGTGGCATCAGACGCGATGGCAGGGAGTCTCAGAGGAGCCCCCATTTCTGATCAGTCCTTTCTGCTTTCCGTCTCAGATGACGCTCCTGTGAAATGTGAGACCACATACCGTGCAAGTCCTTTCTGTCGTTTCTAAGGGCTTTTCAGTGGATGGAGAAATTGCTTCTAGCGGGGTCGAGTATCTGTTTTCTACAAAGCCTGGCAACCTCTATGCTACCCCTCCCCCAGTTGCAGTTTGTTATTTGAACCCTGATTTCTTTCTTTCTTTTTTTTTTGTCATAACAAAAGCCCACATTTATTGAGGGAGTCCTTATCATGTAATATCCAGTATTCTAAGTGCTTGGCATGTGTAATTCATTTAATTTTTTTAAATTAATTAATTAATTTATTTTACTTTATAATATCGCATTGGTTTTGCCCTACACTGACTTGGATCCGCCATGGGTGTACATGTGTTCCCCATCCTGAACCCCGCTCCCGCCTCCCGCCCCATCCTGATTTCTAGCTGTTGTGTCCACCTCAAGTTCATGCTCTCTGCTCTCCCTACTTGGCCCCTCCTGGCTTCTGAGTCATAAACAGGATTTGTCCATTCCATGCTGGGCCTTCTTGCTTATGTATCAGTCTTTGGCCTCAGTCTCTCCATTACTTAATTCTGCCCAGCTACACCTTTTGTTCAGAGACTACCCAGACTTCTCCTGGGGTTCATTCAGCCTCAATTCTTTATTGAACATCTTTTCTATAATAGCGTTCCTCTAGGTGCTAGCAAACAATACATTAAAATTCCTTCCCTCATGTAATTTGCTCTGTAGAATTAGAGATTTTCTTTGGACAAGTAACTAAATAATACAATTTCGGATAGTGCTAAGTGCCAAGAATAAAATAAACTGGAGGAAGAGGGGTTTAGAGTTAGAACTGTCAGGGACTGTCTCTCTGAAGAGGAAATATTTAAACAGAGGCCTAAGATGAGATGGAGAGGGTGGTAGAAAGGGTTGGTGGCAGAGACGAAACAGTGAGTGCCAAGGCTCTCTGGTAGCAATGAACTTAGAAGCTGGTGTACCAGCACGGAGCCCACTGTGATGGTCACGGGTCCAAGTGGTGAGAGGAGGCCAGAGGGAGAGGTCAGTGGCTAGGTCCTGTAAGCATCTGGGGAGCAAGATAAAAAGAGTTTGGAGTTTCAATGCTGGTTGTGGCTACGGGCCGTGTTGTGATTTGTCTCATCAGGGGTTGCCATCTGAACCTGAGGCCAGATAACCCTGCAGAGGTGTGTCTTATTCCACTGTTCCCTACAGTGCTCAAAAGGACAGTCGTAGCATGCGGATTGTTCCTGTTTTCCACAATCCATGGTCAGGAAAAGATAAGAGCAATGCTACTTTTTCCACTCTCTCTGTCATTGACTGATGGCTATTTTTCACTTCACATAACCCTTAAGATCCCCTGGAAACAATGTTAAAAAATGTTCCCCTCACCCCCAACTGCGCAAGCCTGTGGTTACCAATTGTGACCACTAGATGGTGGCTGTATATCAGTACCTCGAAAGAATGAGTTTTCTGTTTGACAAAGGTATTAAAGAATAAATTAATGTGTTAAAGACACACACAGATTGTATGTGCATTTAAGATTCTTTTGGTTGAAAAGACCAAGAGTGAAAGAAACTGGAAAGGAATCAGACTGCTTTTTGTTCAGTTGCATTTTCGTTGGGAAGATTTTTAGCTTCTTTGAGGACAGTCTTGCGACATGGAATACTCATATGCATAAGACAGAAGGGCCACAGGTCGCGTCTGCATAGTGGAACAGATCCCTCCTTCTCCTCCTCCCCCCACTCCCAACGTGGGGTTCCCTGGAATGTTTTCTTCTTGCCCTCTTAAAATATGATTTTACTTTACCCCTGTGACTTCAACTGTGAAGTGTTTATGCTAATACTGTTCCAGTTAATATCCTCACCAAGTGATCTCTAGACCTCCAGACCTATGCTTCCAACCGCTTTTAGAAAGCAGATAGATGGCTTTTAGTCCTTGAAACTCAAACTTCAAACCAGACTCACAGTCTTTCATCTTGACAACTTCCCTTGAAATATTCTTCTTTTTATCTCAATTAATGGCGTTGCACCTTCATCAGTTGTTTTGAAGAAAAATCTCTGAGTTACAGATTTTCACCTACTGCTCACTCCCCATATTCACTTTGCCTTGAGGTACTGTTGATTTTGCCTCTGAAATGTCTTGCAAATGCACTTGTTTCTTTTTATTTTCTCACCTCCTCATTGTCTCCATTCCTGTGTTAAATCCTTAACTGAAGTCTGTTTTCCATTTTGCAGTTCACTGTCCACATATCCTACAGAAGAATCCTGTCTAAATTTAGATTTCAACTAGTCATTTCCTGGCCTGAAATATTTCTCAGAGAATAAACTCCAAACCCCTTATTCTGCTGTTCAGAAGTCCTTAGGTTATGGCTCCACTGTACCTGCCAGCCTCTTTCTGGCTGCTGCCCTGGGGAGTGGTCAGAGTCCCTGTGGGGGCCGTGGACTCTCACGACTGTATCCCTTTTCTCACCCACATTGTCCTAGAACTGCTCTATCCTCCCCTGTTGGCCTCTAATTTCCCACCTTCGTATCCTTGTAGTAAAGCATCTTCTCTTCCTTCCATAAAGCTCTAAGAAGCAGGTTTGCCCCTTAGCACTCTCACTGTATGCACACCCATTGCACACACGTCCATTATAATGTTTGTCTAATGGGCTGTGCTTATTTATACGTCTGCGTGCCACCACTGAACTGGGACTTGCTTTCCAGAAGGTAGTGTTATTTTTCTATCTTTTTGTCTCCAGGAACTTGATTAAGTCTTTGGATGTCTGTTTTAGGCGCTCAATAACTTATTTTAATAAATGGAAGAATGAACAAAATTTGATTTCCTCTGCATCTTTTCCAGAAGGCAAGAGAGGTCTTTACCTGTTCCTTTTTCTCTTCCAGTTGCATTTGTGAATAATTTCATATGAGAAAGGAAGGAAAAAGGATATCTGGAGATTCTCTTCCAGACGCAGAAAAGAGACCATCCTGGAAAAAGTAAGTTTTAGGAAGAGGTGGGAGATGGGGCCGTAGTGGGAATCATTAAAGCCCAGCAGCCCAGGGGGTCCCCTAGAGTCACACCTTTTCCACAGACATAACAATCAAGTAAGCAATGGAATTAGGTTCCGATTTTAATTTACAAATGCCCCATCTTTTCACTTTTGCTAATATCAGTTCATTAAAAGAAGTGGCTTTTGTATTCCATGCATGAATGCTTGGTCGGGTCCAGCGCTTTGTGGCCCCATGGAGCCTGGTGGGACTCTCCAGGCAAGAACACTGGAGTGGGTTGCCATGCCCTCCTCCAGGGGGTCTTCCCAACCCAGGGATCGAACCCAGATCTCCCTCACTGCAGGAGGATTCTTTACTGACCAGGACACCAGGAGGACTCTTTACCACTGAGCCCCTGGGAAGCCCTTGGGTTCCACCGTCAGAGCCATAATCTGTGGGGTTCTTGTCTTATGTATGTGGGTGTTCTCTTACAAGGCCATACTCAAAGAAGCTAAGTCTTCCCAAGGGAAGAAGGTAACTGGACAGAAATCAGGCTGCAGGCTGTGATGCCTTTTCTTTTATTCTGTTGTTGATTTTTTTTCAAACAAAGGAATTCGAATGCACATATACTTTGTTTCTTCTTAATACATAAGTTTACTCTCCCTCCCTTAGGGCACCCATGATGGTGGCGCTGATGGAGGATGAACCTCGTGAACTGGTCGGCTGGGAGATGAGGGGAGGCGGGGTACCTGACTGCACTGTTCGCCTGTCTCTTCTCAGTAATTGGCACTCTGCCTGGTGGAGAGCAAGTGCCTCGCAAGGGATCAAGTCCCCACTGTTTACTTTCATATTGGCAGGCTTCAGTCTTGAGTTAATGTGTTATCTGGAACTGTTCATGACTTTTGGGGTAACAGGTGCAAATAAGGGCAACGGTGGCTGAATTGAGATGTTTTTGGAAACTAGGGAGGAACTCGTAGCCAGACTTGCTTCCTTAGGTGATCTGAATGTCTTTGGATAGAAATCTGTGCATTATAGACATGCCTTCACTTGAAATGTGTGGCTCAGTCTGGATGCTCACTGTACTTCTTTACTTTTTCACACAGGAGAAACAGAAATGTAATTGGTTAGAATTTCTCTCTTTTTATGGCCAGAAAAGTTTATATTTCTAACTGTAGTCTAACAGGTACATCTACTTGGTAATGGGCTTCCCCGGTGGCTCAGTGGTGAAGCATCTGCCTGCAATGCAGGAGATGTGGCTTCCATCCCTGGGTCAGGAAGACCCCCTGGAGGAGGGCATGGCAGCCCACCGCAGTATCCTTGCCTGGAGAATCCCGTGGACAGAGGAGCCCGGTGGGCTGCAGTCCATGGGGTCGCAAAGAGTTGGACACGACTGAGCGACTCAGCACACACACACCCATTCAGTAAAAGAAGCACATGGGTTTCATTCAGATTCAAATTTTATTGAAGCAGATTTCAAACTCTTTAGTGTGGATGGACATACTTTGTAGGGCTCCTCAAATATCTCTTTAAACGTGCGAACCATCTCAGCCACCCAAACATTCCTGCTGTGATGGTGTTAATTTTGGACAGGAAGTTACTTGAACCGTCATCTATCTCTTTCCTCTTTGTGACGATGGGAAGAGTATGGTTGCTATTCTCTGCCGGCAGCGCCCTAACGGTCCTTCTTGTGTAAGCTCGATCTCAAAGTGTCAGTATAAGAATGATAATTACTTATATTTGTATATGGCTTGTATTGTTCAAAATGCTATATACTAATTTGATCCCCTTAACCAAAAATTAAGAAGTCCTGATGAATTCATTTTAAAGATGAGAAAACTGAGTCTTAGAGATATTTTTAAACCAAGTTCATTTCAATAATAATATATGTGATGGAATTAGATTTGTATTTCAGTTTTAGATTTCCTGTCTCTTCTTTACCCCACACTGTTGCTCATTTTTGCTCATGTCAGTTCATTAGAAAAGGTGGCTTTGGGGTGAGAGATAGTCTTATTTAGCGCATCTGGAAATGGCATCCTAATAACAAATCCCTGCTAATAACCTTTTTTTCTTATTCACGGTATAGAGAAGCCCTTATAATTATTAGCCAGTGTCTTCTCTGTACTCCAGGCCCCTGACAATGAGCACATGGGCACGGGTGTTACTATTCTTGGTAAGAGCATTAATAATTAGATATTACTTGGGGAAAAGGGCAATACTTCATCAAAAGACAAAGTGCTGGCTTTGATATCTCTTTGTGCAGTTGCCGGAACACTCCTAGTGCCTGCTTCTAATCTAAAGATTAGCTGGCGGCTCTGCCCTTTTTCTTGTGAAATATCTGTTCTTATGGGAAACCAGTCCCAACACATATGGAGAATTTTTATGTCTTATTAAAGGTTGTTCACTGATATTTGTAGGATCCTGCAGCAGCTACCACATTATTATCAGGCAAATTCTAAATTTACTCAGAGAGAAATAATGTTATGAAAAGAGTTTTTCAAAATCCTAGGGGATTGCATATGGGGCGACCATCTTTACCTCTGTCAAAGTCTCCTGTGACTCACTCCTTTATTGCTTTGAAGTGGCTTGGAATGGTCCCTGCCTCAGAGCTGGAATTTTAATATAGCTATTGTCGTATTTCCAGACAGGACTGGACATGGCTCAGTTGGCATCAGAAGGCTGAGGAGAGGAGGCGCAGTCCTCATCTGGGGCAGGAGGAGGGATGTGTATGTCTGCAGCTACTCGAGGCTGTCTGATCTTGCAAAAACCAAAACAACACCCTTCCCCGCCCCCAAACTCCATGTTACTGCACAGATTCTGAGAGACAACACACACCGGAGGAGGCAAGCAGTTAGTACTGGGTGATGTGAAGCCTGGGATGGGAGGTTCATGACTATGAACATGCCCCAAGGACTTGGAGCAGCTTCCAGGAAGTTGTAGGCAATGTGAATCAGGGAGGGCTGCCTGGAGTAGGAGGCCCACCCACAGAGGTTGTAATCCAGGGGTAGAGTCCCACCTTTGGGAGGCAACTATGGATCCTAGAGTTTGGGATCTGAAAACTTTACAAGGACTTGGTGCTAGAACAGGGGTTGAAGCTTAGATATCAGAACTGGACGCAGCTCAGTTCTTGGTAATGGGGCAGAAGTCAAGTTATCGACATGGCAGAGAAGGAACAAGTGAAGAGAAAGTGGATTAGGACCTTCTTTTCCTCTTACTCTGAGATCTTGGCCACGTCAATCATTCCCACTTAACCCTCCCCTTTTCTTCTATTACCTGATGACGATGACGATATAAGTTGCGAAGAACTCACAAGTAATATATTTGAAAGCGCTTTGAGTAGGATAAAATAACAAGTAGTTATTGTTCATACGTTTATCACACGAGTGGAAAGGATTTGTCTTATGATCAGTGATACTGTTTTGTCTTTCTGGTCTCCCTCGATGTCCATGTTGAGTGCACACTCCCACACTGTCATGAAACAGCCCAAAAGAAGAAAGTGCTTCACCAGCCGAGGCACATGGAACTGCTCCCGCACAGAGTTTAATGAGAGAAATTGGGAAGGAAGTTGCTGCCCTCCAACCCTCTATAGTGTCTGTGTAGGGTGCCAGGATTTAGCTGTGGTTTGAGAAGTAAATGCCTAAAGCTTAGAGAACAAGGAAGGCCAGGGCAGAGCCGGGTTTAAGTTATTCTTGCAGCTCAGGCATAATTTTAACTACAAAGGAAAAACAGGGAAGAAACAGAATGACCTCATTTCAAGTGAGAATTTTTATGCAAAGGCAATAGCTCTCCAAACAGAAGACACACATTAAGAGGGACGCTTTACGGGCTGAGCTGGGGCATCTGCAGGGGAGCTGCAATTGGCAGGCACATTCAGTCTTGTACCAGTGCCTCTTACTCACACTGGAGTATCCAGAGACGGTCTTTGGCTAGGGCGGGCACAGGTCAGGGGTGACACCAGCCAAGAGGTGGCCAGCCCACCAGGCCTGCCCCTCCGGAAGGAGGTGAGACAGACCCGAGAGGACGGTTTCAAGGAGCTAACCTCAGGGATGCTCCTCGTGTGCTTAAGGCACGGGGACGTCGTGAGCTTTTTGGCTGCTTCAGTTTCGATGTTTATCAGTTACTTTCCCTTCTTTTTGGAATTGTGCTTGCAAGGGCTGCTTGGTTCGTATTAATTTCACTATCCAAAGAAGAGGTTTTTCTGGGTCTTTGAATGTGGGTTTAAGACAAAGAGATATGACAACCAAAAGTAACGTAGGTTTTCATTATTGTTATTGTTTTGACTTCATTTCTTTCCTGATACCAGCTCCAACACTACACTTAAGTGTGTTAATCAGTAGTCCGGTTCTGCAGATCTGTTAAATTAATGTTGATTGCCCAGTAGGTATTTATTGACATGTTAAGTGCTACCAGAAACTTAAAAAAAAATCTCTTCTTAGAGAACTGGAAAAACAAAGCAATAAGGAATGATAATCTATTTACAAAATTATAAAGAAATATGCATTTTTACATGGTTAAAATGTCCCATTTAATCCCTTTCCTTCCTCTATTTATATTTGGTTGAATTTCCTGTCCAAACATACACAGATATACAGAGTCACTCAGGAAAGCTCCAGTAATTATGAACGTAGTAAAAACAATACAACTCTTAAGAGGCTAGCTTCAATATAATATGTCTATGATATAGTGGTGAATAATTAATTCTAAAATTAGTAAGATGAACCCAATGCTAGATGAGGATGAATATTGGCTGAAATATTTTAGGAACATTTTATAGAAGAGGCAGAGTTTTACTGAGCAATAAATAATGGATAGAACTCGGTTAGGAGAAAGCAAATGAGAAAAGCATGAGCGGAAGTGTGGGGAAAGAAAAGGCCAACAGAGAGATAAATAGATGAGCAGCGCAGAGCGGAGAAGATTAGTGTTCAGAAATGAAATTGGAAGAGTGTGACGCATGCTTTTGGAGGGTCTTAATTCCACTTTAGGAATTAGGACATAGCTTTTCTGAAGAAGCCAAACATTTACGAATGTGACACCCTTATTGCCAACTTAAAGACAACTTTTCCTAAACATGCAAGTGTACACACATGTTCACAAGCACAAGGATGCACATCTTGGTTATTGCTATAGTAATTCAACACGAGCTGCCACCACCCATGTTTCAAAGGACCAGAAAAGCTATTTTTCACTGATGATGTGAACTGGAACCATCTTCAAAAATGATGGATGGGAGTTGACCAAAATCGCGATGGTCTCAGATATCCCTCTAATGCCAGCACATCCTAAAGCAGCAGTAGGATGTGATATTTTTCATGTAATAATAATAATCAAGCAGTGATACCTGCTAAATTTTAAAAAGTGCTTTCAAATGTTACTATAATTTTGAAAATGAACATACTTCACAATAGAACTCCAGCTTGTCTACTAGTGGATGAGGTTTCTAAGCTGTTAAAAGAAAATGATTAACCTGATTAATTTAGTACCTAAGAATAAGGGAGGCTCTAAATTGTCCTGCCTTCAGTATTATTATATGCATTATATATATTATTACAGTGTACCTCATGTTTCCTTTATGTATATAATTAACCAAAAGGATTGTCTTCTTTTGTGGTTATTAAATTATCTTTGGGCTGTGGATATTAGCTAGAGAGCTAATCGATATTAAAATAGACACTTGGTCCTGAGTTATACCTGTTATAAAAGATGAAGCCTAGATTTGTGCCCTTGTAGCATATATTTCTACAATGTCACTTACAATGAAATCTTTAAGGTTAACTGAGTGGCATGCTGTTATATGGGCTTTTAAGCACAGAAGTTTGGCTTTTTTATATCTTTTGTGTTCAGAAAACCCTTTGGTGACCTTTTCATTCCCTTACAGGAATGATGCCTGCCTTGTTTTCCTGCCTTGTGGTTTTCAGTCACTAATATTTTTTAAAAGGGAATTATACATAAAAGATCACATCCTAGAGGTAATGGACTAGAGAGTCAAGTAAAAATCTAAGGCTCCTTCTGCTCCTGGGTTCTTTATGACTCCAGGTAAACTAAGAAACAGTGGTAAAGAATCTGCCTGCCAATTCAGGAGATGCAGGAGCTGTGGATTTGATATCTGGGTCAGGTATATCCCCTGGAGGAGAAAATGGCAACCCATTCCAGTATTCTTGCCTGGAAAAATCCATGGGCAGGGAAGCCTGACAGGCTAAATCCACAGGGTCACAAAGAGTCAGATACGACTGAGCAACTGAACACCCACGGAAACTAAGAGACACGCTTAAACAATCTCTGATTAGTGAACTAGTAATTGTAAAGTCATCTGAGTCCAATTTGCTTTCCTAATACTACTTGAAACCTTCCCTTCGATTTTCCATCCCTTCCATGTCTTTTCTATATTGATTCATCCTTCCAACACTATTCATTATTTAATAGTCTTCATTTCTTTGCTGTTTTAAAAGTTCGTATTATATTTATACATGGGCCTCTTCTGATCTCCGTATTCTCTCCATCTCCCTTGCCCTGGAGAGGATGAGGTGCTTGTCTTTGGGTCCTGACATCCTTCCTGTCTTTCTGCAAAGCCTGATCTTCTGGCGGGGGCACTGAGAGGGCAGCTGCAGGACCACGGGCGTCCTCTCTCCACCATTTGTGTCAGTCCGACTCTCGCTAGAAAGAGACGTCACACTGGAATTGAGACCAGGGAGAAGAGGAGCGCAGATGTTGATGAGGAACTATAAACTTCTGCACCCTATGGTAAACACGCTCTTTAAAACTTAAGTTGAATCAATCAGTCAGTCCTTCAGATTGCAATTTATATCTGAAATAACCTGGGAAGACAACAGCCACCGTGAAACAAGTTGTGCAAGAATCCAAATGAAATCAAATGCCGATGTCCCGGAGGGATTGTGATCTTTTAGCTTCTGTTTCTGAAAAGGTTTCCTCGCACCTTTAGAGCTCTTGCAAGCTAAAATTCCCTTCAGATATCTGGCCCCCTGAGGACTAGTGAGGCACTTATCTTGGGGCCATGCGGTGGCCATGCTCTGATTTAGTTCTGGCTTTGTTCGGTGTAACCAGACCAGGTTGCCTTTGGGGTTTTTGTTGGTCATTTGAGATGGTGCGGCTCAGCCACTTCACGTCCAGCAGTGCCTGTCTGTGTGTGGCTTCCAGGCCAATGAAACCCCCATTCTAGCCTTTGAGGCACTTTAGGGGAGATCTTGAGTGATGTAGGCCATTACAAAGGATAAATCAAGTGCTAGAGGTCAGATGCATATTTCAGAAACAATGCAAGGGAAACTAGGGAGAAATACAGAGAAGGAATGGAGGCAGGCCTAAGTGTGACCATAAGTAAGTTATTCAGTATACTGCCAGCCTCTGTGAGGTTACTGTTTAAAGATCAGGCTTTTTCCCAGCCATGTGAATTGACACATGTTCTGGTTACTACCAAAAACTGAATTAAAAAGGTGGTTTATGGCATCTATGGAGGCCACAAGAAACTGCAGGCATCTGGGATGACCTCAGTGCTTGAGACACCCATCTTATCCTCTCTTCATTCAGGCTGTTCTTTCTTCCCCACTTTTGCGTGCTGCTGGAATAGAAATGACTGGGAAGTACACAAAACCGAGCAATGTGGCTTTAAATATCACTTCGCAGGATTTCTCAAAGTCCTCTCACCCACTGTCACATTAACATTAGAACTCTGACCCATTTACAGATCAGTAACTATCACAGATGATGGGCGCCCAGCCTTAGTCCTGACTTTGCCACCACTTCACCAAGCTTGGGCAGTTTCCGTGTATTAACTTAGGCATTTGATATAGGTGCTTTTAAAGGCCCATATGATCTGTGATGTGAACTAACAATTCACTAATGCAAAATTAGGGGAAAAAATTAAGTCATACTCCTTCTCCCGTTTGTCTCTTTCATGATTTTCTTTCATTCATTCTGGCAGAATATATATATATATATATATATATATATATATATATATATACACACACACATACACACACACACACATATGTATTTATAGCCTCACAATATGGACATAGGACCAGGCCAGAGGATGAAGCAGTGGGTGGATCTGTCCTTTTTACATCAGAATAATGTGTCTGGAAAGCTGGGTCACAGGAGTTCATCTTGGTTCAACTTGGCCATATTATAAGATTCAGGTAAAGAAAAAGTGACTCAGAAAAGTGAAGTTAAATACTGGCAAACTCAATAGCAGTATCCTTCTTTTTTTTTTTTTTTTGAGTTCATCTTTTTATTGTGGTAAAATGTACATAACATAAAATTTACTGTTTGAAAATTTTATATGTGACATTCAGCGGCATTACATATATTCACATTCCCAATGCTCTGTGGTGGCCCAAGTGGGAAGGAAATCCCAAAATCGGGGATATATGTGTACATAGAGCTGAGTCGCCTTGCTGTACAGTGGAAAATAACACAATGTTGTGAAGCAATCATACTCCCACAAAAATTAATTTAAAAAACACATTCACGTTGTCTTAAGAGCAGTGTCTTTTGTGTTCAGGCCGCCATAGTGAAATACGCTAGGCTGGGTGACTTATAAGGGAAACGGATTTATTTCCCAGAGCTCTGAAAGCTGAAAGTCTGAGATCAGGTGCCAGTATGGTTTAGTGAGGACCACCTTCTGGGTTTCAGACTTTTCCTTGTAGCCTCACATGGTGGGAGGGGTGAGGGAGTTGTTTCAGGCCTTCTTCTTTTTTAAAATTTATTTTTTTTTAATTGAAGGATAATTGCTTTACCGAATTTTGTTGTTTTCTGTCGAGTGGGCCTTCTTATAAGGGCACTAATTCCGCTCATGAGAACCACGCCTCACAGCTTACTCACCCCACTGAAGCCCCACCCCAATGCCATCACCCTCTGCATTAGAATTCCAGCATGAGAATTTAGGGGGAACACAAATATTTAGCCTATAGCAAGCAGGAAATAGAGCCCATGTTTTTTAACTATGAATTCTGTGATGTCTGTCTTTCTTTTTTAAAAATGTCTTTGATAGATGAAGGGCGCAAATGAGGCCAGTGAATCCTCAGATAGCCCTTTAACATTTGACCCAGCTAGCCATCTTCTTCATTACTTGATTGTTATTGGCCAGAGTTATATGCTGAATACTGAGGAGAGGAGTGAGTAAAGGCATGAAAAAAACACAGTTGCTACCATAATGAAGTGAAAAGTGGAGTCCCCACTGATGATGAAAGTCTAATCAATTATTATTCACGTTGCTGTTGTTTATGCATTACAAAAAAATTCATCTCGTGGAAATCAGCAGACCAAAAGAAAAAGTGGATTCTAAAATATCAAATGTCCAAAACTTATACTACATACTCAGTTACCCTAACTTGCTTACTATCTGCATTTTTTTTAAATTTTATTTATTTATTTATTTTTTACTATCTGCGTTTTGACATCCTCCAATCCCACTGACTGTGGATAGGTAAGATGGCAGTCAGAGTCCAGTTTTAAATAAAAACTTGAAGTGATAAACTTTTAAGGTTCTTTTCAATAAAAAAAAAAACAGTATTTCTGTTAGTAATAAAGCAACAAACAGTAAAGGCATAAAATATTACACATTATCACAAACTGAAATCAGTGTCAGCAGTATTTTTATTCTTACATTTATTCAAAATATCTGTTTGAAAAACAAACTCAACTTCTTTAAAGACAGATTTTCTATACACCATACTCATCCCTCTATCACAGCTGGGATGTTCTGACTGTGTGATGTCTGTCCTTATGTCCTACTGCGCCGCCTTTTTTCTGTATATTGAAAACAGTATAGTACATTAACAGCCAAGTATGTAAGCAAGGGACAAAAATCATACATATGGTAACTTTATTTAGCGAAACTTGATAGAATTATTAAAGTTTACACTGTAAGGAAAAATCTTTAGTTATAATTATTGGGAATTAAGTGTTAATTAACCACAAAGTGACTCAAGCTATTGTTAAACAGTGTCATCAGCTTATAATCAGAAAGTGATAGTTCTTTTAGGAAAATAAGATGCTGATTGTTACCATTTACACATAGAAATAAAAATCATCATAATTCAAAGTACAAAAACTCATACAATCTGTAGACTATATTAAAATGTTTTAAATATTGTTTGTAACGTGGCAATAGCAAAAAGTTCAGAATGCCTCTTTATAAAATTATGGAGTATTTTCTTCTTCCTTAGGCAGTTTCTACACGTGTATCAACACTACATGATTGCAAATATTTAGATATAAAGAAAAACCCTGTAAAGCCAACATCACAATTATGTTTTAAAACCATGTCTCTTTTACCGCTCTTAAATGAATTGTAAATGTTTAATTGCAGCTTACACAAAATGACTCTGTTTTGAAAGCAGCATGTAATCAGAGTACTAAAATGCTTCCCCTCTTGTAATGCACAGTGGTGTCTTAAATAACAGATCCTCTGAGAATAAAGTTGGTCTTGGAATCTGGCCATGCCAGTGTTCAGCTGGGAGCAGTGACGGATGACAAGGAGGATGTGGCAGAATAATTTTAAGTGTAATTTTTGTGTTGGAGTGCCAGAACTTGAGCAAACATATGAAGAGGACTATATTTCCCTCCACTCTAGTTTTAAGATTCTGTTACCTGGAACAGAGGATCTGCCTATCTCTTCTGCCATTAGCAATGATAGATTCTGTGCTGTTAGGCCAGGCAGCATCTCAGAATGGGAAAGAATGGGAAGCCAAGTGTTCTGAGTAAACGTGGTTGGTGGTTGGTGGTGGTTTAGTTGCTAAGACCCCATGGACTGTAGCCCGCCAGGCTCCTCTGTCCATAGGATTTTCCCGGCAAGGGTACTGGAGTGGGCTGCAATTTTCTTGGAGTGGAATAAATAATAACAGCTCCCCCTTTTGAACACAGACTCTGTGTCAAGCACTGTGAAATAGGGTTTATTATTTCCAGCAAACATAGGTGGATGTTATTGTCTCCCCTTTTCTTTCTTTCTTTTTTTTACTTTTTTTTTTCATTTATTTTTATTAGTTGGAGGCTAATTACTTTACAATGTTGTAGTGGGTTTTGTCATACATTGACATGAATCAGCCATGGATTTACTTGCATTCCCCATCCCTATTGCCCCTCCCGCCACCCTCCCCGTCCCATCCCTCTGGGTCTTCCCAGTGCACCAGGCCCGAGCACTTGTCTCATGCATCCAACCTGGGCTGGTGATCTGTTTCACCCTAGATAATAAACATGTTTCGATGCTGTTCTCTCAGATCATCCCACCCTCACCTTCTCCCACAGAGTCCCAAAGTCTATTCTGTACATCTGTGTCTCTTTTTCTGTTCTGCATATAGGGTTATCATTACCATCTTTCTAAATTCCATATATATGTGTTAGTATACTGTAATGCTCTTTATATTTCTGGCTTACTTTACTCTGTATAATGAGCTCCAGTTTCATCCATCTCATTAGAACTGATTCAAATGAATTCTTTTTAATGGCTGAGTAATATTCCATGGTGTATATGTACCACAGCTTCCTTATCCATTCGTCTGCTGATGGGCATCTAGGTTGCTTCCACGTCCTGGCTATGATAAACAGTGCTGCGATGAACATTGGGGTGCACGTGTCTCTTTCAGATCTGGTTTCCTTGGTGTGTATGCCTAGAAGTGGGATTGCTGGGTCATATGGAAGTTCTGTTTCCAGTTTTTTAAGAAATCTCCACATTGTTTTCCGTAGCGGCTGTACTAGTTTGCATTCCCACCAACAGTGTAAGAGGGTTCCCTTTTCTCCACACCCTCTCCAGCATTTATTGCTTGTAGACATTTGGATAGCAGCTGTCCTGACTGGCGTGTAATGGTACCTCATTGTGGTTTTGATTTGCATTTCTCTGATAATGAGTGATGTTGAGCATCTTTTCATGTGTTTCTTAGCCATCTGTAGGTCTTCTTTGGAGAAATGTCTGTTTAGTTCTTTGGCCCATTTTTTGATTGGGTCATTTATTTTTCTGGAGTTGAGCTGGAGGAGCTGCTTGTATATTTTTGAGATTAGTCCTTTGTCTGTTGCTTCGTTTGCTATTATTTTCTCCCAATCTGAGGGCTGTCTTTTCACCTTGCTTACAGTTTCCTTTGCTGTGCAAAAGCTTTTAAGTTTTGTTAGGTCCCATTTGTTTATTTTTGCTTTTATTTCCAATATTCTGGGTGTCTCCCCTTTTCTTATCAAGTCAGAACAATTCATTGAGGTTGGGTAATTGTCCTAGCTCACAGAACTATGAGATAAGAATACTGGGGATCCGTCCTGTGTCTGCATGACTCAAGAGCTCCGGCTTTTTCCTCTGTACCGTGTACATGGTGCTGAGATTTAGAATATATTAAGCTAAATGTTGTTTTTACACTCACTACTTTTCTGGAACTGAGGGGTAATTTTGGAATATAATTTTTATAATGATTTTTCTAGTTCTCTCGTATAGTATAGTATACTAAATATCTCACTTGCCTACAGCATTGATGTTCAGTCATATTCTCCTTTAGGACTGCTATTAATGTCTTCCAAGACCAAAGACCTTGTGAGTTAGATATGATCCTGTCTGTCTTAAGCACCTTAGAGAGAAAAATAACCTTCTTGTCATCAAGTTTTAAGCCTGCTTTTATACTTAAAAATGAAAGTCTTGGGAAATTTCCTGTCTTAAGATCGTTGTACAAAGTGAGGAAGCCTTGGTCATTCCTGCCAAGTTGTATATCTTCAAGGGATTTCTGTAATCCTCATAACCTGCTATCTTTCACTGCTACTCCTTTTCCTTATCTGATAGCCCTAGGCATTTTCTAGCAGGGATAGATGCACTTTATCACATGCTAGTCAACATCTTTCAGCTATGCCTCATGGGATTCCTAATTAGAACTCCCCTTCTTACTATATAAAGCTAAGAAAAAGTTACAAGAAACCCCACACACTCAGCTAGCGAAACCATAGATCATTTCTGTGTACTGTCAAGGGTCAAACAAACTCAAGAAACCCAGATATAACCCTGCCTATTAGAGAAAAGACATTTATACACAAAGATCTGTGGCATCTAGATGACGACTGAATAGCCAAATTTTAAGGTCTATAAGAAATTGAAATACAAAGACCTTGATCTTGTCAAAAAAGAGCAAGATCTTGTCACTTACAGAGAAAGAATTTGAGATAAAGTAATACCAGTGATGTAAATCTCCTGAGAAGAGGAGGTTATTTTCTTCCTGCCCAACCCCTTATATTATCTTGTTCTGTTGAGGAACCACAGGTCAGGATGTCTGGAGGCAGTGCTGGCTAATGGAAAGAGCTATTGCCTTGAAGTCTTGAGTTCACAGGTTTAGGTCTTAGCTCTATCGTGTGTTTAACTTTGTGAAACAAATGCCTTATTTCCTTGGAGCCCCCATGTACATAGCTGTAAGAAGGAACTTTCCTAGTGGTTCAGATGGTAAAGAATCTGCCTGCAGTGTGGGAGACCCGGGTTCGAGCCCTGGGTTGGGAAGTTTCCCTGGAGAAGGGAATGGCAACCCACTCCAGTTTTCTTGCCTGGAGAACTCCATGGACAGAGGAGCCTGGTGGGCTACACTCCATGGGGTGACAAAGAGTTGGACACGACTGAGTGACTAACAATCAATCACAAGACAGAGACATGCTGGTAGAGATCGAAGGCGAGAGGAGAAGCGGGCAGCAGAGGACGAGATGATTAGAAAGCATCGCCGACTCATCGGGCATGAATTTGAGCAAACTCTGGGAGACAGTGGAGGACAGAGGAGCCTTGAGTGCTGCAGTCCATGGGGCGGCCGAGAGTCCGACGTGGCTTGGCGGCTGAACAACAACAGCTGCAGCGAGACGGAGACAGTGGAACACACCTCACCTTCTCACCGGCATCTGTAAGAGTAAAGTGAGGCACGGGTAATACATGGAAATTCACTTTGTTAATTGTGGCGCACTGGCTGCATAATTTGTGGAGTCCAGTGCAAAATAAAATAGTGGCCCCTTGTTCAAAAACTCTTAAAAATTTCAAGGGACGTTGATAGCAGAGCCTTAAATCAAAGACAGGGTTCTTCTAAGAACAGGGCCCTGTGTGACTGCGTAAATTGTTGCCCACGTAGCCAGCCCTGGGTGTTTATAGTGGTATAGGATACCTCTCCTCCTCCACTTGTCCTACTGAGGCTGCAAGAACTGAGAGGGTGTCCACTTTTATAGCTGTAGGAAGGCAGCTTTGTCTTTGTGATGCTCTGTTTGTTTGCAATTCATTTCCCCGTAGCAGCGGGTGTTTAGGCATGATACGAGTGCACGGGAGGTTAGTTATCGCCACATTTCTAGCAGTGCTCGGTTGTGTCGGCTCTTTGCAGCCCCTTGGACTGTCCTCCCCCAGGCCCCTCTGTCCATGGAATCTCCAGGCAGGAATCCTGGAGTGGGTTGGCATCTCCTCCCATGGATTACACCCACCTCTCTTGCATCTCCCGTGTTGGCAGGCAGGTCCTTTACCACCAGCGCCATCTCTTGGAACCGCCACACTTCTGGTAGCGTAGGAGTTAAACAGACTTGATTCAGGCAGTTCTCTCCTATGGTAGTTAATTGTTAATGGTTACATTTTCCATGGGAACTGGAATGCAGGAGTTTCCACTTTGCAGCTTTTAGAACACAGCCTACTCTTCAGTAGGGAACTTTCTGTACTTGTCGCCAGCAGATCAGCTGCCCTATTGGAAGAGGATAGGGTAGTTGCCTGAAAAATTCCAGTTCAGCTTTCTGTCCCAGAATATTTGACCCTTCCACAGGGAAATCATTAGTTATCCATTTGTGCCCAGAGTTGCCAAGAGCACTAATAAAGTCTCTGGAAAGCTGTGATATAGACACAGAAGGAGATAAACAAGAAATGGGAAAAATCCAATAAGTTGATTCCCCTATGGAATGGCACGGAATTGTATACTGTAACCAGGGTTTCTTTCTAGTCTACTTTTAGATGAAATTTCACAAGCTTCTTTGGGTCAGCAAGTCTTTTTCTTGCCATTCAACAAAACAATATTTATTTTTAGAAGCTTTCCATTGCCTGACATCTCTTGTATTTCTACAAATAGTGTTTTCTTCCTTAATGTTTTACATGCCAAGTATTTACAGACTTATTTGGTCTTTCTCAGTAACAACAAAGACTGACTTCTGTGCAAATTCGGTGTGTTTTTTTTTCACCCCCATCAGTCAGTCATGCCTTTCATCACCATTACCCGTCTTGGAACAGGCTCCTGTGTACCGCCTGCTCTGTGTTGCTGAAGTGGTCCAAAGAGAATGCCAACTTTCGGTTCTTTAGCTATGCATATCTCTGGATTTTATTTTGAAATGGCCTCTAAATAAGTTCAGCTATTTTTTTTTCTTGCCCAGGTTACCGCTATGCAGTGATATATATACTGAGTACCAGTCAGGATTAGCTAGAAGGGTTGGTTAACAGTATCCAAATCAGAAAGTTCAAACAAGAAAACCATGCCTTGAATTTTACAGTCAGGGGATCAGTCTCATTGAATTCTCCTAACCTTCCTGCTCTTGAGGCAAGGTCTCTGTGGGTGTGAGAGTCTGAGAGAGACCCTGCTTGTCTTTCCCTTCGAGAAGGCACTCACTTTTAAGCCGTGAGATGTAGTTACCAAGCAGCAGGCAATTCTGGCACCTTTGGCATCGGCCGTGGCCTTGGGCCAAGGTCACTGTCCTCCTTGGCAGCTCCCAACACACCGCTGAACGTGGTGGGGTGCTCGTGCTTGGTCCTTCCCGCCTGGCGCAGAGCTCCTCTCTTGAGCGCCTTTGCTCCAGAGCACGCCGTGGGACTTTACCGAGGCTTTGTCAGACCTGCCTCAGGGCGCAGGGCTCTCCTGGCCCAATCCTGCCCCCTCTTCTCTTCGCCCGCAGGCGTCAGACCCGCTGAATGGCTGAGGACTTTTCCTGCCCCATGCCCTGTATGATTCCTCTTCATCATCTTTAATTTCGTGAGCAGTATCAGACAATGATCCATTTAATTCCGAACGGACGTAGAAGGGAGTCTACGAGTGACGTGACGTGGACCTCACTTAGCCACCTGCTGTGGTAAAACTCCATTGTTTCAATGACCAGCTCTATGAAGCCTGTGACATCCGTTGCCTCAAACAAGGATCTGGCTTCTTGCACCGGCTCCTGCCTCAAAGCACCAAGGTGGTGGGCACAGGGTCTGGCCTCCTCAGCATTTGCTGAAGGAGCAGGGGATGCCCCCAAGATGTGGGGAATTAATTTCCTGTGGTATGAACATTGACTATTCAGAGTCGGGAAGGAACCAGTGGACAAGTTTCTTCTTTTAAAAAAAATAATTTACTTACTTTTGGCTGTGCTGGCTTTTCGCTGCTGCATGCCAACTTTCTACAGTTGTGGCGGGGCGGGGGGCTGCTCTCCAGTTGACGTGCCTGGGCTTCTCATGCAGTGGCTTCGCTTGTGTGGAGCGAGGGCTCCGGGGCACACAGGCTCCATAATTGTGATCCCCGGGCTCCAGAGCGCAGGCTCAGCAGTCATAGTGCTTGGGCTTAGTAGCTCCACGGTGGCGGGTGGGGTCTTCTTGGACCAGGGATCGAACCCATGTCTCCTGAGTTGGCAGATGGATTCTTTACCACTGAGCCACCAGGGAAGCCCCAGAAAACTCTTTCTTGTTCTTTTTTTGTGGGCTGTTTGGAAACACAGCTTCTCTAAGGCTGCTACCCCATGAGCTTGAGCAGTCAGTGGACCATGCTACAAAGCGGCAATCGCATCAGTAATATATTTCCCTATATGGTCTCTCCCTCCTTAGCACCTTTGTCCTTCACCGCTGCTTCTCTGGGATTGTTCTTTCTAATAAGCTGTTAGCAGTAAGCTTTTGACTTAGTCTCTCTAGGCAATTACAGTGAGAAAGGCATTATTGAATAGTTGCTGTTGTTATCGGTATTCTTCTATCTGAGTCTCTACAAGTCACTAGTTTTTCATGCCATCTTGCTATGCAGCCCAGCATAACCTCTCATCTTGTTGTAAGAGGGCATAATGCTCATGATATTTTAGAGACAATCTAGCAGTTCTGCCCCGAGAGCAGGATTCAAAGACATCTGCTATTGACTCACTATATGTTTGTATAACAGATTCTCAGTCTGTTTAGATACAGATTATTTTACTGTGGTTTATAATTTACATTAAATAGTAGATTTTGATAATCATTTTAATTATAGATTTTTCTATTCTTATTCCACCTACATGTGTATATTGAGAGTGGAGGACCTACAGTGTCCTAGCTTAGAGTTTGAACATTTGCTGTGGGCACTTGGGAGTCACTGGAGGTTGTAGAGAAATAGAATGATATGATCAGAATAAAGCTTTATGGGCCTTTGTCTGGAGGTGCATGGGGTTCAAAAGGGTAGAGTGGATGTCACATGTGAAAGGCTGCGGACAACAGGACCTGAGTATTAAATCCCTGTAGAGAGGAGGAGGATGCCAAACGCTTCTCTAATTTGGAAGTGAATTAGAGGAGGGAGGAGGGAAACATCTAGTGATTGTGCCCCAAGGAGTCACTGTAATTGTACAAATCTTCACTCTTCATTCCTTAGTGGTGAGATGATGACAACCATATATTTATCTGAACATTTATTAAATAGCAGCCATGTGACCATGAAAAAACTTGTGCATGTATAATCACATTTGGCCCTCTTAACAACATGTAAAGGGCTTCGCTCGTAGTTCAGTCGGTAAAGAGTCTGACTGCAATGCAGGAGACCTGGGTTTGGTCCCTGGGTTAGGAAAATACACTGGAGGAGGAAATGGCAACCCACTCCAATATTCTTGCCTGGAGAATCTCATGGACAGAGGAGCCTGGCAGCCTACGGTTTGTGGGTTGCAAGAGTCAGACATGACTGGGCAACTAAGCAGAGAGCAGCCTGTAAAGTAGCATTCTCACTCCTCTTGTAGATGAGGAAGGTCACACCCAAAGTGTGAAGGCCTCAGCATTGCACACCTCTTAGATGGCCAAGCCAGCTTAACCCAGAGTTTGTGGCTCTGACGGCCGTTAGGACCACATCAGACTCCCTGTCACCCATGCCTCCTGTGTGATTGAAGACCCAGTGAGCACCAGACGCGGTGGACGGCCATACAAGGCAGACTCAAGCCCAGACGGCAGAGTTGGCTAAAGATTTTCTTCTACCTTTTCCTTTTTTTCCCCATGTATAAGTTATGTCTACCTCTAATGTGTCAAAAATAAGTTGTTTTTTCCAGCACCTCCATGAAGACTGACAGCATGTTGGTGACAATGTTTTATGCTTTAGGACCAATGCATCTGAGCAACTTTGGTCTAAAATATGAGAAAAAAAATTACTCTAGCTGCAATATACAGTTTCTAGATGTAAAGTTCATTCCTTATTCATGTTGTATTTATTTATCATGCTGTATTTAGCAGGTTGTCTTCTACCTTGTTTTACTTTTTTTTTTTCCCAGTAAGTTTATAAAGGAGTTTACTTAACCGCTCTGCCTCCTGTAGCAGCAGAGATGTCGCTGTGTAGTACCCATGTTGTCATTACCTTAGCTGTCATGTGACTCTCTCAAATCTAGGAAATATTCTAAGAATGAGTGGAACTGTTTATAGGCTTGCCAACACAGCTGCAGGGAGTTGCAGCAAGTTCCCATAGAAACATAGTAAATACTGTTTTTACTAAAGTAAGCAAACAGTTAATAGAATTAACTGGATTCCTTATTCTGGCAGGAAAAGTTAACATAATTCCATAAGCTAGCATTTATCTTCAGGCTGATGGGAGCATGTTATCCACGGTGTGCGGTTACTCATACTTTCGGAAGAGTGAGGAAAACGTGCATCTTGTGAAGGGAGCCAAATTCTCTCAAACTTTGCTGAAACTCATTACAATCTTCCTCTCATTCTCGGCTCTTAACAATTTGCTACATTATTATTTAATTGCATTACAGATCCATCTTACCCTACGTGAACCATAAAGATAGGTTGTGAAACTGATGAGAGACTATGACTCCTTACTGTGCATGAATATTTGATATATAACGAGTTAAAGAGTTTCCTGAAAATAGAATTCTCTTTGTAAACACATATATTTTGATGCCTTACCAGGAATGCTGACCATACACAGTGATACATAATATGAGTTGGTGTCAGTAGCTTCAGGAGCCACTGGGGGAAGTACCAAAGTGGGTATGAGGTTTGCCTACTCTTTCACTGTTGTCTTTGTTGTGGGTTCCACGTTGGATCTTTTTTATCCCCACAAACCATTATCCCCTTACAGAACTCATTTGGCTTTCTGTGTGTGTGTGTGCACGCAGAATGTGTCAGTCTTTCTTCCTCACCACAGTGCAAACTCCATAAGGGTAGAATCTATGAATGGTATTGCTGACTGTGCTGTCCTAGAACCTAATCCAGTACCTGGTACATGAAATGCATTCAGTAGGGGTCTGCTAAATCCATTAGTTTGTTTACTCATTCGGTCATTTATTCTGTAATTTATCAAACATGCATTGAGTGCCTTTTATAAGATATCCACTTGTTTAAGCATTGGAGTTGAATGAGGTCCTAAAATATCTGTGTGCATGTTTGTGTGTACACCTTTACTGTAGCTCCAGATTCAGGTGCTTCTGAGGAATCCACAGCATTGATCCTAAAGGCAACAGTGTAGGAACATCTGATGGTTCAGGTTACAGATAGAATTGTTGTCACTGTTATTCTGTGGGTGAGGGAATCTCTTTGGTACCAGTGGGGATAGCCTTTGCATTAGAAAGTTAAATGCACTTTTAGAATCTAATTTTAAAGTAGAAATTCATCCTTTTTTAGAAATAACATTTAAAGTTGCACTGAGATATTTTAAGTCTAATAGTAGCAGGGTCATCTAGCAACACAGAGCTCTCCAAAAGGAGCCCCATGTACGGTGCTGGAGGCAAAGGACACTGAAGTCCTAGCTGGGGCACACAGGAGCTGTGGAAGGGACGAGAAGGGGTCTGGGCAGAGTGTCCACAGAATCTACTGCAGCACGACTCTGGTTATTATCACGGAAACATGTGGCAGGGTATGAGGAAAAAACGGGCTTATCTGTATCATTAAGATAAGCCTTTGTGCGTGCATGTGTGCATGCTAAGTCACTTCAGTCATGTCCAACTCTGCGACCCAGTAGACCATAGCCCTCCAGGCTCCTCTGTGCATGAGACTTTCCAGGCAAGAATATTGGGTTGCCTTGCCCTCCTCCAGGGGATCTTCCTAACCCAAGGATTGAACCTGCGTCTGCTATGACTCCTGCATTGCTGGTGGATTCTTCACCACTGAGCTAACTGGGAAGCCCAAGATAGGGGCTTAGAGAAGTTTACTTTAGTTAACAAATAGAACAGGGTTTCATTCTTTTTTTTTAAACCTTTAGTTTGTATTGGGGTGTAAATGCTTAACAATGTTGTGATGATTTCAGGTGAACAGAGAAGGCACTCACCTTAGTGTACACGTATCCCTTCTCCCCCAAACTCCCCTCCCATCCAGGCGGCCAATGTAACATTGAGCAGAGTTTCAGAACATAGCCTTATTCTGATACTTCAAGTGAATTATTTGCTGGACTGAACTGCTAGAACTCAACTGATTCATAAAACGGAAACTGTTTGCTTTTCTCTTTTGTAAAGTGAGGCTTGCCTGTAAACAGCTAATGTGTTTACAGTAGTGCTTTAATAACTGGAATAGTGAAAGACCCCTTCTTTCTTCCTTGGTGTAACTACCTGGAGTTAGGCATTCATTGTCATAGGCAGTCTGTTATATGTAGGACGAGATTTTCTTTCTGTGCCTCATTTCTAATGGTGTTTGATGAAATTTACTTTTGCTCAGCAGGAATCAAAATAACTGAGCCTGACTTATTCAGTGAAAAATTCAGGCAGAAGGTTGTTTGGTACGAAGAGATAAGCCCTCACCACGCAGGATATATGTTCTATTAGAACGGGGCACAATAGAAGTATAAGCCTTAAACACAGTGTATGAACATTTATTGGAGCAGAAGCCATTAAGTGACAATTAGTTGTAAATAAACTGTGTTTAATCAGAAAGGAAGCATGCAATTTAGTATTTACAAGATGAAAGCTATTATTCCTTGGTAAACGTAAAAGTATCTTCAACTGTGGAATTCCTTTTAAGTTTTTCACCAAGGTTATTAATGACCAGCACACCCGCCTGCTCTCTTTATTGGCCTTAGACATCATGTGGGAGAGAAAAGAAGTGGAAAGCTTGGTTTTTGTCCCTAAGAAGCCCGCAGGACCGGTGAGGACAAGCCTGATGTGAACCATGTGCTTTATCAGTTGTTTGGTGTTCCCTGCTCTGTGCCAAGCATTGTACTAGGTGTTTTGCTCCCAGGATCTACTTTAATACTGACCACCGAAACAAATTATTCTTCTCATTTTTAAGTGAAGAAGCTGAAGCTGAGAGAGAAAATTATTTAGTTCTGATAAAATAACTTGTTAGTGTTTGTTAAGGATTCACAACTGAGCCAAAGCTGTCTTTTTCCTAAACTAAGCTGCTTGTTAAGAATAGAGTCAAAAAGTTTAAAATCCAAATTGATCTAGGACTAGAAGAAGCTTGCAAAAACTGTCAGGAATGCATTTTTAAAAAGCTGCATTTGAGGAAAAAGATCAATAAGTAACAGTGTGTTGATTAGGGCCAACATTACAATATTGATGAGTAATACGGAGAGCAGAAACCCTCAACTTGTGTTTTGCTTTTGTCTTCTCTGTCAAATAGAATGATCTTCAAACCATAGGAAGGTAAAACAAATACTGGTGACAGGAGAATTTAAATCTATATGGGTGAGGATTTTATTGAGCTCAGGTCTCTTAGTAGATGAAATATGACCTTGAAGACCAGGACAGCCTCAGACAAATCAATAGCCCTTTTATATTCTCTCCTAGTACCCTGCAAGGCAGTGTATGCTATAACCTGTGAGTATATATTTGTTTGTAGACATTCCAGTGATTACTTTTCTATCTAAACTCCAGGTGCTTTGTCTGTTGGTCTCCCTGCTCTTCCCCTGGTGGCTAGTACAGTGCCTGGGACATAGTTGGGACTTAGCACACCTCCAGGGAATGAACGAGTTTGCTGAATCCTTGTAGATGACCTTTGAGGCATCAGTGGTAACTGCCGAGGATGATGACACTCTGATTTTGAAAAGCCTATGATATAGGGGACGTTTGATAAGTTACCATCTGGTAGACCGTAGAACAGAGAAGACTGGCAGGAATCTGTTGACTGGTACAGAAATACTTTTAAAGGACATGCATTTTATAGTTCATCACAATTTCCACCTCTTCTGCTGTTTTCCCCACTTTTATTCCCTGGTTAGTGCTTAGAGGCATTGGTGCTTTAGAGTCTAATAGATTTGTGACGTGGATCCTCTGCGAAGTTTTAGATACATCACTGCAGAAATGAATGGAACCATTCATGCAGAGATGAATGGTTGGTAAATAATCAGAGAGAAAAGAGTGAACTCTTAAGTCATAGGACAAAATATCTTCAACTAATGGGGAAAATGTAGTAGATTGGGATAGTGGAAAGCTAAAGGTTTCTGTCAGCCCTGTCACCTGCTCAACCTGTTTGTCCATAATTGGTAGCTTTGATGAATCATGTTCGTTCACATAGAATCTCACAGCATCTTTCTAAATAAAGTCCTTGAATGGGCACTTTCAATTAATTGATTTTAGTTGCTATTTTTAGACTTTCTGTAGTTGAAGATCTAATACTCCTACCAGAGTCCAGCATAACATTCATGATCCACTATATTACATTATTGGGGCAATGAGCTTCTTAAAACAGATTAAAGATAGAAGTTACCCTCCCACAAAAGGATATCTTAAAAAATAAAACAGCTCTCCTACGTAAAATATGGACATGTTTAAAAATTTCTCTGCATTATCACAGTCATTTCCCCTCCTACACAGTTTTTCCCATTCAATCTGTTTAAGAATAGTTTAGAGTATCTTAGATTCCAAAGTGAAAGAGCATATATTTTCTCATCTTTTCGCCGCACTGCATAAAAATAGTATACAGAGGGTAGTGATCTGATCCGTGCGTATGGTTTCAGCTCTACCTTAGGGTGAACTCGATGGTTCTATTGGTGTGTGTAAAGACCTTTGAGGGGCACTGGTCTGTGTGATCTTGAGAAAAGAGTGTCTGAGCTTTTCCTCCTTAGGAAATGTGCAGTTAGCACTGCCTACCTTGAAGGGCTGTTGTGAGGAGTCTGTGAGATTATATATCATCTCTACCTTCTACTGAATATGCCAGCATTGTGCTAAGTTTATCAGATGCATTGTTTCGTGTATAACCCACAATAAATCAGGATACTTGGTGCCTCCCAAGTTCTACGAAAAATAAAACCTCTAAATCTGAAGTATTTCTAATATATCTGTTCATTTTCAATGATCTTATGTTCTAAGGACTAACTGAGTCTATTGGGTCTCTCATCATTTGGTGCCAACTATGTTTGAAAGAATAATTCCTTCTTCATTTAAAAACTTTTTTTTTTTTTTTTTTTGTCAGAGATCACTCACTGGTCTCTGACAGTTTAGAATGTGATACTGATGGTTTTGCAATGTCATGGGAAAGAATTATATAATGTGTGGCGTAGATTGTTACCTTTTTGCTGGCTACTGCTTAGTACTTCTCTCTACTGTCCTCTTTACTTTTGTTTTTCCTTGGATTTCCTTGGGAACTTCAAATTGGTTATCTTCTCTCATGCAAAGCTAGTTGTCCTTTTTTTTTTTTTTTAAGTTTTGATATCTGTTATCTAGGCTCTTGAGATCCCACTTTCTACCCCATAATTTACCAAGATAGTTTTCTTTTAAAAAAAGTCCACATTTATCAATGTATTTCACTCACATAGTTAAAAATCAAAAGGACTAAAGGGCATATTTTGAATAAAATATGGACTCCTGTCCCATTCTTCATTCTTAAGTCTTGCACGCCTAATGTGTCAACTTCAGCTCTTTTACAGATATCTTGTAGATATCTTCTACAGTTTTCCAACATCTTTAAATATTGATGCTGTTTATTAGTTTTTCAATCTTAGTGTTTTTAGAAGTCTGGTTTGGTAACTCAGAATTTATCACTCTTAAGATACCCCTTTCCGCACGTACATGTGTTCTCTCGTGCTGTTCTCTCAGTGTGATTTGGCACATGTTTAACTAACTCAGTACTTAGGTTCCAAGTTATTGGATAGTTGAAAGTTATTTACACTGAGCATAGTAGTATATTGTTTCTTCTTTCCCAAAGTTACTCTATCATTTTAGGACTTGTATTATTGCTTTTATTTCTCTTTCATATCTTTCAAAAGCACCAATAAAACTGTCAAACACTTACCAACACTTTTTCAAATGTTAAAATGTAAGAGATATCATTTCAATGTATGACAAAATCCACTACAAATAAAAAAAAAAGAAAAAAAATGTAAGAGATAATAAATCAATTTTTTAAACTTCTTTTGTGCTTGCAAGCCTGCTTCCTTTTTCTCCATATCTTTCTCCAGTCTCAGCAGTTACACTTAAACCCCGTGAAGACATGTTCTTCTGAAACGCCCTTCATTCTTTTTCAGTGTTTGATCCTGTGTCTGGGATGCCGTGTACTCCTTTTTTCTTGGTTTATTCCTTTATGCTGGAAGATGAGTCTCCCTAATGAAGGGTGATGACGTTTTATTCCAATTCCCTTCATGTCTGAAAATGTTTTTATTCTATCCTCACACTTGGTTGATAACTTGATGGAGCAGTACACATTGCTCACTTGGTTGGAATAGTGAGTATTGAGTGTATCTCAGAAATCCTCCTTATATTTTTATGATTTCCCATTCTGTGAATTCTGTCTCTACAAGGTACAATTCAGAATACTTTCACCAACTTCCTGTGCAGGTATGGTACCCTTACGTGGGTTCATCTTATCAGACAAACCAGTACAGGGTTACACTCAGAAGCAAGCAGCTTGCGTTTTGTGGGCAGCAATCATTTTGCTGCTGAAGGTTCAGAGACATGTGGTTTTCAAGTTCAGAGACATGTGGTTTTCAAGGGTGACTGTGTCATTGGTGCTCATGGCAGGAGAGGTTGCAGTGAATGATGGTGGGAGGATAAAATAAAATGGTTTTTCCATCAGGGTGGTTCTGCAGTGTAGTTCTGGGTCTCCATACTGGAACCCTGATCTTGAGCTTGTTTCTGCAGCCCTCCTAATGATTGAGTGAGCCATTTATCGACCTTTAAGAAAGTCATTTTTCCCTTAGCCTACAGGGTTTATTCTCTTGTTTGCCGTGAAGACTGATACAGTTAGTATGGAATTCTAGACTAAGGATGATTTTACATCAGAAGTTGAGAGGCTTAGCTTTGCTGTCATTTAATATTCTTGTCTTGCTGGTGTCATGTAACGCCTGTTATTTTATAAGGGCCGTGTGTGTGTGTGTGTGTGTGTGTGTGCTGTCTTATAAACTTTCAGAGTCTTGCCTTAACCTCTTGAAAAATTTCTAGTGGTGTTTCTTACTTATTGTCTGGGCATTCCTGTGTACTGTCTTTCTAGAAAACTACTTCATTTCAAGGAAACCTAATATTATTTCTTTATAATATCTGTATTCAGGATTTCTGGAATTCTTATTAGATGTTAGAAAGCAGGGTGAAGTTCTCTCATTTAGTAATATTTCCTATATTCTATATCACATTACATTTTAGTCTATGTTCCTGGATTTCCCAACTGTAGCTTCCATCTCTGCTTTTATTAAAAAAATCAGTCATAAAATCTTTAATTTTTAGGAGCTCTTTTTTTAAAAAAAATTAGGCCAGTCTTTTTCTTCTCCCATTGCATCATTTTTTTTTTTTTTTTTTTTTAGTTTTAGAAGAATTACATCTCTCTGAACATCTTGTGTGTTGTGTTGATTTTCATTTTCATTGTCCTTTATCCTTGTTTTGGTTTCTGTTTGCATCATCTTTCACATTGGATATTTTACTCAGGTGTCTGATAATCTTTAACTTTCCAATCATCTGTTTGCCACTAAAATTCTGCTCAGAAGTTCTGTTAGGGATAGATGAGTCCGTCTGATGATTTTTATGGAAAGCCAGTTATTTCGGTGAGGGTCGCTCAAAGGTCAGTGTGTGAACTGGTTTTGTCCTATTCTCTGGTTTTGTCCTGCGGAGGGTTGAGTCTGAGAGCCCCGCAGTTCAGCATGCGGGCTTGTGTGCAAGCCCGGCTTTGCAGTCCAGGAGTCAGCCGCTTCCCACGTGCCTGTTGCTGCCCCGGCGGGACCCAGCCGACCGCGTCTCCGCAGGAAACGCGTGGCCCGCGGCTGCAGCGGGCGCCCGGGCGCTGGGGGCGGCCTCCTCGCCTCTGCGGTGCTGTGGCCTTCAGCCTGTCTCCCTGCTCGCCGGGCCCTCCTCTTCAGTGCCCACTGGCGTTAAAGACTAGCTTCCCGGTGTTGCACCAGGTCACCTGGCTCGCTTCCTTTTCGGCGCCCCCGTCTCTAGGCGGGCTTCGGCTTCCCGCGTTCTGGCTTTCAGCTGCCGCTCCTCCACCCAGCTTTCACCTCCTAACCTAACTCACCTCCCTGAGTCCCGCTCTCTCCTTCCCGGCGTCATGAGCTATTAGCATGCTGACCTCTCTGCTGTCATTTTAGTTTAGTTTCCTGCATGGCAAGCTGCTTCGGCTGGGTCTGACTGCCACCCCATGGGCTGTCCCCGCCAGGCCCCCTGTCCGTGGGGACCCTCTGATGAGAACACTGGGGTGGTTGCCAGGGGGTGTTCCCCCCAGGGATCACATTCACGTGGGGTTTAGCTTTGTGGTTCCGTCGCTCAGTCGTGTCTGACTCCCTGCCGCCCCATGGGCTGCAGCACCCCAGGCCTCCCTGTCCTCACCGACTCTCGAGAGGCTTCTCCAACACCACAGGTCAGAAGCATCAATCCTTCGGCACTCAGCCTTCTTTATGGTCCAGCTCTCACATCCATGCATGACCATTGGAGAAACCACAGCCTGGGCTGGATGGCCTTTGTTGGTAACGTCTCTGCTTTCTATTACGCTGTCTAGCTGAGTCATAGCTTTTCTTCCAGGGAGCAAGCCTCTTTTAATTTCATGGCTATAGTCACCGTTTTGGAGCCTAAGAAAATAAAGTCTGTCACTGTTTCTGTTGTTTTCCCATCTTTGCCATGAAGTGATGGGACTGGACGCCATGGTCGTCATTTTTTTGAATGTTATATTTTAAGTCAGCTTTTTCACTCTCCTCTTTCACTGTCATCAAGAGGCTCTTTAGTTCCTCTTCACTTTCTGCCATAAGGGCGATGTCATCTGCATATCTGAGGTTATTGATATTTCTTCCAGCAATCTTTATTCCAGCTTGTGTTTCATCCAGGCTGGCGATTCTCATGATGTACTCTGCATATAAGTTAAATAAGTAGGATGACAATATACAGCCGTGACATATCCCTTTTCCAATTTGGAACCAGTCCATTGTTCCACATCCAGTTCTAGCTGTTGCTTCTTGACCTGCCTACAGGTTTCTTAGGAGGCAGGTAAGGTGGCCTGGTATTCCTATCTCTTTAAGAATTTGCCAGTTTGTTGTGATCCACACAAAGGCTTTAGCAGACAATGAAGCAGAAGTAGATTTTTTTTTTAAATTCTCTCTTTTTTTTGATGATGCATATTGAGTGCAGCACTTTCACAGTATCATCTTTCAGAGTTTGAAATGTCTCAGCTGGAATTCCATCACCTCCACTAGCCTTCTTCATAGTGATGCTGGTTTACTTTGGGAAGGATTAAAAGGTAACAACATGAGGTAGTCCTAAATGTAATTAAATATTCTTTTCAATTTTTCCAAACAATGACACATCTTACAATAAAGGATTCTCCATGTGCACTCGGTCATGTCTGATTCTTTGCAACACACCAGGTTCCTCTGTCCTTGAAATTTCCCAGGGAAGAATACTAAGCAGATCGCCATTTCCTTGCCCAGCGCATCTCCTCAACACAGGGACTGGATCTGTGTTTCTTGCATCCTCCGTGTCATCCCATGGACTCTTTACTATTGTGCCGCCTGGGAAGCCCAAGGAATTCGGAAGTCAGTTAAGGTAAAGTGACCAAATCATCACTATGAGGAGGTGTACTGTTTCTTTAACATTCGATAGAATGAGAGTTACAGTGGTTAATTAAGTTGTCCAGAATGCTGTCTATTTAGTAGGGAGCAGAGTACAACTGGCATTCTAGACCAGTCTAATGCTGAAGGCTGTGTGGTAACTATTAAACATTGCTGAGTATATAGAATACTTGACACATTACAGGTTCTGAATGATGGCAACTATTGGTAAGGTATAGTATTCAGTGCTTTAGATAAGTGTTATTTCTAGAGTGAGTGGAGTAATAGGATCATCCTTATATACTGCATCTAGAATAATTGGGTCTGAAAGCAGTAAGGAAAATTATTTGCATCTTTAAACTTGTTGAGACTGGTAGGATAATGCCTCCACTTCCCAAAGATTTCTACATCCCAGTTCTTAGAAACTGTGATATGTTAGGTTATATGGCAAGGGGAATTACAGTTACAGATGGAATGAAAGCTGCTACTAAGTTGACTTTTTGAGGTATCTGGGTGGTCCCGATGTAGTCATAAAGGTTTTTATAAGTGCGGGAGGGAGACAAAAGAGAAAGAATCAGAGGATGGTGGCATGACAAGGACTTATTTTAATGATGCTGGCTTTGAAAACAGAGATATATATATACAGCCATGAGCTAAGGAATTCAGATTGTCTCTGGAAGCTGGAAAAGGCAACAGTTTGACTTTAGCCCTCATTTAGACTCTTTGCAGATTTTTTGTCTCCAGAACTATAAGATAATTTTTGTTGTTGTCTTATGTAACTAAATTAATGGTGATCTTTTATAACAACAGTAAGAAATGGAGATATAAGTGAAATAAAAGTGTGTGAGTGTGTATTTGACAAGAAGGGAAAAATGGTAAATGCTCACTTGAGAGGACTGGGCTTTAACAGAAAGGGACATGGTTTACCAGTAACCCCAGAGGTGGCCTGCAGCCTGGGGAGGGAGGAGTGACTGAAGCTGAAAATGTACTGCTCAGTGGCCAGGGTGGGAGGGAATCCATTTTTATCTTGGACATAGGCAGGACAGTGACTCTTCTTGCCCCAAGGAATTTAAAATGCCCGTAATGCTTACAGTGTGCAGAGTGTAGACCCAGTCTCAGGACACCCAGATTAGGGAGAATTGATATATGGAGGAAATAAGCAGCATCAGTCCTTGTGAAATGAGAGAGTTAGAAGCTGGCGTGATTCTCTGCATGGTGGAGGGAGCAAATCTCCATAGTAACATCTAATAAACACTATTCCTAAAGCGGCCTTTTCTCTATTCTACACTTAAGGGCTGGAGTTCACATGGAGGGTTCCCAGCAGTAGCAGCAGGGAAGTGAGGCGGAGTAGGGAAGGTACCACCGAGACGCTGCGGGCTTGGTGCTCTTGAGCACCCCAGGGAGTCAGGGCAGGGTCCACCTCTCTTGCTCTGTGCTTGAAGGCTGCTGCAGGAACGTCACCTTTCTGCCCCCTCTGGACTCACCTGTGCTTGGGTGGAATATTCTTTGGCAAGGAGGTAAAGCTCTCTACTAGGAGCTGCAAATACTTTAAGATGCCTGCAGCAGGTTTGGGAATGGTGGACGCCAAGGTTTTATGATCTGCTTTCCTGCCTGTCATGACACGGAGACTATGATAGCTCAGGCATAAGAGGTATGAGATATCTGGCATGTAGATATGAGAATCCAGGTATGAGATATCTAGAATCTAGACACCTGTGAGATCTAGAAAAAGAAATCAGACTTTTCCCAGTGGAAACAATTTTTTTTTTTGGCCACAGTGATTAATAGTCAGTAGAGAAGAGGGATTAGAAATTAACATAAAAAGAAGAGGGATTCAAAACAGATATAAAAACTCTTTTTGTTCACATTTTACAGTGGTCTTATTATATATATGTTATATGTAACTCTATAGGAACCTATATGTAGAGATTTAGGTATGTACACTCAAACTTAAGTATTATAGCGAATGTATAGGTGCATGAAAGAGTCAAACAAAATTAAAGAGCACCAGGTATGCATTCCAACAAGGTACATTATATATGCATGTATAGCACATTACATTTTACTTTCCTTTTCTAAACACAGAAAAACCAAGGCCCCGGTGGGCACACTGCTCAAAGTGCATGTATTGCGGGTACAGAGTATGTAGCTGAGAGCAGAGATCAGAGAATTGTTCATACCCACTGTTCTTCCTAAAGGTGCGACAGTTGGAAGCATCATCTTCACGCACCTAAGAACTGCTATTTCACGTAATAGCAGTCTCGACTGTACAAGTTCACAGCAGGCTTAACTACCCATGGCAGATGTAATGGCTCAGAACTGAACAACATAAAAAAAAAAAAAAGTCAAAAATAATCATTTGGACATAACTTATATTTGAAGACTACAGTCAATTATATACTAAGAACTGGCAAGACACAGATGGAAAACAGTTCCTTTTTTGCATGTTGTATTCTCTGGTCTCAAGGAAGGAAGCATTAAAATTAAAAAGTCAAGAGCTCTAGCTTTGGAACCAGAGGAGGGTTCAAATGCTCTTATTCTAGTGTCTAGTAGCTTTGATCCTGACCAAGTTGTCTGTGTCTCAGATCTTTCATCTGTCAGGGGCATGACACCATTCTCAGGCAGTTTTAGTGAGGGGGACTTGGATTAATACAGAAAGCTTCTCTTTGTTTTAGACTTTCAGTCGAGTTTTCATACTCATTTCTCCTTGTGTAGTCTTGGGCTTTCTCATATTAGAAGGTATTTGTGTCAATGTGATTAAGTTCAAGATTGTATACTGATATTCTTTTGAATTACAGGTACTGTACTAGTTACTGGTGATACCAAAAAGAATGGAACACAAATTTTGCCTTTGAGGAGTTCAAAAGATAATAGAGGTATAGACAACAAATCATAGCACAACAATGTGTTGTATACTCCTGTGTGTGTGTATATATATATATATGTACATTTATATATGTAAAACCATATACAAAATATTACAGGACATCAGATAATGGGGTCATTCATTTTACTAGGGAAATGGAAGAGAAAAGAGGATGCCAAGAGAAGAAGTAACATTTGAGCTGTGCCTTGAAGAGTAACTAAGATTGTTTATTTTAAAAGGGAAAAGCGAGAATAAGCACAAGAATTGTGTTTCCGGTACTTTTTATGCAGTCACCTGACCAATCTCTGGGGAAACAGTTGTTTCAGACTTTTGGAAAAATACCTCCACAAACCTTACCTAGAATAATTTTGTAGAGAAAACCAACAGTTGGTTTTCACACTTGATATGTGGGTGACTCAGTTAGTTACTTTTTGCTGAATATCATTTTGAACATGACATCATATAGGAGACAGGAATCAAGACCATCCCCGAGGAAAAGAAATGCAAAAAGACAAAATGGCTGTCTGCGGAGGCCTTACAAACAGCTATGAAAAGAAGGGAAGCAAAAAGCAAAGGAGAAAAGGAAAGATATTCCCAATGAATGCGGAGTTCCAAAGAATAGCCAAGAGAGATAAGAAAGCCTTCCTCAGCGATCAATGCAAAGAAATAGAGGAAAAAAACAGAATGGGAAAGACTGGAGATCTCATCAATAAAATTAGAGATACCAAGGGAACATTTCATGCAAAGATGGGTTCAATAAAGGACAGAAATGGTATGGACCTAAAAGAAGCAGAATATATTAAGAAGAGGTGGCAAGAATACACAGAAAAACTATACAAAAAAGATCTTCATGACCCAGATAGTCACAATGGTGTGATCACTCACCTAGAGCCAGACATCCTGGAATGTGAAGTCAAGTGGGCCTTAGGAAGCATC
>CM035295.1:2469275-2487726 GCA_020226075.1 Hydropotes inermis | reverse complement strand
ATCACTACGAACAAAGCTAGTGGAGGTGATGGAATTCCAGTTGAGCTATTTCAAATCCTGAAAGATGATGCTGTGAAAGTGCTGCACTCAATATGCCAGCATATCTGGAAAACTCAGCAGTGGCCACAGGACTGGAAAAGGTCAGTTTTCATTCCAATCCCAAAGAAAGGCAACACCAAAGAATTCTCAAACTACCGCACAATTGCACTCATCTCACACACTAATAAAGTGATGCTCAAAATTCTCCAAGCCAGGCTTCAGCAATACATGAACTGTGAAGTTCCAGATGTTCAAACTGGTTTTAGAAAATGCAGAGGAACCAGAAATCAAATTGCCAACATCTGCTGGATCATCAAAAAAGCAAGAGAGTTCCAGAAAAACATCTATTTCTGTTTTATTGACTATGCCAAAGCCTTTGACAGTGTGGATCACAATAAACTGTGGAAAATTTTCAAAGAGATGGGCATACCAGACCACCTGACCTGCCTCCTGAGAAACCTGTATGCAGGTCAGGAAGCAACAGTTAGAACTGGACATGGAACAGCAGACTTGTTCCAAATAGGGAAAGGAGTACGTCAAGGCTGTATATTGTCACTCTGCTTATTTAACTTATATGCAGAGTACATTATGAGAAATGCTGGGCTGGAAGAAGCACAAGCTGGAATCCAGACCGCTGGGAGAAATATCAATAACTTCAGATATGTAGATGACACCACCCTTATGGCAGAAAGTGAAGGGGAACTAAAGAGCCTCTTGATGAAAGTGAAAGAGCAGAGTGAACAAGTTGGCTTCAAGCTCAGCATTCAGAAAAATAAGATCATGGCATCTGGTCCCATCACTGCATGGGAAATAAGTGGGGAAACAGTGGCTGACTTTATTTTTCTGGGCTCGAAAATCACTGCAGATGTTGATTGCAGCCATGAAATTAAAAGACACTCGTTGGAAGGAAAGTTATGACCAATGTAGACAGCATATTGAAAAGCAGAGACATTACGTTGCCAACAAAGGCCCATGTGGTCAAGGCTATGGTTTTTCTACATGTGTGGATGTAAGAGTTGGACTGTGAAGAAAGCTGAGTGTGGAAGAATTGCTGCTTTTGAACTGTGGTGTTGGAGAAGACTCTTGAGAGTCCCTTGGACTGCAAGGAGATCCAACCAGTCCATCCTAAGGGAGATAAGTCCTGGGTGTTCATTGGAAGGACTGATGCTGAAGCTGAAACTCCAATATTTTGGCCACCTCATGCAAAGAGCTGACTCATTGGAAAAGACCCCGATGCTGGGAGGGATTGGGTGCAGGAGGAGAAGGGGACGACAGAGGATAAGATGGTTGGATGGCATCACTGACTTGATGGACGTGAGTTTGGGTAAACTCCGGGAGTTGGTGATGGACAGGGACGCCTGGCGTGCTGCGATTTCATGGGGTCACAAAGAGTCAGACATGACTGAGTGACTGAACTGACTGATTTTGAATGTATTGGACTCTACACAGGTTGCACCAATTCAGAGACCCAATTTCAAACAAGTTTAATCACCTAGAATTAGCCATAGACCAGAAAATGGTGAAAACTTGTAGAAATATGTCTGTGAGTATAGAAATAACCATGGATTCCTTTGGGCTCAATTTTAAAGGTTATTTTTATATTATAGAAAATATACAAGTAAACTGTCAATATATAAATATTTAGAGTAGAAAATGAAAGTTGACATTTTGGTAAATATAGCAGATTTTTTTGGTTTAAGTATAGCACACATATTTTAACATATGCTCCATCGTTAAAACCCCAGTAGAAAGACAATAAGATGATCTTTTAAAAAGTTGTAAATCCACAATGGAAAGAAAATCATAGAGGAGGTGTCAACATAGTAGATGGATCAAAACTGAAATCAGCAGAACAGAGGAATTTGACAGGTAGACTGGGGAGCAGGGCACTTTGGGCCACATGGAGACATGATGCATCTTTGAACCTGGGAGTGTGAGTCGGGCTGAAAAGCAGGGTTATCATTAGAAAGACTGGTTAGGAAATCAACATCAGATTTCCTCCTTCAGTCCACCCTGTAAGGTACCCACTGCTCCCTTCCCTTGAATGAAGGCAGGTGGATTTTCTGGAGATGTGAACTCAAAGAAACTCTGAGTTTAAGACATTCCAGAGTGAGGGAAGGAAGGTGTGAATGTGTATGTGGGAGGAGAATCAGAGGACTCTTGATTTATTTTAAGCCTTATAGAATTTTTTAAGAGCATAAATAACTTTTAAAAAAATAATTAAAGAGATGTTTTATCTCTCCTCACTGCAGGACTTGATGATTAAGAGATTCTCTCAGGCCCTCACATGGAATCAAATTTATTTTGGGTGCATATGAATATTATGGTGAGTTTGTATTTTAGTATTACTTCAGTATTCTGGAGAGAAGGGAAGAATTTTTATGATAAAAGGAGATACAAAAGAAACTATGTTTTCTTTTGACCATTTTCTAATACTAGATTTTTTTCAATAAAATATCAAAGTAATCAGAATTCAGTTTTTCGCAAACATTGTTCTGATTCTAGGCATCGTAGGTCTTAGAATAAAACCAGGTATTTAAAATTTTTCGTCCTATCTCAGATTCAGTCTCCTGCAAATAATTCAAGGATAGCCTCGGCTTTCTGAAACATAAGTAAGATCCGCATCTTGTTCAGGTGGACACACACAGCATTGACTGAATGCCAGAACTGAACAGAGGGCAGAGCCTTGCCCGTACATGCTGGCATCATATCCTGAGTCCTGATGGGTGTGGTTTCTTATCACCAAAGCATTCCTTACTCCCAGGATGAACCTGATATGTTGAATGTATGACTTCTTCTGGCAGGTTAGGCGATGAAGAAGTCATAAGATCAAGGGATAAGATCCTTTTAGTCAAATTCCAGAATTTTACAGAGGAGTGAATGGAGGTCCAGGTAGGTGATTTTCCTAATACAAATGGAAGAACAGGATTTCAGTTCCAGGACCCAGAGTTTTATTTCTTTATGATCTCTTTTTCCTGCTCCAAGCTTCAGGAACCTTTGAAGTATGTAGTTTGTCCTCAGTGTTTTCTTACCTAAAATCTCATCTCTCTTCTTTTTTTTTTTCTAAGTTTCTGTACTGAAAATTTCCCCTCACATTTCTTTCCTCTCCAGTTGGAAGTTCTTTTATATAAAAAGGAGAAGGTTCTGAAAGCGTTTGACATAAGCTGGCTTAAACCTGCTATGGGGTGAAGTGAAAAAGCTAAGAGGAATTTGCTTTCAAACTTTGACAGCAGAAACCACCATCAGTGAGATTTCTCGCCTTCATTTCTTCTGGAGAAGTCTTCACAGTCCCTTGGAGGAACAGAACTGTGGTGAAAATATTGGAGGTTACTGATCAGATCCTTTCTCCGCTTTTATCAGGAGTGTTCGTTATGCTACTTGGATCATGGTTCTTTGTTGTCTAATTAGAGTCATGGGTGGAGAAGACAGCTGATGGAAATTGAGAAAACTTAAATTTATATTCTTCACCTTCACTGGGGCCAGCAGAGGAAAGAAGGTTTAGAAGCGAAGAAGGCAGCGGGAGAGGAGGTGAGGTGGTGACACCGAGACATTTTGGAGGGATTCTGAGGCTGTACCGGCAGAGCTTGGCCAGTCCCTCCCTGCAGTGGGTGTCTGGAGGGAGACAGACATGGGGAGAGATTTTAAGAAGGCTTTTCTGTGAGTCGTTCAATAGAGTTCTTCCTTTTTTGCTTCTTCTTTTTTTTTTTTTTTTTAGCTTAAATCTTTCTCTAAGTTCTGTTTTTTTTTTTAATTTTTTTCTATTTGTAGTGGGTTTTGTCATACACTGAAATGAGACAGCCATGGGTTTACATGTGTTCCCATCCCGATCCCCCCTCCCACCTCCCTCTCCACCCGCTCCCTCTAGGTCTTCCCAGTGCACCAGGTCCGAGCGCTTGTCTCATGCATCCAACCTCTAGGGTGAAACAGATCACCAGCTTTTTTTGCTTCTATAAGAGAGTTCTCTGTCGGCATACTGGTTTTCAAGTCTTGGAGGAGTTGATCTTTTCTTAATAGCTCTACACTTTAAATTTTAGCTCTGTGATACATTTTAAGTTTGTTTTTGTGAAATGTGCAAGGACTGCATCTAGATTTATTTACTTATTTTTGCATGTGGATGTCCTGCTGTCTCAGTACCATTTGCTGGAAGATGGTCCTTTCTTCACTGAATTGCCTGTGCTCCTCTCTCAGAGACCAGCTGGCTGTATTTGTGTGGGTCTGTTCCTGGGCTCTCTCTTCTTGGACATTGATTTGCCTGTCTTTTCACTCATACCATACTGTTTTGATTACGCTAGCTTTATAATAAGTAAGACTTGTGCAGTGCAGCACATCGTTTCCTGACCGGGGATCAAACCCGTGCCCCCTGTAGTGGAAGTGCAGAGTCTTAACTGGGTTAAGTTCCATTTAAGGGAAGTCCCTGGATTGCTAAAGTGGGCCTCAAAGTTAGAGCAAGGGGAAAAAAAGTTTCATTTGGAAAATACAACTGTTCATTTTTGGTGCTTTCCCTCTTTCTCAGAATGCCTAGCCCGTTTTTTTCACAATCCGCATAAGAAAAATGATTGTGTGTCAGAAACCAAAAGGATGAGATCAGATTTAAATTTAATTAATGGCTACAAACAGCTGAGAGGAGGAAATGGTGACCAACATGCTAAGTGTTTTTGCTGTCATCCCTTTTGCTGAAATGTTATAAAGATTAACTACAGCAAAGGAAACCTATTGACTCACTGGCTAGTTAAGAAGTCCAGTCCCTGGCCAATGAGGTTAAATTTTCCAGGAGTACTTTCAAGACACTATCATTAATTTTTATTCCATTATCTGGCTATTTTATTTATGATATGAGTGAAGATGAGTCCTAAATGCACTTATTATGCAGCCTTAATAAATATCTGGGCAGACTGGAGATATAGAAAGAACACTTTTCACTCTTGGGGTTCCTTTTCAACCCATAACTCTACCTCGGCGATCTCCTCATTCATAGTCTGACACTAATCTGGAGGACTGTTTGTTTCATTGCAGCCTCATTTTTTCAGTCACAATGCAAACAGAAGTGGCAGGATATTAGAGACAAAATGGATTGTGCTAAAAAAATTACAGTTTAACTTCTCATTTATCAACGTAATTGAAAGTTACTAGCAGGGTGCGTGCTGCCCTGTTTCTATCAGGGCGTGAGTAATCTATTTACGCAGCATAATTCATCCTTCTGAGGTTCTAATGAGCACTGCTTAATTCAGGTTTTAATCAAACCTGACAAATCATCGCTGAAGTTGGCAATAGGCTTCTTCACAGGTGCCATTTCCCTGCTAGTTTGACGTAGCTTAGATTCATCTCCCTCTCTGCGTGTTCCTTTCAGGCTTCACTTATTATAACAACAGAAAAGGACTGGTTTTCCTTCAACACCAAAATGCCAAATGTTTCTGGGTCCTTTCTTGGACTCTTCAGTGCTATTAGTAGCTAACTATTTTTATTTACTATTATTTTTAATATTGGAAATAAGAAAAAGTGATTTTGATTAAAACCACATTTATCATGTTTTACTAAATATATACATTCCTTGAGCAGGTCCATGTTCCAAATCTTGCCCTTATCCAGTAATCTGAGTGGCTTAACAAGATCCATCTGCTGATGACTCATGGTAGAGGTTGCACCAGCTTGGATGCACTTAGGAACCCCAAAGCCTGAAAGCTGGCATCTCATGCAATAAAAAAAACCCATCTCTTTTTTGGAGGAAAGTGCACAGCAGATGGGAGATTCATAGCACAAAAAGAGATGGTGGTTTAATGTGTGGATTTTAATATCACAAAAATGAGTATGAGGGCCTATAGTCTTTGCTGTTAACATGTGACATAGAAAAGGTGTTTAATCAGTCAGCCCCATGCCACAGAATAGGATTATGACCTCTGAAAAATGTGAAGCGTATTCTGCTCACTTAAGTTTTCCCCTAAACACAGCTTTATAATGAATTACATGTATCCTTTCAGTTTCCAAATCCCTTTAGTATGTATTAAATAATTTTGTTTCACAATAACCTTTTGAAGCAAGTAATACACATACAAACATCCCACTTTATAGCTAAACCAACAAAACTAGAGAGGGCGATTTCTCTGCCCAAGCCCATATAGGTGGAAATAGTGAAATCTGACCTCCAGTCCAGTTATGTCAACTCTGAGATTTGTTGTGACACAATACCTTGCTGACGTCTGCAGAGACAAGCCTTTGACAGACTTCTTGCTGTACCTAAAATGATCTTCACCATGATCTGGGAAATAAGACTCTTCATTTTAGCCCACCTGTAATTATTTGGAAGGTTGTGTAAATGGGACAACCCCTTAAGGCTTTATTTGTAGTTCCAAGCTATTTGCTATTTATCAAGGCTGTTTTTCATTATGTTGTTATTCCATCACTAAGTTGTGCCCAACTCTTTGCACCTCCATGGACTGTATCCCACCAGGCTCCTCTGTCCGTGGGATTTCCCAGGCAAGAATACTGGAGTGAATGGCCATTTCCTTCTCAAGGGGTCTTCCTGGATCGGGGATCAAACCTGCATCTCCTGCATTGGCTGGGGATCTGTTTCACCCTAGATACTGTACATGGTTCGATGCTGTTCTCTTGAAACATCCCACCCTCGCCTTCTCCCACAGAGTCTAAAAGACTGTTCTATACTAAACTCTTAACATTGACTTGCTTCTGAAGCGGTAAATAGGATTCATGGTTTCTGAAAAGGAATTTACATTTTGGTAATCTTTATTATTTTAAAAAATATGTTGTAGTAGATTAAAAAATACTGTTGACTATGGTATCGCCTGTGTAGAGTGATAGAGTTAGGTGTTCAATAATTAGATGTTGAATGAACTGAAGAAAAAGAAATTTTAAAGTGATCCATACATAGTCTACCATAAAGGTGATCCTTGTCAATATGCTTTTATATGCAAATAGTAATAAAAATTTTCTAGCAATGGAGAATGTGAAATATAGGAAAAGTCTTTTCCTGTCTTTAGACTAATATTCTTTTAAGTCAAAATTTTTTGAAAATTTTCTCTGTGTATGTATGTATATACACATATGTATATACATACATGTGCATATATATATATACACACACACACACACATATATACTATATACACACACACATATATATATACACACACACACAGATTTCCCAAATTCTTAATGTTGAACCTTGACTCTTATACTTTCAGAATAGGGCATGGTTTACTTACAGTGATGGCTCTTATTTTTTTTAATTGAAGCTTCAGGTTTTGTTTCATAGATTTGAGACCAATATTCTTTTATCTAAAGGTAATCACTAAGAGTTAATTCATATAAAAATATGGATTTATTCAGTGCCTTATTGATGCATTTTTTCTTTTGTTTTATTGTTGCAAGCAAGGTTTTGATGATTATTTTTGCACTGAAATTCTGACTACTGGAATATACATAGGGTTCATTTTCAGTAGATAAATCACTAGATCATATGACATAAAGATTTAAAATTCAACAGTTATTGCCAAAATGCTTGCTAGAAAGGAACTCCAGTGGTACATGAGAATGCTGAATTGTCACCATCATCTATAGAATCATCAAGGTTGTGGCTGTTTTAATTGGGGCTGTATAAAATAGTAAATTTTTATTTACTATATGAGAACTCATACCTCACAATACTGAGCGTCTCTTAGCCGTGAACATGATATATCTTACTTCAATTTTTGTCATTTCCTCCAGTTGATTTTTATAGTAGTTTCCCATGGGCCCAGCGCCTTTCTTAAATATATTTCCATTTGTTATTGCTCTCAATAAAAAATTCTTTGCATATTTGCTATCGATTTTTCTATATTAGCTTTGTAATCAGCTGCTCCACTAAATTCCGCCCTATGTAGTTTTGATTCTCTCACCTTTCTGCATGCGCTAATTCTTTACTTATTCATGGCTATGCAGAGTCTTCACTGCTGCCTGGGCTTTCTCCAGTCGTGGCGACCAAGAGCTCCTCTGCAGTCGCGGTGCGCGGACTTCTCACTGCGGCGGCTTCTCTTGCGGATCACGGGCTCTGGGGCGCATGGGTTTCACCGGTTGTGGCTCCTGGGCTCTGGAGCACATGGTCAGTGCTTGCCGCTCACGGGCTTAGGGCTCCAGGGCATGTGGGATCTTTCCGGCCCAGGGATCAAATCCATGTCCCCGCCATTGGCAGGCGGATTCTTCACCTCTGAGCCACAAGAGAAACCCTGCATACCTAATTACATCACCATTAAAAAATGAGTCCTTTCCCTCTTTTATCCCCCGGTAGTTTTAATATAATTTCTTTGATAATTGGATAAGACTTTGAGAACAAGGTTATAATAATATTTAAAATAGTGGCCACTGTTGCCTTGGCTTTAACTTTTTATTCCATACATATTACTTGAAAAAAGTGAAAGTGTAAGTCACTCAGTCCTGTCTGACTCTGCGATCCCATGGACTGTAGGCCACCAGGCTTCTCTGTCCATGGGATACTCCATGCAAGAATACTGGAGTGGGTAGCCATTCCCTTCTCCAGGGGATCTTTCAGACCCAGGAAGTCAATATAAAAGCTGTGCATTGCTTTTATATTAAGAAAAAAATACATAAAATGTTAAAAGCACTTTCTTGTCTCCAAAATTATATCTTTGATTAAGCCTAAGAAATCATAGCTTTCATGCTCTTCAACCAAGCATTGCTAAATTGATTAAATATCATAAATATCTTAGCATCCTAAATACCATGCCATGGTATTTTTTTGTTGTTGTTGTTGTTGTTGTTACCAATCCTGATGCTAGCGATGGGCATTATATGGTAAAGATTTTAAAAAGTGATCACCCCCCGAGGAGCAGGATAATTAAAATAGTATATTGCTAACATACCTCCTGTCGATGTAAATACTGCAAGAAGTAGAAGTTACTGCCATGGTTTGGAACTGATCAAAGATGGGCCATTAAGTGGATGGCCAGTAGCAAAGGATGAATAATAGGGTAGAAAATAGAGAGCACTTTCCTCTGGTGTTTATGCGTTCTGTAAAATAGTTGGCCAGGTTTTTTATGGCATTTTGGTTGCTAAAATCAGAGCCATTTTCAAACCTCCATCCTGGAGAGCAAAGGAGTCTAAAGAGTATGAGTAATTCCATCATAGAGAAAAACATTTTAAAGTTCTAGATCGGAAAGCTGATTTAGTTTGTTACTTTGACTATCAAAACATTTTAGTTTAAGAAATATTCCATTTGAGGTAAAAAGCACATTTCCCTATTATACTCAGTCATTCACAGTGGCACACAGCATTCCAAAAGATTCAAGTGCTTTTTATTCATCTTTTCTTCCATTACCTGACCATTTTATTTTGCCCTGCAATATAAGGGATGGTATAAAGAAAAAGTGATACTCAGGTTTGGGTAGAGGATGTTTTAGAGAGGATAGAATCCTTAGGAATGCATCCTTACAGAATTGTACAATCACCTAAGATAATAAGATATAATGTTTAGATACCAAATTATTTTTGCCGGAATATTTTCAAGAATAAGTAATGTTTTTTATTTTGTTCTTCAGGGCAAAGTAACAAGCCAGTCTGAGGGTAGACTTAAACAAAGCCTACTAACTACATTCTGCTATAAACAGATTATCATGTCTCTAATTATTCTTGTGCAGATAAATAATTAGCAGTAATTATATTGGAGAATTATTTATCCATTTTTGTTAGAAACTAATTTATGTCTCCAAGTATCTCTTAATTGTTTGAACTGTTTTGAATACAAATTTGTATCACTTTATTACTTAGGACCTCATTCAAGAATAAAGGAATAGAAAAGGGCCATCAGAATTCTTCACGGTGAGTTTCACGTGTGTTCATGAAGGATTCCTGTCCATCCTCACGTGGAACTCATAGGTCCTTTTAGCATTAAAGTGACAGTTGCTCAGTCGTGTCCGACTCTTTGAGACCCCATGAACTATACAGTCCATGGAATTCTCCAAGCCAGAATACTGGAGTGGGTAGCCTTTCCCTTCTCCAGGGGATCTTCCCAACCCAGGGATGGAACCCAGGTCTCCCACATTGCAGGCGGATTCTTTACCAGCTGAGTCACAAGGGAAGCCCAAGAATACTGGAGTGGGTAGCCTATCCCTTCTCCAGGGGATCTTCCTGACCCAGAAATTGAACTGGGGTCTCCTGCATTGCAGGCAGATTCTTAACCAGCTGAGCTATCAGAGAAGCCCCCTTTTAGCATTACTTGGGATCCAAATGCTGCTTCCTGCTGAGAGCTTTTTGCTTTCACACCTATCACCACCAGCTGTGAGTGCTGGCCTTTGAGCTGCCTTTTCCTGGACTCCTCTGCCTGTAATTAAGCATTGTTATGCTCTGCGTGGCAATCTCTATGCTGTTGTTGACTTCTTTATAGGCCACAATGCACAGAGCCACCTTGCTTCCCACGCAGAGGCTGGGAGAATGCTTCTTTACACCTTCTCCTCGTTCAGTTCAATGTTGTCACCAACACCGAGCAGAGCTCCTTGTTTCTTGTATTTACCTCTGGTTGCTGCTGTAACAAGTTTGGTGCCTTTTTAACATCACAGATTTATTATTTTCTAGTTGTATAAATAAGAAATCTGACCCAGGTCTTACTGCGCTCAAGACAAGGTGTTGTCAGGGCATGTTCCTGTCTGAAGACTAGGGAAGAATGTGTTTCCTTGCATTTTCTGGCATCTAGAGGTTGCCACATTCTTTGACATATGACCCCTTCCTCCATCTCCAAAGGCAGCAACATTGCCCCTTTGATAATTTTTCCATAGTCACATCCCTCTCTGACCATACAAGGAAGTTTTCATTTCTTATGAGGACCCATGTGATTAGATTTGGCCCACCTGTATGATCCATGATAACCTCTCCATCTCATGGCCCTTAATCTTAATCATATCTATGAATTCCCTTTGCCATGTTCACATATTCCAAGGGTTAGGACCTGTACATCATTGGGGGCCCATTATTCTGCTAACCATATTCCCCAATAGCATACAGAGGTTTTGGTGTAAGCAACTCCATTGTGTTTTTAGGTTCCTCTGGCCTTTGTAAAATTCAGGTAATAATCCCTTTATGATACCTGAGGATGAATCTGTGTGAGAGATTTACTCTGCTCTCCTTAATCCTCCTTGAATTTATGGTTCCAGCCATTGCTTGTTTACACCAAGATCCGGTTCGTACCCTCTTATCTTTCTTGTTTTGTCCACACTTTCTGTATGTTGTCTCTGGTTTGGGCTTCCAGATAGGTTTGACTTGTAGGAAGCACTGGTGGATCCTGGAGGGATTCAGGAGTAGAGAAGCTGGGGTGTTTCTAAAATTCTTCTGCATCAGAGGACAGTTTCTGGGAGTGGCTGTGTCTTTAGGGCGATAGGCTTTCCGAACAGCTTGCCCTTTGTGAACCCAGCCCCTACAGGCAAACCCTGCTGGGGTTCTAGCCAGCCCCTGGTGTCCCCAGCGTGTGATGTCTGGAAGCACCGCTTCTTCGTGGTGTTCCTGCAGTCCCAGGAGAGATGGGTGGTTTTCTGCTGTTTCCAATTCTTCATTTACTCCACCACGCCCTGCTCTGCCTCTCATGTCTCTCATCCTCTGTATAACCTCTTCCCTGTAATAAGTCCCTGCGTTTAAAGCGCTGAAAGTGTTTCCTGTTTCCCCACTGACCTCTAACTGATACGTAAAGTGTATCCTCTTCTGAGGACATTCAGCCCAGCCCTCATACAACTAACTGATTAGATATGCTTAGTGTGACTCCCAGGCTAAGTATGCCTTCACCTCAGCATCAGCCTCTCTTGAGTGCAAACATAATTAGCAATTGAAAAGTTCTTGGTGCTTAAACTAATGGAAACTCATACATGGATTTTTTGCGTGTTAGCAGAGAGATGCTAGAATCGATATGTTCTGAAAAAGATAAACTGCAGTTTTAATTCTGTATCCATATAACTGGGTGGGGAAGCAAGACAAAATAAAATTTGTTATCAACTGGTTTATACAGAAGCTGGAACTTGTGAAGAAAAATGGCCTGTGAGGAATTCCTAGTGTCTGAGTGCTAAGAAACTTTAATAGGAACAAGGGTACCTGACACTAAATTTGAAGTTAATTGTTATTATGGGCTGAATTATGTCTCTTCAAAATTTGTATATTGAAGCTGTAACCCCTAGGGCCTCAGAATGTGTCTGTCTTTGGAGATGAGGCCTTGAAACAGACAATTAAGTTAAAAGGAGGTCATTAGACTGAGCCTAATCTAATATGACTGGTATCCTTATAAGAAGAGGAAGTTTGGAGACACAAGTGACTTCAAGGATATATGTATGTAGAGAAAAGGCCATGTGAGGATGCAGTGAGAAGGTAGCTATGTGCATGCCAAGGAAAGAGGCCTTAGGAGAAACCAAACCTGCTAACACTTTGACTTCAGACTTCTAGGCTCCAGAACTGTGAGAAAATTAGTATCTGTCTAAGCATCCAGTCTGTGCTATTTTATTCCAGCAGCCCTAGCAAACTAATGCACTCGCCTTTTGTGTTGTAACCTCTCCCATTGCTACAAATGTCAATATCCTCTGTTGCATTCACAAAAGTCTCAGGGGAGCTATGTTTTTTTTTGGGGGGATGGTGTCATGGAAGGATTAAAGAAAGAGATCTGTGCTTTATGTCTAGATTAGAGAGTTACAGAGAGAGAAGAGCTGAAAGGAGATACTTGAGAGTTCTACATGAGTAGCACCTCGGGGACACTGATGCCCAGGGACATGCATATCCATCCTAACCTGACCTCACCACTCTCACCCCCAAATACCTCATCTCACCCTCTAAGAAATGCTGGTTTACTGGGGAAGAAAGTAGATTTTTCACAATCACAAGACAGTATGCCTCTAACTGTAATAGCCAAATTCTACATAGCTCTTAAAGGATATTGCTGTTGTTTAGCTGCTCAGTCGTGTCCGACTCTTTGCGACCCCATGGACTGATGCCAGCCAGGCTCCTCTGTCCATGGGATTCTCGAGGCAAGAATCCTGGGGTGGGTTGCATTTCCTTCTCCAGGGGGTCTTCCCCACTCAGGAATCAAGCTCGAGTCTCCTGCATTGGCAGGTGGATTCTTCGCCACTGAACCATCTGGGAAGTCCCCTCAAAGGATAGTAGGTGTGCTTATTTTTCTGATTTGGTTATTGATGGAAATAGAAAACAGCTAAATAGAAGAACTATGGGAACAGCTGAAGGAAGATGGAGCACTTGTGATCAAAGGTATACAAAATGATGGCTGTCATGAGATTAATGAATTGTACTGATCAGCATTAAAGAGAGAAGACACACGAGGCCAGGAGGAAGAGCTGCCTGTCCGCCACGCTTATGATGGCGGGTCTGGCAGGTCACAGCTCCACAGAAAGGGGGAAAAACAAAAACCTCATTTGACCAGAATACACGTAATCTCACATCACTCATACATGATGCCCACAAACAAGCCACATATTCACTCTCATTTGTCTTTTCTCATATTTCTCCTTCCACATGAAATTCTCTTCCTTCCTGCCTACACATGTTCAAAAGCTAAAAATCCCTGAAGCATTAAATAAAATACCACCACCTCATTCAGCATTGCTGGTCACCCCAAGTTAGTTGAATTGCTCTTGCCTATGTATTTCTCTTTATTGGCTTTATAATTTACTCTAGCGCCTAATTCACTGAACTTTTTACATATATATTTTTATCACTAAATTGTGAAATTTTATTCCTTTCACAACCTTTAACATATTTATGAACGTACTAGCTGCTGAATCAATATTTTCCTGGGTAAAATTTGGTTTGGATGTTTCAGTTCATGAATTTTTTTTTCTTTCCTTTTTTTAAAAAATAAGACAATGTATGGCAAAAACCACTACAATATTGTAAAGTAATTAGCCTCCAACTAATAAAAATAAATGAAAGAAAAAAAGAAAAGAATCTAAAAATCAAAACCATTTTATGTCCATTGGTTAAAATTCCATTGTGATTCTTTCCTATTTAAGTATCAGTATCCAAGTCTGTAAGGAGTTTCTTAACTTTGCACTTGAGCTACTTTGTCATTTTCCATCTTAAGTTACAGAGGATGAAATGACAAGGAGAGTTGGGCATTTGCCCTGGATTAGGTAGCTCAGTTGATAAAGACTCCATCTGCAATGCAGGAGAGCCCAGTTTGATTTCCGGGTCAGGACCTTCCCCTGGAGAAGGTATAGGCTACCCACTCCAGTATTCTTGGACTTCCCTGGTGGCTCAGTCGGTAAAGAATCTGCTTGTAATGTAGGAGACCTGGGCTCAATCCCTGGGTTGGGAAGATCCGCTGGAGCAGGGCATGGCAACCGTCTCTGGCATTCTTGCCTGGAGAATCCCCATGGGCAGAGGGGCCTGGGGGGTTACAGTCCATGGGTTGCAAAGAGTTGGACACGACTGAGCGACTAAGCACACATATAATGCTTTGGGCTTCCCAGGTGCTGCTAGTGGTAAAGAACTGGAGAAGGGAATGACAACCCACTCCAGTATTCTTATCTGGTGACTCGTATGGACAGAAGAGCTTGGAAAGGTACAGTCCATAGGGTCACAAAGAGTTGGACATGACTGAAGAGACTTAGCATGTATGCACATATAGTACTTTAAGGGGATAGCCCAAAAGAGCTTCCATTATTTTGCTAGGCTCTAACATATGCCACTTCCCTATGAGAGATGCCGACATGCCTTTGTCAGTAACATTCCTGTGCATGCAGTTAAGTCCACTTCAGCAGTTTATTGGTACTTTATTGACACCTATTCTCTATCCAGATCTAAGGGGGGTATAAAGAACTAAAAAAAACATGATATGGTCATCCCCAGTAAGCTTTTAAATTGAGAAAATGTCTTAAGCATAGGAAATTTTTAGATAATTGTACAAGCAGAGCTATGGTAATCAACGAGATCATGAATAGTAATTGATTACAATGCTTCATAAACTGCAATTTGACATCCTTAAGGCACTCTTGTGGCAGAAACAGCCACATATGCAACAAGAAGTATTAATATAGTTCAATAATAACAGCACTCAAACATTGGTTAGAATTTTGTCTGAGCTCAGGGCCAATTATGAACACTCCTCAAATTCTGACCTATTTTGCATTTCAGTTACTCCTTAAGAATTTACCCTTCATCTCCTATAACTGACCTGCTTTGTTCTCTGTATTTTTGCATTGTCTTTTGTTACCTACTCCGCAAAGTTATAGAAGATATGATTCATAGTGATCGCAGTGGCTGCTGTCTAATTAGTACATATTTTGTGCATTGCTCTCTGCTATGTGAGTTATAGTATTCTTATAGTTATCCTGAAAGGAGAACATTATTTCTATTTTATAGGTTAAAAAAAAGATGTTAAGTAAAATTTGAAATTACCCACATTTCCCGTGGACACAGAGTTGAGTGGTGAGAATGGGATTCATACAACATTGTGTTGAGTTTCAAAGCCTGCGATTATGGCACAGTACTTGGTGGAATTTAAAAGATAGAGAGATTACTGTTGTCTTGGGGTGATTAAAATTATTTCATGAAAGAAGTTAAATTACTGTCATCCTTTGAGTGAAGAGCAGCTTTTTGACAGGCAGAATGGATGGAATTTCATGTACAGGGGCTATAATGACAACTTACTATACGGTGTTCGGAACGCATTGAGAAATGGTGCCCAGGGCAGTGATTCTAGGGGCAGTGAAGTGAGATAAGATTTGTGTGCTATACATATATGGTAGAAAATCTTTGTAATCATTTTTTTAAAAAAAATTGTGCATGAAAGTGAAAGTATTAGTCTCTCAGTTGCATTTGACTCTCTGCAACCCCATGGACTGTAACCTGCCAGGCTCCTCTGTCCATGGAATTCTCCAGGCAAGAATATTGGAGTGGGATGCCATTCCCTTCTCCAGAGGATCTTCCTGACCCAGGGGTTGAACCTGGGTCTCCTGCATTGCAGGTGGATTCTTTACCACTGAGCCACCAAGAAGTATTCCAGTTTTGTGCATGATGGGAAGTCAATTAAAGTTTTAGCAATAAGTGACATGGTGATATGAGGATTACTTTAAAGTTTTGAAAAAGGTTATTGGAGATTTTGTTTTTCCTGGCATTAAATAGAAAAGTGTTAAAGAAAAACTCCACTTTGAAGATACTGGAGGTAAGGTCTTATTGAAGATTCACTCAGATACTCAGAGAGCTTCACTTCAAAATGAAACAACTTGGAGTTACTGGGGTAGTCTCCCTCAGAGAACTGAGATGAAGGCACCCTTGCAGCATCTAAAAGGACCTTTGTGTGCATAGCTCTAGATTTTAAAATGCGTGTCACTTGTACTTGTTTTAGAGTGCCTCAGTGCAGATGTAGTCAGGGAATCAGCAAGGGAAGGAGGTCAAGGTGTTGGATTTATAAGGTGGCAGTTGCTAACTCCACAGTGATCTCATGGTCTGGGAGAAGCATATAACCTGAAAGATAGCTGAGCATAAGACCATTCATTGAGCGGGCAGATCATTCAGCTGTGCTGGCTTCTGGGGCTCACATTAGTGTCTTTGGCCAATGGTGGGAGCATGGCTACCAGAGCCGACTGGGTAGAGAGCTGCTGCGTGTGTTGCTAGTGCTCACTCCCTGCTCTCAGCTGAACATTTTCCTCTTCTCCCCACTTACCACTGGAGGTTGCCCAAAAATCAGAAACTGCTGCAAGCTTGGAATAGTATAATTGCAGTCTAGTGTATGAAGTTGTCCATTAAGCAGCCCCTCCTGACTGCTGTGACAGTGTGGTGTTTTTAGAACCAAGTCCTTTGGGAATCACCTTTGGTACTGCGTGTCTATGGTATTAGAGGAAATGTGCGCTAGTAGTAATAGCAGCCCACTCATTGCACAAAAATATACCAACCAAATGGGGATGATCTCGTGTAATTTTAATTTTCCTCTGCAGTGGGAAGACCTCTGCTCTTAGTCCCTCCTGCTCTAAGAGCATAAGTAAAATTGGTGTTTATTTTCTGTTAAATAATTGGCTAAGAAGTTACAGGTTCATGAGTAGAGATCAGAAGAAAGCAGAGTTAGAGATAGATTTGAATCACTCATATCAAGCTGCCACATAAAAGCTGATAAGTCTGTGGGACTACAGTGTGAGTGGGCCATGAGTCCTGCATTGCACCAACTGAGCAAACATGTGTAGGGAATGTACGCCATAAGAGCCATGTTCTGTTCAGGGACATTTACCAAGAGAGAATATGTGGAGGAAATATGTCAAGAAATGATCACATTTAGAGGATAAACAGAGAAGGAAGATAGGCCAACAAGGGAAAGAGGGGGGAGAAGCCAGAGAAACACATCTGGTCCAAAAGAGTGCAGTTGCCATAGCCCAGGTCTATTCCTCCACATGATGTCCAAATGTTTCAAAGAGAAGGCAGTTTGTTGCCTTCTGTTCCTGATATAAACTAAGCCTCTTTCTCTCTTTCTCTCTGTGTTTTTCACATATGTGTACATTCATTTTTGTCACTATCTCTTTCAGTTGTATTGTCACTTCAGATAAGTTTATCATAGCCAAACCATCTTTGACAAATCACTATTACCCATGGAAATGGTTGCTACCACTTAAATTCATAGTAGGAAACCTCATTCCTGTCCCCAATCTGCACAAAATATTGATTTTAGATCCTGATCCTCCACTGAGGAATTACATCGAACCTTTGAAGTTTTATGAGGAGACTATTTGTAGTCATTCAACAGCCGTACTACTTACATTATCTCTGTAAAGGATGATAGATATTTAGAAAGGGCCTCACTGTTGGCTCAGATAGTAAAGAATCTGCCTGTAATTCAGGAGACATGGGTTCAGTCCCTGGGTCAGGAAGATCCACTGGAAAGGGGCATGGCAACCCACTCCAGTATTCTTTTTTTTTTTTTTTTTTTTTTATTAATTGGAGGCTAATTACTTTACAATATTGTAGTCGGTTTTGTCATACATTGACATGAATCAGCCATGGATTTACATGTATTCCCCATCCCGATCCCCCCTCCCGCCGCCCTCCCCATCCCATCCCTCTGGGTCTTCCCAGTGCACCAGGACCCAGCACTTGTCTCATGCAGCCAACCTGTGCTGGTGATCTGTTTCACCCCAGATAATATACATGTTTCGATTCTGTTCTCTTGAAACACCCCACCCTCGCCTTCTCCCACAGAGTCCAAAAGTCTGTTCTATACAGCTGTGTCTCTTTTTCTGTTTTGCATATAGGGTTATCATTACCATCTTTCTAAATTCCATATATATGTGTCAGTATACTGTTATGGTCTTTATATTTCTGGCTTACTTCACTCTGTATAATGGGCTCCAGTTTCATCCATCTCATTAGAACTGATTCAAATGAATTCTTTTTAATGGCTGAGTAATATTCTATGGTGTATATGTACCACAGCTTCCTT
>CM035295.1:2266068-2453973 GCA_020226075.1 Hydropotes inermis | reverse complement strand
TTTTTCCTGGCAATCTTGATTCCAGCTTGTGCTTCATCCAGCCCAGTGTTTCTCATGATGTACTCTGCATATAATTTAAATAAGCAGGGTGACGATATACAGCCATGACATACTCCTTTTCCTATTTGGAACCAGTCTGTTGTTCCATGTCCAGTTCCAACTGTTGCTTCCTGACCTGCATACAGGTTTCTCAAGAGGCAGGTCAGGTGGTCTGGTATTCCCAACTCTTTCAGAATTTTCCACAGTTTATCGTGATCCTCACAGTCAAAAGCTTTGGCATAGTCAATAAAGCAGATATAGAAGTTTTTCTGGAACTCTCTTGCTTTTTCAATGATCCAGTGGATGTTGGCAATTTGATCTCTGGATGAGGAGTTACCCCAGGCTCAAGGCCGGGGGAGGCAGCCGAGAGGAGCTATCCCAAGCCGGAGGCCAGGGGCAGCAGCTGAGAGGAGCTACACCACATCCAAGGTAAGGAGTAGTGGCTGAGCTTTGCTGGAGCAGCTGTGAAGAGCTACCCCACACCCAAGGTAAGAGAAACCCAAGTAAGATGGTAGGCACTGAGAGAGGGCATCAGGGGGCAGACTGAAACCACAGTCAAAACCTACAGGATGCAGTAAAAGCAGTTCTAAGAGGGAAGTTTATAGCAATACAATCCTACCTCAAGAAACAAGAAAAACAGTATAGACAACCTAACTTTATACCTAAAACAACTGGAAAAAGAAGAACAAAAAACTCCCAAAATTACTAGAAGGAAAGATATCACAAAGATCCAAGCAGAAATAAATGAAAAAGAAATGAAAGAAACACTAGTAAAATTAATAAAACTAAGAGCTGTTTCTTTTAGAAGGTAAACAAAATTGGCAAGCTTAGCCAGACTCATCAAGAAAAAAAGAGAAGAGTCAAATCAACAAAATTAGAAATTAAAAAGGATGGGTTACAACAGACAATGTAGAAATACCAGACCATTATGAACAACTATATTGCAATAAAATAGATAACCTGGAAGAAATGGACAGATTCTTAGAAAAGTTCAATCCAAGACTGAACCAGGAAGAAATAGAAATGATGAACAACCCAATTACAAGCACTGAAATTGAAGCTGTGATAAAAAAATCTCCCATAGAACAAAAGCCCAAGACCAGATGTCTTCACAGGAGAATTCTATCAAACATTTAGAGAAGAGCTAATTCCTATCCTTCTAAAACTCTTTCAAAAAATTGCAGAAGAAGGAACACTTCCAAACTCATTCTATGAGGCCACCATCACCCTGATACCGAAACCAGAGAAAGATAACATGAAAAAGGAAAACTACAGGCTTGTATCACTGATGAACATAGATGTAAAAATCCTAAACAAAATTTTAGCAAACAGAATTTGCAACACATCAAAAAGCTCATACGCTATGATCAAGTTGGGTTTATTCCAGAGATGTAAGGATTCTGCAGTATATGCAAATCAATCAACGTGATACACCATATTAGCAAATTGAAAGATAAAAACCATTTGATAATTTCAATAGATGCAGAAAAAGCCTTTGACAAAATTCAGCATCCATTTATGATTAAAACTCTTCAAAAAATGGGCATAGAAGGAACCTACCTCAACATAGTAAAAGACATATATGATAAGCATACAGCAAACATTATTTTCAATGGATAAAAATTGAAAACATTCCCCCTAATATCAGGAACAAAACAAGGGTGTCCAATTTCTCCAGTCTTATTCAACATAGTTTTGGATGTCTTAGCTACAGCAATCAGAGGAGAAAAAGAAATAAAAGGAATCCAGATCAGAAAAGAAATAAAACTTTCACTGTTTGAGGATGACAAGATACTGTATGTAGAAAACCCTAAAGATAGTATCAGAAAATTGCTAAAGCTAATCAGTGAATTTAGCAAAGTTTCAAGATACAAAATCAACACACAGAAATCACTTGCATTTCTATATAATAATGATGAAAAATCAGAAAGAGAAATTAAGGAATCAATCCCATTCACCATTGCAACAAAAAATAATTAAATATCTAGGAATAAACCTATCTAAGAAGACAAAAGAACTGTACACAGAAAATTATAAGACACTAATGGAAGAAATCAAAGATGACATAAATGGAGAGATATTCCATGTTCCTGGGTTTGAAGAATCAATATTGTGAAAATGACAATACTGCCAAATAAAATCTACAGATTCAACATGATCCCTGTCAAATTACCAATGGCATTTTTCACAGAACTAGAACAAAAAATTTCACAATTCGTATGGAAACACAAAAGACCCTGAATAGCCAAAGCAGTCTTGAGAAAGAAGAATGGAGCTGGAGAGATCAACTTTCCTGACTTCAGATTATACTACAAAGCTACAGTCATCAAGACAGTATGATACTGGCACAAAAACAGAAATATAGACCAATAGAACAAGATAGAAAGCCCAGAAATAAACCCAGGCATCTACTGATACCTTATTTTTCACAAAGAAGGCAAGAATATACAATGGGGCAAAGACAGCCTCTTCAATAAATGGTGCTGGGAAAACTGGACAGCTACATGTAAAAGAATGAATTCAGAACACTTCCTAACACTATACACAAAGATAAACTCAAAATGGATCAAAGACCTAAATATAAGACCAGAAACTATAAAACTCTTATGGGAAAACATAGGCAGAACGATCGATGACATAAATCAAGGCAAGATCCTCTATGACGCACCTCCTAGAGTAATGGAAATAAACACAAAAGTAAACGAGTGGGACCTGATAAAACTTAAAAACTTTTGCACAGCAGAGGAGACTATAAGCAAGGTGAAAAGACAACCCTCAGAATGGGAGAAAATAATAGCAAATGAAACAACTGACAAAGGATTAATTTCCAAAATTTACAAGCAGCTCATACAACTCAGTACTAGAAAAACAAACAACCCAATGAAAAAGTGGGAAAAAGACCTAAGCAGACATTTCTCCAAAGAAGACATACAGATGGCTAACAGACACATGAAAAGACGCTCAACATTACTCATTATTAGAGAAATGCAAATCAAAACTACCATGAGGTATCACCTCACACCAGTCAGAATGGCCATCATCAAAAAGTCTACAAACAATGAATGCTGGAGAGGATGTGGAGAAAAGGGAACATTCTTGCACTGTTGGTGGGGATGTAAATTGATACAGCCACTATGGAAGATGGTATGGAGATTCATTAAAAAACTAGGAATAAAACCACCATATGACCCAGCAATCTCACACCTAAGCATATACCCTGAAGAAACCAAAACTGAAAGAGATACGTGTATCCCATTGTTCATTGCAGCACTGTTTACAGTAGCTAGAACATGGGATTTTCCAGTAGTCATGGATAGATGTGAGAGTTGGATTATAAAGAAAGCTGAGCACAGAAAAATTGATGCTTTTGAACTGTGATGTTGGTGAAGACTCTTGAGAGTCCCTTGGACTGAAAGGAAATCCAACCAGTCAATCTTAAAGGAAATCAGTCCTGAATATTCATTGGAAGGACTGATGCTGAAGCTGAAACTCCAGTACTTTGGCCACCTGATGCGAAGAGCTGACTCATTTGAAAAGACCCTGATGCTGGGAGAGATTGAAGGCAGGAGGAGAAGGAGACGACAAAGGATGAGACAGTTGTATGGCATCACCGACTCAATGGGCATGGGTTTGGGTAAACTCCAAGAGTTGGTGATGGACAGGGAGGCCTGGTGTGCTGTGGTTCATGGGGTCACAAAGAGTTGGACACCACTGAGTGACTGAACTGACCTGAACTGAGAATATGGAAGCAACCTAGATGTCCATCGAGAGATGAATGGATAAAGAAGTGTGGTACATATACACAGTGGAATATTACTCAGCCATAAAACGGAACACCTTTGAGTCAATTCTAATGAGTGGATTAGCCTAGAATGTATTAAGCAGAGTGAAGTGAGTCAGAAAGAGAAAGATAAATATCATATTCTAATGCATATATACAGAATCTAGAATAATGATACTGAAGAATTTATTTACAGGGCAACAACAGAGAAACAGACATAGAAAATATATTTATGGACATGGGGAGAGGGAAGGAAAGGGTGAAATGTATGGAAAGAGTAATATGGAAACTTACATTACCATATGTAAAATAGACAGCCAATGGGAACTTAGTGGCTCAGGAAACTCAAACAGGGACTCTGTGTCAACCTAGAGGGGTGGGATGGGGAGGGAGACGGGAGGGAGGTTCAAAAGGGAGGAGATATATGTACACCTGTGGCTGATTCATGTTGAGGTTTGACAGCAAACAACAAAATTCTGTAAAGCAATTATCCTTCAATAAAAATAAATTTAAAAAATAAATAAAAGAAAGGGGAAATCAGCGCCAAGAGGGAAAAAATCGTTTGAAATAGGCAAACAATTCTTACAATAAAGACGTGTCTTCCTAAGTGGCAGCACTGTCTACAGATGGAGAATGGAAGGGGCAGAGTACAGTGTGACATCCCATACATATGACACCCTCACCTCTCTGAAGACCCGGAAATTTGCACTCCTGACAAAATGGTCCCTGGCTCCTTGGTTTCACAAACACATGTTACCCTCTCCCTCTCTTTAAATGGCATTACCCATTGTTCCCTTTATAACTGGAAATGTAGATCCTTTATTTAGAAACATCTAGTTGAGACAATAGGAGAATATCTCCAAGTGCATCAATCTGACCCTGGGAAAACTGATAATAACAGAATGCTGCTCTCTGGGGATGGGAGCTGGGGAAGGGAAATTAGAGAGTGGTGTATAAGGCTGGTGCAAAAGTAATTGTAGTTTTTACATTGTTGAATTTTGCTATTTGATATTGGAATGCATTCTTAAATAAATGTGGCTATGATATACATTAAAAAAAAGATAGGTAAATCAAGCAGAGGGAAGCAGTATTTGAGTGGCAGAACAGATGATGGCCCCTGAGTTCCAGCGTCCCTCTACTTGTCCTGAGTCTAAAGCTTTCCTTTTATGCTGCGCTGTGTCCCCAGCATCCTTTCCAGGTGTGTGAGCTAATAAATCACTTCTTTTGCATGAGCAGGTGTGAGCTGGCAGCTGTCACTCTTAGCCTCTGTGTTTTCCATACTTTTTTAGAGTATGTGGCAAACACACTAAACCCTTGTCTCCACTGACTTTCCTAGAGAATGTACCTCTGCACTCTTTTCATGTTTGCTGGTGGGTAATCAGTCACCTGTTATCTCAGCACTACAAAGACCTTCGCTGAAAGAGTTTTTGTGAATAAGAGAAGATACTGGGAAAAGTAACGTTCCTCTACTTCCTGCATGGAGAAGCAATGGTCTCTGTAAGGAAAATAGCTTTTATTTAGGAAATCAGAGGAGTCCAAATTTACCAAAGTATGACCACTGGAAGACAAAAACTTGCAGAGGCATAAGAGCAAGAAAGTATGCGCTTTGTTTCATGAATATATCAGGTGATTTAAAAAGTCAAAGATGAACTAAAATTATCCCCTAGTCAAGAAAGAAATCTTCTTAAAAGAAAGCTTAAGGAAGGTGAGTAAAGAAGTAACAGTGAATGAGAAAGCATCAAGGGAATAGGTTTTGAGCCCCTTTCGGATTAACAGTTAAGCTGAGTCCCCCATGAGTAAGTGGGTATACACAGTAAGGGTCTAGCATGGTCTACCGCCAGTAATTTCAGCTTCTTGGAACATTAGTCATAAATATGTGAAAGACAAGTGTCTTAATCTGACCATGGGTCATCCATAAAACTCACTTTAAAAACTTTACCATCCCCTCCTGGAGAAAATAGAAGACACAACAGGGTAAATTAATATGTAAGGCTATGGCCAAATATCAAGAAGCGTGAGGTTTAACACAGTTACCTCATTAGGCAGGTTTAGTTTAGGTGACAAAGGCACAGATCACAGATCTGAATCTCAGATAAGATTGAACAGATTCAAGATCTCAACCCTGCTGGGTCAGAAACTTCCATCATGTTAAATAAGTAACCACCCTTGACAGCTAATATAGAGGCCAGAACCCGCTACTCAGGGTCCTGACAAAAAGAATAAGAATAAGGTGAGTACAACCAGGACACCAGGTTGATCTCTACAGTTTAGCTTCAGCAGAATCTAACATAAACCTACGTCTTTCGTTCACCTTTTCTGTCCACTTTGTTAGGTAAAAATGCTGTGGTCACAATGGAGGCAGGAGGAAGAGACATGAGGTGAGGAAGAGGTGAAGGAAACGTGGAGCTAAGGGTAAACAATGTTTGTCGGATGATTTCCAGGAGGGCTCTGACTCAATGGACATGAGTTTGAACAAACTCCAGAAGGTTGTGAAGGGCCAGAAAGCCTGGCGTGCTGCAGTCCATGGGGTTGCAAAGAGTTGGACACAACTTGGCAACTGAACAACAATGAATGATAATACATAATATGTGTTACCTTTTCTTTGAAAAACTATGTTATAAACTTAAAAAAATATTCTATATCCCAAATCTTCACAAGATTCTTCACAAAAATATAGGAAGGAAGGTACGTTTCTTGAAATGGGGCCCCAAGAGATTGAGTGACCTGCTAAAGTTACCTGAATAATACAAAGCATAGCCTGGATCCCAACCCAGAGTATCTTGAGTGATCTTTTGCGGGAGTTTTGCATTGTTATGCAAGTTAATTTTGACATCTCATTTATGTGGAGACATGTAATGTGCCCATATATTTACTATTGTATGACTGGTCCTCTCTTTTAAAATAAAGAGTAGCAAGGAGATGGGGAAAGGGGGTATCCAGAATGCTCATATCAAAGTAGGCAGATTATACAGATGACTGGAAAAGACACAGAGACCTTAGAAATGGCATTTTAGATGTTACCAAACAAGACCACTTACAGTGAGTTTTCAATGAGTTACAGAACCAAAGAAAACATTTAGAAAGCCACAAAATTTTAAACAATCCAGTAATAGCTAAGGCAAATGAGATTGTTCTTGGCAATGACTATGAACTGTATCTGATGGGAGAGAAAAATAAAAGAATACATGAGGTTGTCAATAAATTCTACAGATGCATCTCTTAATATGGAAGGCAGTGATAAATCAGGTGACTCTCCTTAATTTCCATCATTTTAGTTCTATAACATATTGTATATTTACTTATATTCTTTGCTGCATGTATGTTTAGATGCAATTAATGGCTAAAATCTTGAAAATACAAAGATTGTAACTTGTAAAAGTGATGACTCACAGTTGGCAAGCGTATACTTTTGTAAACAGAACAGGAACACATTTGTCAGAAGTTAACTTTAATCAGGATTGTGTAAAGCAACTCTGTAGGGTCACACCATCCTACACATGAGGAAAATGCTATTCTAGCTGTGGCTTTAGAGCCAAGTTCTTCTGTGGTCTAGTTGCCAATGATTCCGGCCCATGAGACGTTTATAGAGTTCTGTTGGTACTCATCTTCCTTCTTTCCTTTTTCTGTTTGAAAGATTAAAAAAAAAAAAAGTTTTATTGGAATTAGGAAGGAAAGGCCAAGAGAATTTTTAACCTACTTTTGACATTGCTGAGCTACTGAGTTAAGACAAGTAACTTCTTACTTTCATATTGTGTATAATGTGGTAGAAATATCGTTCATTGTTTAAATTACTCCTAGTCGGATATTTTATCACTCTAAGTCATAAGCACTCCACACCAAATCCTGAATTCCTACCTGTTTTGTTTTCTTTCAGCTTCCTAGTAGTCTGTTGTGGAGATTTTTTTTTTTTTTTTTAGATTTTTTTTAGCACCTTAGCCTTTGAATTCTTTACCTATGTGAAAGGAGTCTTGATGGGAGACAGGGCCAAATTTAAACTGCAGAAACTAAAAGTGCTAGATGCTTCCCAGCTTCCTTTGAAGCAAGGGCTTTGGAAAATAAGGATTTCTCAACTGGATGTACCCATCCTGGGTTTTGAGTATAGATCTAGTGATACAAAGAAACATGCAAAGTGGATAATTCCCTTATAATGGAAGTTGTTTTAGCAAGATTATACTCCTGGCATATCAGTGGCAACAGTGACAATCCTAGTCCTTCTGGAAACCAAAGCTGTATCTTTATAAGCACCTCATGCATTGAAAGATGAAGTCTTAACCACTAGACTGCCAGGAAAGTCTGTTTGCCCATATTTTCAAAATTTAAAAAAACATGAAATTTATGTCTGCGAGTGTCTGTATAAAAACTATTGCTAATGTTTCAGGCTTTCTGATGTTAACTTAAAATTTTTAACCTATTTTAAAAATTTATACCCTCATTCAAGTAGGGTTCCAGGCTCTGTGACTTTTTTGTCTTAAGGAATATTTGGGTATGAAAAGACAGAAGTTTCATTTTCACCCAGATTTTAATTTTCTGACGGTCTAGTTCTGTGGTGAGGTTATGCTAGGTGCTCTTGAGTGAGAGGAGAGTAAATGCCTCTTGAAAGAGATGAAAGGGAAATGAATAATTTCCTCCTATTGAATATCCTGTAGCTTAGCATATAAGGCAGGGGATGACTAGAAGTGTACCTCCAGGGTCACAGGAGAGATGCTCCTCACTGTCAGTGCTGGGGGTAGAGACTCTAGACCTCAGGAAGGAATGCCATACTGACCCCAGGCATGCAAAGATCCCTGATCCCCACTGTGGTACCCAGAAGCAGCAGTCTAGATGAAGGCTGGACGTAGAAGGACCATGTTGAACATGTCTGGGCAGTAACCACTGGGCGCATTGCCAGTGACCAGGGAGGTCATTTCTTGCCATTGTGCTATCCAGGTCCCTCACGTGTCATCCCAATGTTGGGAGGATCCTCAGGAATGCTAAGATTTGTACGGTCTTGGAAAAGGGTTGGCAAGACATCAACATTAGGTACATTTATAAGAAATAAACAAATAGCACTGTTGTATTACTTTATTAGGGCTGCCATAACAAAGTACTACAGACTGGGTGGCTTAAATAACAGAGATATATTTTATCACAGTTTTGGAGACTAGAAGTCTGAGATCAAGGAGACGGCAGGGCTATTTTTTTTTTCCTGAGGCCTCTCTCCTTAGCTTATAAATAACTGTCTTTTTCCAATGTCTTCACATGGTATTCCCCCTGTGTGTATTTGTGTCCTAAGCGCCTCTTCTTGCAAGGACACTCGTCTTATTGGTTTAGGGCCCATCCATATAACCTCATTTTACCTTAATTATCTCTTAAAATGCCCCATCTCTAAATGCAGTGACAATGTGCGATACTAGGAATTAAGATTTCAATATACAAATTTTGGCAGGGGGGTGAGGACACGCAGTTCAACTTATAACAACTATCTTTGCCCAAATGAATGTGAAATTGTGTGAAATAAATTTCTCCATATGCTGATGTTACTAATAATGATAATGTTATTGCTGTTGCTGCTAGGTTGCTGCAGTCATGTCCAACCTTGGGATTCTCCAGGCAAGAAGACTGGAGTGGGCTGCCATTTTCTTCTCCAATGCATGCATGCATGCATGCTAAGTCGCTTCAGTCATGTCTGATTCTGTGCGACCCCATGGACAGCAGCTCACCAGGCCCCTTTGTCCACAGGAGTCTCTAGGCAAGAATCCTGGAGTGGGTTGCCAGTCCTTCTCCGGTCTGACTCTTTGGGACCCCATGAACTGTAGCTCACCAGGCTCCTCTGGCCATGCGATTTCCCAGGCAAGAATACTGGAGTGGGTTGCCATTTCCTTCCCCAATAATGCTACTAGTAATATAAATAATAATAGCAAATGTTCCACATATAATTGCTTAAATGGGATTACACAATTTCTAAATACCATACGTGATAACATATTTAATCCCTACAGTAGACTAATGTAAGGGATATTATTGTTATTTCCATTTTATTAATGAGGAAGCTAAAGCATGAAACATTTTTATAACATAATCACTATGCTATGCTGCTTCTCAATAATAAAAATAATATAATAATTATTAAGCACTGAAATCATAGCATAATTGATCCTCCAGTTGGGCCAGAGATAGGATTTATGTTTGTGATATCCTTCTCCATTTTGTGGGCTTCCCGAGTGGCTCAGATGGTAAAGAATCTGCCTGCAATGCAGGAGACCTGGGTTTTATCCCCATGTTGAGAAAACCCCTTGGAGAAGGGAACAGCTAACCACTCCAGCATTTTTGCCTGGAGAATTCCATGGACAGAGGAGCCTGGTGAGCTACAGTCTGTGAGGTCGCAAAGAGTTGGACACGACTGAGTGACCAACACTTTCACTTTCCCATTTTGTGCTTGGTTTGTGACAAGGGCATGGGTGTCTCTGTCTTATCATTAACAAGAGTATCAGTCAAATATGCCAAAACTGGCTGGCTAGGAGCAATAGGTATGGTGAAGCCCTTGGAATTATCTCCACTGTTATTTTAAAGTCTAGATATGTGGCTCTCTGTTGTCTGGTTCATGGATTAAATATAATGCAATGCCATGAGTTTATAGTCTTAGCTTTCATTTAATGGGCCTAGATTTGTTTTTGTAATAAAACATGTCCCCTTTCCTTGCTCAATAATAATGTGACCTTATTTCTTTTGAAGTCTTTTAAAGTCTGATTCCTTGGCTTTTGGATACTTTCTCCTTGCTCAGTTGGTTTGGATGTTTCTTATACTCTTTAGGTTTGAGCTACTTTGTTGGGAATCCTGTGAAACAGGATCTACAAAAGATTTGTTTAGGATTCATTTTTTTTCTAGTCAGGACAGGACAAAGCTCCATCCTAGTCTTTGGCCCCCGAGGAGGAAGAGCTGGATTATGCCAGCTTGTTTTAGAGCTTGGGACAAACCAAAGAACTGAGCATAATGGTGATGAACCTGAGCAAGTCTGGTACTGAAAACCAAGTTTGACTACTCTCTGCTCAAAAAGGCCAATGCTCAAGAGATATGGATTGGTGGAAAGGAAAATGTTGCTTTATTCAGGAGGCAGACTATCTGGAATGATGGTGGACAATATCCTAAGATCATCTCCAGGTGGCTGGTTAGGAGACTACCGTTTTAAAGGTTGTGAGAGGTAGGGGGCTGTAGGATGCATAAGCAGCTCATGTGCGATTCTCAAACAAGTTGGCATCAAGGTCAAGTTGTGAGCATCACCATTTTCTGTTTTCAACCAGTTTGGAGTCACTGTGTTGCTGTCAGTGGTTTTCATCCAGCGGGTGTCTGCTTCCTGTAAAAACAACTTAGGAATGTGTGTTAGACCTTTATCTGTGTCTCTCAGAGAACTAGGAGCTTGCTTCATGACTGGCTAATAGTCTAAATTATTGCCAGCTTCCTGGGCCCGCGTCCTTGAGGTCGGTGTCTGGAATTAAGCAAGGTTAGTTCTTTCTTAGTCAATTAAAGTAGCTTTAAGGCATGCTCAGGTCAGCAGAAAAAGAAAATACATGTTTCAGATTTTGTGCTTCTCAAATTGGAGCAGGTTTTGCTCTTACTACAGTGAGTCATTTTGACCAAAGACTAACCAAAGATGGTCTTGTCATCTTAATGGGAGATCTCATCATCTGAAAAGTGAAAAAAGCAGTCAAAACATTCTTAATAGAATTGGTTGTTATATGAAAACACTGTAATGTAGAAATAATAGGTAAATAGTATTTATTTCCATTATTATTATTTTTTATTATTCCACTTCTTTGGTATAATCCAATGATTGCAGATAAGAGTCACTGGATAGAAACTGAGACCACAAAAGGTAACTATTTATTTGGAAAAATGACACAAAAACATTTAACAAAAAAGCTTAGAGCAATTCCTCTCAATTCTGGCTGCATGGTAGAAGTTCTGGGAGGCATCTAAGGAATAATGTCTAGCTCTAGTAATATCAATTAAATAAGCAGGCCTGGGAGTGAAGCCCAAGCATTAGTAGTTACTGAAAGTTCTTCAGTTGATTCTAACATAAATTTAGGTCTGGAAATGAATGAGATTTAGGAACAGATATCAGGATTAGTCAACTATCGGATGCATAGAAGTAAAACAGGGTTAGTCAACTACTTGATGTAAAATTCCTGAGTGGGGTGGCTCAGTGGGTAAAGAATCCGCCTGCAGTGTGGGAGACCTGGGTTCAATCCCTGGGTTGGGAAGATCTTCTGGAGAAAGGAATGACAACCCACTCCAGTATGGTTGCCTGGAGAATTCCCATGAACATAGGAGCCTGGTGGGCTGCAGTCCATGGGGCTGCAAAGAGTCAGACATGATTGAACGGCTAAGCACAAATAAGTTAATTTCTCTCCCTTGAAAGAAGTCTGGAAGTAAGCAGTCCAGGGCTAGTGTGGTGGTTCTATGGTATTAATATTATCAGGTACCTAGGATCATAATCCCTTTATTAGCATATGGGTTCATTCATAAGGCCACCTCGTGTCAAGATTTACTAATTTATCTAGCCAGTATTTGTTGGCATCTACCCTGTGGCAGGAATTATTCTAGGATCTGGTTGCATTATACATAGTGTGGCTACAAAACATCTTGCCAAGTAGGTGACTTTTGAGTGTATGAGTAAAGAGCAAACATCAAGGAGTAAGTCATGTAGATATCTAAAGCAGAAGTGTTCCAAGCAGAGGAACATCAAAGAAAGAAGCATCAAAGTCCCTAAGGGAGGAATGAGCCAGATGTGTGTATTTGAGAAAAAGCAAAGAAGTGACTGTGGTTGAATGAGTGGAGGGTTAAGCAGAATGTGAGAGAGATTGTGGTTGGGTTGACATACTGAATAAATTTTATGGGCTGCTTTAAAGATTTTCAGTATAGGCTGAGGGCAGGAGCGGGGACATTAAGCAGAAAAGTGACATGATACAATTTATGCTTTTGTTCCATCAAGACCACACCTTCTTGCTGTGTTAGAGAAAAGACCCGCTAATTAACCATGTGGAAGCAGAGAGATCAGTCAGAATTTTGTAATTGACAGAGTGAGAGATGATGGTGACTTGGATTCGGGTGGTAGTCATAAATTTGATAAATAGATTGATTTCAGACATTGTGAAGATAGAGACAGCATCATTTATTAATATGAAGAGTGTGGCATGGGAGCAAAACACAGAAGTCAGTGTGGCTGCAGAGATTTTGGTCTGTTGAACTGGAAGAATTAAGTTACTTTTTACTAAGATGGGAAAGACTGAACAAGGAAAAGGTTTGGGTCAGAAACTGAGGAGTTTGGACATCTCAAGTTACAATGCTGATTAGAAATTCAGTTCAGTTTGCTTCTCAGTTCCAATACATGTTCTTTGATGAACAAGAAAAATTATCTAAGCATTTCTCCTTTAAAGTAAGTGCATGTTAAAATTTCTTAGTAGAGGGTGCTGGGGTGACCTTGCAGGAGAAAGAGGCCTTTCCTCTTGGCATTTCTGGTGGAGACTGGACCCTGGGTGTGAGGACATCCAGTGAGCTGTTTCAGCCCTAGGGCCAGGATCTGGCCCCTCTATTGGAGCCAGAAAATTACCTGTCTCCACTTCACACAGTTGTTCTTCTGGGGTTTTATCCTGTTCCATAATCTGAGACATATTCCTCGGCCATTTCATTTGGTCTAACTTTCTGTGATTGGCTTTCTGTTCCACAGTTTGCAGGATTGTAGTTCTTCTTGCTTCTGCTGTCAGCCCTCTGGTGGATGAGGCTACCTAACAGGCTTGTGCAAGCTTCCTGGTGGGAGGGGCTGGTTCATGCCCACTAGTTGGTGGAGCTGGGTCTTGTCCCTCTGGTGAGAAGGGCCATGCTCAGGGAAACTTTAAGCAGCCTGTCTGCTGATGGGTGAAGCTGTGTTTCTGCTCTGTTGGTTTTTTTGGCCTGAGGTGTCCCAGCACTGGAGCCTTCAGGTTGTTGAGTGGGGCTAGGTCTTGGGGAGGAAATGGAAGCCTCCAGGTGGGCTCATGCTAATGAGTACTCATCAGAACCGCCACTGCCAGTGTCTTTGTCCCCAGAGTCATCCTCCTGCCTTTGCAGGAGACCTTTTAATACTAGCAGGTAGGCCTGGCCCAGTCTTTTATAAGGGCACTGTTTTTTTTTCTTGGGTGCTGGTGTGTGTGAGAACTTATGTGTTCCCTCTAAGTGGAATGTGTTTCCCCCAGTCCTGTGGATATTCTGTGATCAAACCTCCTGTGGCCAGACCCTCGGGCTGGGAAGCCTGATGTGGGGCTTGTGACTTTAGCTCCCGTGGGAGAACTTCTGTGGTATAATTATTTTTCAGTTTGTGGGTCACCTACCGGGCAGATATAGGATTTGATTTTATTGTGACTGTACTCTTCCTACCAGCTCATTGTGGCTTCTTTGTCTTTGTATGTAGGGAATCTTTCTTGGTAGGTTCCAGTGATTTTTTTGGTGGATGATTGTTCAGCAGTTAGTTGTGATTTTGATGTCTTTTGTAAGAAGGGGTGAGCTCATGTACTTCTGTTCTGCCATCTTGCAACTTCCTGTCAAAATATCAAATAAGCAACGTGATGGGAAGATAAGTTAGAAGACCTGAATAGCCACTTTTTCCGAAGAAGACTTCAGAGGTCCAACAGGCACGTGAGAAGGTGATCAATATTACTAATCACCACAGAAATGCCAATCAGAACCACAGAAAGATAAAACTTCACCCGTGTCAGAATAGCTGTCATCGAAAGTCTACAAGAGCAAATGTTGGTGTGGATGTGGAGATAAGGGAACCCTGGTACGCTGTTGGTGGGAGTGTAAGTTGATGCAGTTACTATGGAAACAGTATGGAGGTTCCTCAACAAAACTAAAAGTAGAACTACCCTGTGACCCAACAATTCTACTCCTGGGTATATAGCCAAAGAAATTGGAAACACTAATTTGAAAAGACAGTATGCATCCCAGTGGTTGTAGGAGGATTACTTTCAATAGCCAAAATATGGAAACAACATAAATGTCCGTTAACAGATGAATGGATGAAGAAAATATGTTGTGTGCATATGTGGTGGAATATTCAGCCTTAAAAAAGAATGAAGTTTTGCCATTTGCAACAACGTGGTTAGACCTGTAGGTATTATGCCTAGTGAAATAAGTCAGACAGAGAAAGACAAGTACTCTATCCCTTACATGTGAAATCTTAAAAAAATAAAACAAAGAAATGAGTACAGCATAACATGAATAGACTCACAGATATAGAGAGCAAACTAGTGGTTATCAGTGGGGAGAAAGAAGAGAAAAGGGACTAGATGGGGTGCGGGATTAACAGATACGCACTGCTGTATCTAATATTAGACTCAAAGACATATTGTACAGCACAGGGAATATAGCCTGTGTTTTACAATGATTTTAACTGGCTTATAACCTATAAAATATAGAATCAAAGAATTACTAGGTTATGTACCTAAAACTAATATAATATTGTAAATCAACTATACTCCAACTAAAAATATATAGGTAAATATTCTGTGGCATTAAAAGCATGCCATAAAATTCAGAGACACCAAAATGCTAGTATTCATTTTTTTAGATATCTAAAATATCAGAGTGATTAACATTTGTTAGATATTTCCATTTTTTTTTATTTTTAACAACAAATATCATGTAAGTAATATTTTTTTAAATAAAATAAAACATAAAAAGGAACTAGAAAGAAATTCTGGAGGTGAAAATTACAATAAGTGAGATAAAAATGTCAGTAGACATGTTTATAAGCAGATTTGAACAGCCAGAAATATCATAGAACTTGATGATAGGATGGACAATTGAAATAAGAAAATGAGGTATAAAGGGAATAAAGACTGAAGAACAATGAACAGAATCTGAAGGCCCTTTGGTACACCACCAAGCAGACCAGAGCATGTACGTTGTGGGAGTCTCAGGAAGAGAAAAACTGTCACCAACTCACTAAATGAAAGGTGTGAGTATAAACATCCACGGAATTCAGCAAATTCTTAGCAGGGCAGATTCAGAGACCTCCACTGAAATGCATTATGATCAAACCAAAGAGATAATCTTGAAAGCCATAGATTTGTTACATTCAAGTGGAATCCCCGATAAGATTATCAGTAGATTCTTACCAGAAACCTTGAAGATCAGATGGCAATGGACTGATACATTTAAACTGGAGAAGGATAAAAACTGTCAGTCAAGGGTCTAGCAAAACTATCCCTTAAAAATGAGGGGAAAATTAAGACATTCCTAGATAAACAGAAGATCAGGGAATTATTACCACTAGACCTGCCCTGCAAGAAATGCTAAAGGGAGAGCTTCAGTTTGAAATGAAAGGACTCTATAGACAGTGGTAACTCTAAGTTGTGTTAAAAAAAAAAAATCTTTGGTAAATGTATTCACATGGACAATTAAATATACAGTATCACTGTAATTTGATTTTTAACTATACTTTTTGTTTTCTATGGTATGTAAGAAAATAATGAATAAAAACTAATTATTAGCTTACATTTTTGAGTACACAGTGTGTGAAGATGTAGTTTGTGTCATCAGTAACAGAAAGCGGATAGGGAGAGAGGTGTATTGGAGCAGTGTTTCTGTACATTATTGAATTTAAGCTTTTATAAACTCAAATCAGAATGCTATAACTTTAGGATGTTGAATTAATCCTCATGATAACTATAAAGACAGAAAATATGGTAATGGTTATCTTGGGCTGGGGTGAGTGGAAAGAGGAATAATTGTTTAATGGGTAGAGAGTTTCAGTTTTGCAAGTTGAAACAGGTTCTGCGGATGGATGGTACTGATGATGGTTCTAGGATAGTGTGCTTGAGTGCTGAGTCGCTTCAGTTGTGTCTTACTCTCTGTGACCCAATGGACTGTAGCCTGCCAGGCTCCCTCCTCTTTCCATAGGATGCTCCAGGCAAGAATGCTGGAGTCGGTTGCCATTTCCTCCTCCAGGGGATCTTCCCAGCCCAGGGGTCAAGCCTACATCTCTTATGTCTTCTGCATTGGCAGGCAGGTTCTTTACCACTAGCATCACGTAGAGAGCCCCATTTAAGTGTGAATTTACTTAATGCCATTGAACTGTACTTTCAAAAATGGTTAAAATGTTATGTATATTTTACCCACCTAAAAAAAAAAAAAACTAAAGGAGTTGATAATCATGAATTTAAGATGAAAACATTCATTATAGTTTTGTGCCTTTTCTATATTCTAATTTTTTGTGTGGATGCAGTGAGTGAAGATTTGAGTTTCTTCACAAACTGAGTGAAGATTTGAGTTTCTCAAGGTGGTAAGAAAGTAAAGTTACATGAGAAAGGAATCGAAGCGTTAAGAGTATACAAAAGATGATGTACGTGACTGACTGCGGAGTGTAAGCTGATCACTAAAACTCTGGCTAGGCTGGTAACAGAAGGAAGCAGGAAACAGCAAAGTGGTCCTGACCCAAATGAGTTAACTTCCTGTAAGCAATCTTCTTGGAAATCCCAAATACCTACATTTTAATGGCCAGATTTAGGCATGTGCTATACATACCTGTAAGAGATTCTGGACTTTTTTTTTTTATTCTGCAGAGCAGTGTGTCTGGCTAAGACCTCTACAGTTTTCTAGGGAGGAAGGGAAGGGTGCATGTAAAAAGCCACTAGCCTCTTTTGTCAAAGTATGAAATAGCATCCTGCCTAATGAGTCTCTTTGGGAAAAAGGATTACAGAAGTGGATTTAGCTTGTGGGGAAAGAGATAGTCTCCTTTAATCAAAGCTAGGCACAAGGCCATGTAGGCAAAAAATGTGAGTTACACGGCAGTATTTTTTTTTTTTTTGCTCATTCATTCATCATCCTCTTCTCCCTCAGGCATGCTTATCTTTCAAGTCATAAGCATCTTCATGTGCTTCTTATCTCTTTACTTACAGAAGTTTCTTTCAGGAAAAGATCTGATAAACTCAATTTCATTATAGCTTAAATGACTGATAAAGTTTAGAGTCACTCATCTGAACAGTGTAAATGTTTTTAAGGGAGATGAAACTTTAAGCTGAAAAGTATGACATCTCACTGGAGGGGGTCCCTAGTTAGGAAGTAGGGATAGTGTAAGGGACACGAGGCGCTTCCTGCCGCCTCTGTGATGATGCCATCTTGGCCGTTCTCCATCTGAATGCTCCTCTGAATATCACTGGCCTGAGCTGCACAGTTCCATCTTCAGACTGTCAGTCTGGCAATAGCTATTAAATTCAGTCTGAGACCAAATAAAAAGGAGCATTTTGCAATTGGGTTGAATAAAGGTTAATGGCATAAAAGATTCAGAACTCACGATCAGATAGCCGTGGGACTCTCAGACTTCTCACAACTCAATCAGTAAATGCTGGGAAGTTGAGTTAACCTCATGGCACCCAGCAGAATTGACTTAGGATAAGTTTTTGCTTGTGACAGAAGCACATTTCCTTTTCTGCTCATTGAATAGCCAAATAGAATTGACTGCTGGTTTTCCACATGCCACCAAGAGATATCTTAGTTAGCACATCTGATAGACTACAGAATAGGAGTGCTACTTAACATGAGTTTTATTGCATCTCAGCACCTGCTCCAGCCAACAGTTTTTACTATTTAAAGGAGGCTGTGCTCAGATAATCATTATTCCTGTATCTTTGCTTTTGTATTATGCCGACCATTGTGCAAGGTAAAATTGGAGGCACTGATTGTGAGTGCCTGAAACCTGTGGCTGCAAGTTCTTTGCAAGCTTGGAACATTAGAGATTGGGAGGGGGGAATTGTTTGTGTAATTGGAATTATTGTCTAAATACACAAGCCTCTGTCTTCTCTCTGATTCAACCTTCTTCTTTCCCTTCTTCTCTCATCCATCTCTCTCTATATCTCTTCTCCATTAATTTTCAGCACGATGTTTTACTTTAATAAGGGATAGGGAAAAATAGGAAATAACCAGGACAAAATCTATTAGGCAGAAATCCAAATCCTTAATCAATAAGGTAAGTGTTAGAATTGTAGAATCTCAAGTATTAGGCACAGGAATAATATTTACTTAGTTAGACAGAACAGTTGTTAGAATATTGAAATACCTCTTTACCAAATGGTATATGTTTCTGCTGACCCAAGCCCTATGAACATATCCTTGCCACAAAGTCCCTTGGTGAGTCCTAAGACCCTTAAGATTGCCTCTTTATCTATAAACCAGAGAGTTATGCCTCGGCATGGCTGGAGGCTACAGCAAAGAGCTCCCGGTGTCTAATTTGATTGTCCTAAACCCATGTCACATAAGGTGTTAACTGCCAGACGTTTTAACTGCTCGAATACGCCCTCCAAAGACTCGAACAGGGAGGGCTGCTTTTGGGTAGGAAAAACAAAATGCGTTACTCCTGTGTAACTCACTGGCTGTTTGCTCTTGGGTGCCCAGCGAGGCATTCAGCTCTCCTGGGTCTTCAGTGAGGAGGTGAATCAGTATTCTCTCACTTCTCAAGCTGGTTTCAGGTAGAGAACATTGACTCTGAGTACATGAGAGAAAGCGGGACACATGCAACTCATGTGTCAGGGATGCCTGCAGATAGTTTTGGGTGGCCTATTGTGACCCTTGCACCCTTTGCTCATTAATCTGTAAAGTGAACTTACTACAACATATTGTTATTTGTAAGTGTCCTCTAATTAAGAAGGTCCCAGGGGATTCTAGAAGGACTCAAAATTTACCTTTTGCATATTTTTCCTCCAAAATTCAGTATATTGTAAAAATGTATCCTCTTTATTTAGAAAGCTCATGTGTTTTCAATCACTGTTAACAATGGTATTTTTGACAGAAACTGCATTCTCTGTTATGTTTATAACGGGCACTTCTTTGAAGCATTTGCATGTAGTATGTAATCGGGAGTGTACAGATTTAAAATAGCACCAGAGAGCCAATCTAAGCCCTGGGATAAGTGAGCCTGAACATTAGGGACATTTTGGCACACACACACACCCCTCATACATATGTTGTTAAGTTGCAAGTGGTTGTGGTGGAATGTACCACTCAGGCACTTTACCCTCCTTAGTGCTGAAGGAAATTGTCAGGGCTCTCACACAGCTCCGACGGGATTCCCAGAGAGGGAGTGGAAAAGACTTCTGGAAATCTGATAGCTGTCCCACTTGCTACCCTGAGATGCAAATAAACCAGTAAAAAAAAGTCTAACATCTCTGCCGATTTTAGCCTTGTAGTCTAGTTAAATACATACAGTTGTTTAGTGAAAGGAAATCAGAAAGACTTTGAGCATATTCAAAGTGGGGCAGGATCAGAAACACAAGTCTGCTATAAGCAGTTCACAGATAAGACGCAATCAGTGATGGAAAATTGCTGAAGATTAGGCTCACAGAGAAGGCAATGGCAGCCCACTTCAGTCCTCTTGCCTGGAAAATCCCAGGGATAGAGGGGCCTGGTGGGCTGCAGTCCATGGGGTTGCGAAGAGTCGGACACGACTGAGCGACTTCACTTTCACGTTTCCTTTCACGCATTGGAGAAGGAAATGGCAACCCACTCCAGTGCTCTTGCCTGGAGAATCCCAGGGACGGGGGGCCTGGTGGGCTGCCGTCTACAGGGTTGCACAGAGTCGGACACGACTGAAGTGACTTAGCAGCGGCAGCAGCAGACTCACAGTAATTAAATATCTATTTTCCTCAAAAATTCATATTAAGTAACAAGCATATTAGCATGACACGATCATCTGTTCAAACAGTGGTTCTCAACTTTGTAGGGACAATCTTCTGGGGAGTCTTAAAATTACTGACACCTTGGTCCTGTCCAAAGAAATTCTGATTTATTTACTCCAGAATTGTCTGAGTATCAGAAGGTTTACAATCTCCCTGGGAAACAAACAAACAGAAAAGGCTGAGGTATAATTGACAACAAAAATTGGGGTACATTAGTGTGTATCATGTGATGATTTGACGGGTTCACACAAAGTAATACGTCCATCACCTCACATTGTTTTTGTTTCTTTGTTTTTGGGTGAGAATGCTTAAGATCTCTCTTGGCGAATTTCAGTTATACAATGACAGTATTATCAACTGTAGTCACTGTGCTATTTATCAGCTCCTCAGAACTTACTCATCTTAACAACTGACAACTTATAAATTATCAGTTTACCGACCTCTCCTTATTTCTCCCAACCCCCAGCCTCATGGCAGCCACCATCCTACTGTCTTCTTTCTGTGCATTCAGATAAGTGATGCCATGCAGTCATCTGCATTTCTCTGACTTATTTCTCTTATTAAGAGCATAATAACCTTGAGGGTCATTCATGCTATGCAGTTTGGGTTGAGAACCACTGGGTGAGAACTACAGTGAACCATTTAGTTCAGAATAAAAGGCTTTATCAGCACAAAAGTTTGAAAAATATGTTATAAATATATGTATATCTTTATATTATATAGCTGTGTATTATAAATATACATGTATTTTTCAAAGTATAAAGTGACTCAGAAAATAATTGTTTAAAAATTTTAAGAAACATTTGAGTCCAGAGATTGAATTTGTAATAGAATATGTCTAGAAATATTTTCATAGCTTAGTTTAACATTATAGTGCATAAAGTTTGTAGAAATTCAGAACTGTGTATATTTTGGATTTCATAGTATCTTTAAGAAAGCAAAATTTCTGAGCACACACAGTTACTGATTTTAATGAGAAATGTTTTCCTGCAGGCACTTGCCAAGAGGAAAGGTATTTCGGTGTACCTTTGCAACCAACTCCTTGAGTCCGTGAAATTCTCCAGTTGGTAGCCATTCCCTTCTCTGGGGATCTTCCCAACCCAGGGATCGAACCCAAGTCTCCCACATTGCAGGTAGATTCTTTATCATCTGAGCCACCAGGGGAGCCCAAGAATACTATAGTTAGTAGCCCATCCCTTCTTCAGGGTTTCTTCCTGACCCAGGAGTCAAACTGGGGTCTCCTGCATTGCAGGCAGATTCTTTACCAGCTGAGCTATCAGGGAAGCCCATATTTCTATGTAACAAAGTAATATTTGCTTCTCATTGGAGAGAGAGACAATAATGTAGATACATTGAAGATAACAGCAGATGAATGCTTATGAATGTTTGACTGATCTGATTATAGTTAATAAGAGCACAGTTTTTCTGAGATTCAAGTCTGCTATATATCAGAAGTGATGGTAATCATTTTGACACATCAAAAAGTCTGTGAGTTGCTTGAAGTTTATTGGAACTTTAAGGTCAGAGAAAGGCTTTGATGTAATTATTATTGCTTGGCTACTGGCATAAAAAATAAAATCACTTCATTGTGTAACTTAAAATGCTATTGGTGGTGCCTATTTAAAGTGTCCATTTAGAAAATCATTGTAAGACATTTTTTTTCCTTCCAGAAATAAAATCAGGTTTATCACTGTTTTTTAACAATCTGAGAAGGAAAAATATGAGTGTGTATGCATTTATTTTTTTTTTCCATTTTTTATTTTTTTTTATTTGTGGTGGATTTTGTCATACATTGATTTATCTTACTTTTTAAGTTTTAACAAACTAATCATTTTTTACTGAAGTTAGTTCATGTATAGTATATAAATAACAGATGTGCAATATAGTGATTCACGATTTCAGAAGTTATGCTTCATTTACAGTTATAAAATATTTTGTCTTCCTTGTGTTGTATAATACATCTTTGCTAGCTTATTTTAAACATAATAGTTTGAATGCTTATTAAATTAAAAAAATTTATTTAAATATAATTGACATACAGTAGACTAGTTTCAGGTGTACTATGTAGTGTTACAACATTTATATTCATTATTTGTCACTATATGTATACATTTATATATTTTTTGAGAAATCTCCATATTGTTTTATATAGTGTCTAACCAGTTTACATCCCCTCCAATAGTGCACGAGGGTTTCCTTTTATCCACGTCCCCATCCATACTTGTTATTTCTTGTCTCTTTGATAACAGCCATTCTGACAGGTGTGAGGTGGTGTTTTCCTGATAATTAGTGATATTGAACATCTTTTCATGTCCCTGTTGGCCATTTATGTCTTCTTTGGAAAAATACCTTAACAGAACCTTCTGCCCATTTTTTAAATAAGGTTTTTTGTTTTTTGATTTTGAGATGTACAATTTCTTTGTGTATTTTGGATGTTAACCTCTTCTCAGATGTATTGTTTGCAAGTATCTTCTCTCATTAAGTACATTGCTGTTGCATTTTGTTGATGATTTCCTTCACTGTGCAGAAGCATATTCAGTTTGAGGTAGTCCCACTTGTTTATGTTTGGCTCCATGGTTGTAAATTAATTGACCATATAAGCACGAGTTTATTTCTGACTCTGTATTCTGTTTCCTTAATCTGTGTATCTTCTTTTTTTTTAACCAGTACTTTACTGTTTTAATTACTGTAGCTTCTTTGTAGTATAGCTGAAAATCTGGGCTCATGAGTCCTTCAGTTTTGTTCCTCTTTCTTAAGATTTCTTTGACAATTCGGTGTCTTTTCTGTTTCTGTGCAAATTTTAGAATTATTTGTTCTGGTTTTGTGAGAATACCTTTGGCATTTATGTTTTATTTTTAAAATTTATTTTTATTTGGAAGATAATTGCTTTACAGTGTTGTTTGGTTTCTGCTATACAACAATGTGAGTCAGCTCTAAGTATACATATACCCCCTCCCAATTGAGCCTCCATCCCTGCCATCCCACTCCTCCAGGTGGTCACAAAGCATGAGGCTGAGTTCCCTGTGTTACACAGTAGCTTCCCATGAGCTGTTTTACACATGTTTTACACATTTCAATTCTCCTTACTCAGCGCATCCCCCTTCACCTTCTGTGTTCATCAGTAACATTTGCCTAGATTCCAAACAGATGCAGTAATATATGACATTCATTTTTCTCTTTTTGACTGACTTCACTCTGTGTAATAGACTCTAAGCTCATCTGCCTCAGTTCAGCTGGTTCAAATTCATTCCTTTTTGTGGCTGAGTAATACTGCAGAGTGTGTGCATATGTATCACAACTTCTTTTTCCATCCATCTGTTGATGGGCATCTGGGTTGCTTCCACGTCCTGGGTATTGCAGACAGTGCTGCAGTGAACACTGGGGTGAATGTGTCTTTTTGAATTACGGTTTTTTCAGGGTATATACCCAGGAGCGGGATTGTTGGATCATGTGGTAGATTGCGTCCTCATTTTTTAAGGAATCCCTATATTGTTCTCTGTAGTGGCTGTGTTAATTTATATTCCCACCAACAGTACAGGAGGACTCTTTCCACATCTTCTCCAACATTTATTGCTTATAGATTGTTTTGATGGTGGCTGTACTGACGACTACCACGATACCTCATAGTAGTTTTGATTTGCATTTCTCTGATAATGAGTGATGCTGAGCATCTTTTCACATTTTTTGACTATCTGTATGTCTTCTTTATAGATTTTTTTGATGGTGGCTGTACTGACCACTACAACGATACCTCATAGTAGTTTTGATTTGCATTTCTCTAATAATGAGTGATGTTGAGCATCTTTTCACATTTTTTGACTATCTGTATGTCTTATTTGGAGAAATGTCTGTTTAGGTCTTCTGCTCATGTTTTGATTGAGTTGTTTGTTTTTCTGATATTGAGCTGCATAAGCTGCGTATGTGTTCTGGAAATTAACCCTTTGTCAGTTGCTTCATCTGCAGTTATTTTGCCTTCTTAGATAGGTGCATTCTTAAATATTTTATTCTCCTTCCTATGCTGGAAAATGGTACTGTTTCGTTAATTTCTCTTTCTGATCTTTCAGTGTCAGTGTATGGACATGCAGCTGATTTCTGCCTGTTAATTTTGTACCCTGATACATTATCTAATCCCTTGATGACCTCTGGTAGTTTTCTGGCCCCATTTTGTATTTTTGATGTTATATTTTACATATTTTTATCATTTTAGTATTTATAGATAATTTGACTACTCTTGTCTTTTAACCTTCCTTTACAGGTTATTTATTTGCTATATTTAGTATACATTTATTTTACAAGTGAAATTTCCTTCTTTCATGTTTTATTATTTCTAGTTATGGCCTTTTCTTTTTCATTTAAAGAAGTACCTCTAACATTTCCTGTAAAGCTAGTGGTGATGAATTCCATTAGCCTTTGCTTATCTAGGAAACTCTTTATCCCTCTCTCAATTCTGAGTGATAGCCTTGTTGAGTAGAGTATTTTTGATTTCAAGTTTTTTCCTTTCAGTACCTTGAATATATCATGTTAGTGCCATCTGGTATGTAATGTTTCTGCTGCAAATCAGTTGATAATTTTAAGGGATTTCCCTTATACATAACTAGTTGTTTTTCTCTGGGTGCTTTCAAGAGTCTTACTTTTATTTTTGGACTTTAAATTATAATGTGTTTTGGTGTGGATCTCTTCGGATTCATTTTGTTTGGTCCTAGGTGCATCCTGGATTTGTATAACTGTTTTCTTTGCCACAGTAGGGAAGTGTTCAGTTGTTACTTCTTCAAATAGATCTTCTCTTTATTTTCTCCTCCTTTTTCTGGGACTGTGATAATGCAAATGTTTGTGCATGTAGCATTGTCTAAGACGTCTGTCAAATTCTCCTCATCTAAATGTTTTCTTCTACTGTTTCAGTTGAATAATTTTCAGCATCATGTCTTCTGGACTTCTGATCTGTCCTTCTGTATCCTCATCTGCTATTGATTCCTCACTTTCAGTGCACTTTTAAATTTCAGTTACGTGTTCTTCAGTTCTGGTTAAAACAAATATTTTCTCTCTTTGTCTAAATTCCCGCTGACTTCACCCACTCTTCCTGAGGTCAGCGGGTATCTTTGTGACTATTACTCGAACCCTGTATCTGTGGTTGTTCCCGTGCTGGTTTTTGTTTTCCTGGAGCTCTGCCTTTACATGCTCTTTTAAAGCAGGAGCATGTTCCTCTGTCTCCTCGTTCGGCCCCAGCTTCAGGAGGCTTTGCAGGCGTTAGGCGGATCATCTCTGCCTCTAGGTCTGGCGGGGGCGGCTGTGCGCCGCGGATGCCCGCGGGCGCGGCGGAACCGACCCGGCGGCCGGAGCCCGGTGCCCCGGGCGTCCCCGCCTGGGCTCAGGGGCGCTCCTGCGGCGGCGCGGCCGGGACTGCTGCCGGCTCCCGGGCCCAGCTGCACGGGGCTGGGGGCGCCCGGGCTGGCCAGGGCTGCATGCCGCCGCGGTGGGCGGGCGGGGTGCAGGTGGGGTGGGCGGGCCGGTGCCCAGGGCGCCGGCGGTGCTGATGGAGAGCGGCAGAAACAGCGTCAGCCCTGCGGGAGAGGCCGGAGAGTGAAGCCGGCGCTGCCTGCAACTGCGCAACCTACGGCCGAGCTTCGTTTTGAAATCCCGAGTAGACTGAATTTCGATAATGTCCTCACTTGGGGGAAATGACTGGTATGTGAGGAATTAAAGTTGTATAGTCTATTGTAGAAAGTATTTTTTTCCTGAATGTAATTTCCTATCACTTGTGGGAGAAAATGGCCCTGCCAGTGCCTTTGACCCCAGAGAACGTTCCACTCAATCTCTGCTTCTCCAGCACGTGTTAAAATGCGTTGCTGACTCTGCATATGACCGAGGCGCTTTTCAAGCTGCTGCCTTTGCGCTAGAGCTTGGAGCAAGTGTGTTTGTATGTGGCCCTTCAAGAGCAGGGTCTTGGCTTCCCACAGCCCCCCGGTTCTCCTGGTCACTGATTTCCAAAGCCAGGTATCATGGGGGGTCATCTTCCCAAGGAAGGACCCATCGGCTGGGGAGCTGAGCGTGCAGCTGGAGCTCCTTGCTTCCCCACGAGATCCTTCATAGTTGCGACACATTTCTTGCTTTGGGGCTGCCCCACTCTTGGTGTGAGTTCTGACTGGATTGTGTCTCCTTCTTACTCATCCTGCTGTGGCCTTTTATTTGCATTCTTAGTCTCAGAAGATCCGTGCAGCTAGGCTTCAGATCATTCTCTGTTGTAGTTTGGTGCGTCTGTGGGAGGAAATGAGCTCAGGCTCCCCCTACTCTGTTATCTTGATCTGGTTTTCCAAAAATGTAAGCATTGCATTTTTATTCTTCAATAAAGCAGTGAATTCCAAGGCTAAGAATTCCTAGATAGCCCTCATCTGCTAGGGATCTACTTCCATCATGGCATTGCTGAGGAAGAATTTTGTTAAGAGAATACTCTATACCAATTTGGGCTACACAGGTGGCTCAGTGATAAAAGTCTGCCATAATGCAGGATATATGTGTTTGATCCCTGGGTCAGAAACATCCCCTGGAGAAGGAAATAGCTACCCACTCCAGTGTTCTTGCCTGGAGAATCTCCTGAACAGAGGAGCCTGGCATGCAACAGTCCATGGGGTTGCAAAGAGTGGGACAAAATTGGTGACTAACAGTGACTGCATATACCAGTTTACACTGTGCAATAGCCTAATGTACTATCTCCATGTTGTCAACATACGTGTTTTAGAGCTAGAAATAGCACATTTTTTGAAAGTGTAATTCCTTAATACAAGAGGTTTTGATTTATAGGTAGTTTCGAAACAAAAATCTATTCATTTTACAAGAGTCTCAGTAAAGGGTGTTGCAAGGCATTTTTGTAAAGCTGATGTTACTGTGTTTAAAGTGAATCTGTAAAGACAAAGAAAGTCTCTAAGGAGTTCAGGTTTTTCTTCCTCAAAATAAATTCTACATTTTATTCCCTCAGTTTATGTGAGGGGTAATTTTATGTCAGTGTGACTGGGCTAGGGGATACCCAGATAGCTGGTAAACCAATATTTCTGAGTGTGTCTGTGAGCATGTTTCTGGGAGAGATTAGGATTTGAATCCATAGACTGAATAAAGATCATACCAGTGCAGATGGGCATCATCTAATTCCCTGGGGTCCTGAATAGAGAAAAAGGATGGAGGAGCAGTGAATTCGCTCACTTTGGTGCAGCTGAAATACCATCTTCTTTTGCCCATACACATTAGTATCCTGGCTCTTAGACGCTTGGACTTGGCCTGGGAATTCTACCATTGGTTCCTCTGGTTTCATAAGCCTTCTCTGACTGAATTATAGCACTGTTTTCCTGGCTCTCCAGCTTGCAGATGGCAGATTGTGGGAATTCTTGGTCTGTGTAATCGAATTTTGATAGTAACTTTCCCTTTATATGTCTATTTATATCCTATTGGTTCTGTTTCTCTGGAGAACTCTAATATAACCAATACACATAAGGAAATCAGGAAACGTGAATGGCATTTTGAATTTTCTCTTGGTTCTGTGCCGACAGCATCTAAGACTTACACATTGTGGCTGTTCAACAGAGATCTCCCTGCAGAAAGAGGAGAGGGAGGAAGTAATGATTTACAGAAAGAAAAAGGAAAAAGTTGTGATCGTCAACGAGAGACCTTCACCAACCTATTACTATTCTTTTTTTTTTTTTTTTTTTACTGAGTTCCAATCTTCACTATTCTTTACTGGATCATTGCTGAGACAAAGCAAATGCTACTTTTCTGTTTCCTTGTACTTCTAGACACTGCTTAACACTAATTTATTTCATTCCTTCCTGTAGTCTCCTGTGAAGATGTGTGTGTGTGTGTGTGGCTGCAGCGTGCCGCTTGCAAGATCTTGGTTCCTTGACCAGGGATTGAACCCATGCCGCCTGCAGTCCAAGTGCAGAGTCCTAACCATGGGACCATCAGGGGATTCGCTCATGTGAGGATTTTTAATCCTTAGCATCATACAGTGTTAGAAGTTGGGCTCAGGAGAAAATCATGAGATAAGGATTTAAAGAATGTAGCACAGTGTATGTAGGTGGCCAACACTCAGTAAAGAGCTATTATTATTATCATATATAATATCACCATAGTTTGATCCATATCTTATTTTATATGCAAGCAAACTGAAGTCCTGTGAGGTTGCCCAAGGTAAAATCAAGAACTATTCTCAGAAGTAGAATCAAACATCGATTCTCCTGAAACTTTACCTATGCTTTTTAAAACGTGTTCCAGCAACTTCTTGCTTAACCACAGGCTAGCCTGTGACAGAGGTAACATTACGATCTTACTAGATCCTGTCACTCTGCTTTCCGGGCACACAGACTACGGTTTTCAATGTTCTTAGATCGGGAACATGCATTAACTTTAGGACAGTGAGATACGGTCAGAATTTATTTAAGTCAGTTTTCAGGACTTGTACTTAAAATACCCCATGCGATATCCCTAAGCTTCCTCTGCCATGACCCTAGACACTGTGTTTCAGATGGTTTGGCTCTCTATGCTAGGGGCCCAGATTCCTGAATAATAACTTGAAGGGGAGCCATTGAGAGGAACATCTTACTATTTCACTGGTAGTAAAAGAAAAAGTTTGTTGTGTTAGACCACTAAGATTTCAGTATTTCTCTGTTACTGTAGCATAGCCTCTTCTAGCTAAGCCTGTGGTAAAATGTGGGCTTCAATCCAAAGTGTATTTTTATCCACTCAACAGACCTCATTTGTCTCTTCTGTTTTCAGTGGTAAAACAACCCATGACTATTTTTAATGATAAAGAACACTGATTAATTTGTTCCCTATCTCTTTATTTCTCTGTCTTCTTTTCATTTAAGTCAGCTATGGATAAACTCTGATGTTGGGTAGATTTCTCATGGACTGTCTGCCTCAGTTTCCTCAGTATGAATTACAAGTAATGATATTTCCCTACACAAGGCTGTCAGAAAGATGAATGTGTTGATAATTATTAGAAAAGGAGTGTATAAGTGTAGAGCATTACGTTATTATTATGTTAGTCTTATAAGAATAGTGAAAAGTGGTCCTGTGCTATAGATCTGGAAAATGTTATGAAGGAGAGATTTATTATTTGCTCTGTGATTTGTTTTTCTTTGTAGAATTGGAAACATTCTTTTAGGTTACATAACTAATCTACTTAACACTTGAAGGCATCTTAACATGTCTACATGAATATTTAAAAGGCTTCAGGGCACTGATATTAAAATGTTATATGCAGTAAAGTGATTGATATAAAGAAAAGCATGGGTGGGTTTTTATGCAGTTTCATATTGCTGTAGAAATGTTCAGTTATTTCCAGCCTCAGCATAAATGAAAAATAGTCACAATACCTAGGGGCTTAGTGAACCTTGTTAAAAAATAATATGAATAATGATTGATCTTATGAGGAGACCAGACTTTAAAAAACTTAATTTTAATAAGGCATATGTTACATTTTAAAGCAGTGTTAATATTTAACTATAATTAGTCTTTAAACTTAGGTGATTATTATAAAGCATTCTTCATAGTCTTCTTGAACCATAACTTAATTACACAAGTTATATTTATTGTTAACTTTGAGACACTCTTAAAGGGCCCTCAAATATATTTAGTCTTCAAATACATTTCATCTATAATATATTTAATCACATTAGTCAGGGTTAAACATAGAGTAATAGGATCAACCACAGAATAGTCGTCCTCTTGCTTGTTACATCCACCCGGTTTGCAGAGGAACTGTCTTTCCTAACAGTCCACTCGGATGTTTGATGGTCCTTGCAGAGCGGCCAGGGCGCGCCCCACTGACCCCGGTACTTCGCAGCACCGTGACCTCGGCCTTGGCTTCTCCTCACCGCTGGCTTGCTGCGTGGCATGTCCCGTCTTGGTGTCTGGGCAGGAGCCTGCTGCTGAGAGCTGCAAGATGCCCCCTGTTCTGGCACTGCTGCTGCCAGCGGGCTCTCAGGTTGCTAATGCATGAGGCTTAAGCCAGCGATGTTTGAACCAGTGGTCTTTGTGATGTGAGCCTTGGCGTGAACAGGCTTCTACCAAATGCTGCTCAAAGTCCCGTAATGGCATGAGTTACACCCCTGTGGGTGACAGCCAGGCTCTCCACTTACGCTGATGATGGCTAATATTGAGGGTATCACTTTTACTACAGAGATTGTGGCAAACAGCTCACTTGCCACCTCCCCGCTCCATTTTGCCCTAATTACCATTACTGATAATTCAGGAATGAGTCCTTAGGACAAGACCTGGGCAGAGAACAAACCTAATTGGTAATAACCATGCCCTTTTCAGAATCCCTTCTTCAGTCTAATTCTTGCTCTTTTTTGAACCCCCATGGGACTGACCTCGGTTTCCTCTTCCTTTTTGGAATTCATAGTTTAATATTCAACCCTCTCTATTTTTGGAGACCTTACAATGATGTGGCTATGTAATGCGCTTAGACAAATGGGAGATAAAATGTATTGATCTTCATAAGTATCTAAATCTCCTTCAGACCTTCTGAAAACTATACTGAAGAATGTTAATTAGCTCGACTCTCAAGTGGGGCTTCCCCCCCTTCCACCCCATATGTGTCTCTTGGGACATACACTTTCTTGTGGAACTAAATGGGGGGCTGCTGGAGGAGTATTTGACTCGGGGAGCATTTGGTTTCTCTGTTTCACAAATGGGTTATCTGAGAACATGGGCTTCCCAGTGGCTCAGCAGGTGAAGAGCCCGCCTGCAATGTAAGAGACACGGGAGAAACCCTTAGGATCCCTGGAGTCGGGAAGATCCCCTGGAGAAGGGAATGGCAACCCACTCCAGTCTTCTTAACTGGAGAGTCCCATGGACAGAGGGGCCTGGTGGGCTATAACCCAAAGGGTCTCAAAGAGTCGGACATGACTGTGGCTGAGCACACATGTGAAAACATATTTGAATGTTAATTACTCAGTAAATTAGGCAAGGCTGAAGGCATAGGAGGGAGACTGGGGAGCTGTTGGAATAAATTCCGTGAAACCAGGGATTGCCTTCAGAAGAGCTCTGGACGTCACCAGCCTTTGAGAGCAGGATGGACTCTCGGGCCCACCCCACCCTTACGTGAGGGTGCTTGTGCCGTGAGAGTGCTGCCTGTAACTTTTCTATTCCATATATGCCGAGCTCATTTCTACTCCTTCATCCAGATACTGTGCAGGAACACCCTTCCTTACACCTCCCCCTCTCCTATTTGATCCAGAAAAAGAGAAAGTGAAAGTCACTAAGTCATGTCCGCCTCTTCTGTGACCCCGTGGACTGTAGCCCGGCAGGCTCCTCTGTCCATGGGGTTCTCCAGGCGAGAGTACTCGAGTGGGTTGCCATTCCCTTCTCCAGGGGATCTTCCCACTCGGGGTTCAAAACCACATCTTTTGCATTGATTGGTGGAGTCTTGACCACTAGTGCCACCTGGGAAGCCAGATTCACCTCACTTGTGTTGACCTAGCAGAGATGCTTTTACCATAGAGCTTTTCTAGTCTATTATAACGGGTGATGTCCTGTTTACTTCTAAGTTGCTCCTGCTAGTTTGAAAACTCTTCGAGAAACATCTCTAATTTATTTCTTTTTATTGTGCTGAAATATATGTAACATAAAATTTAGCATTTAACCATGTTTAAGTGCTCAGTTATGTGGCGTTAAGTGTATTCACATGGCTGTGCTACCATCACCGCCATCCATCTCCAGAACATTTTTATCTTCTCCAGCCGAAACTCTGCACCCGTTAAACACTAACCAGCAATTCTCCCCTCCCACATTCCCTGGCAGCCACCACCTAATTTATTTTTTTAGCATCAGGGACAAATACAGTACTTGTCAAATAATAGGTGGGCAATAAATGCTTATTTAGTAAATGAATAAAGGCACACATTAATTTTTGATAATCTTTCAGTGAAAATATGGACCAGTGCCTTTAAATTTGGAATGATCATCTTAACTCTACATTCATCAAGTGAAGCTGAACATATCACGATTTGTTCTAATCACATCGTGCCCTTATTTGATGAAAGCACGTCATGATTAAAAACAGGACTCTGGATACAAGTGAATGACAGTCAATCTCCAAAAGTGGATATGGGCAAAGCGTAGCATCTAGATTACAAAATATATGAACACAAAGGGATTCAATTATCAGTAACCTTAACAAGTAAGCATAAGAACAAAAATAATCATTAGTTTCATAAAAATGCCAAATGAATGACAATGTCAGCCATCATAATTATGGAATTAGGGCAAAGGAAAAGAAGATTACACAAGTGAGCACTTTTGGAAACATTGTTGTTCAGTGATTGGGTTGCAGAAGATGCTTATAAGTAGCAGTTAAAAATAACAAGATTAAACTCAATCAAATTTTCTGATTTTAATGAATAATTGGACTTTTGGGGGGACATATAGGCAGTATTATTTCACAGCTTTATAGTACTTTCTTCAAGCCTTATTTTGATAAACATATGAAGCTTGAAAGTTAGCTATAATGTTTTCAGACTCATTGCTTCTGATGGCATCTTACTTATTGCAGCTAAAAAAAAAAAAAAGCATGAGCTTCCTGAGTATAACAGGTGTGTTTGCAATAATACATGAACGACAATAGGAAATCCTTCCAGAAAAACAAACTCCTGTTGGCTTTGTTAGAACTGGCTTCCTCTGTTCTGCTATGCCTGAGGTAAAGGTGTGCGTATTGGCATTAAGGCTGCAGTGACAACTCAGCTTTTCCAGAATATAGGTTAATCTCTTGATCACATAGAGAAAAAAAATAAAGCAAGGTGTCAGTTTTCAGTGATGAAACTCAGTCATGTGAAATTGGTGCATGTTCTCACTCATGAGACCAGAACATTTGGTCACAGAAGGTCAGGATATTAGCGAGGAAAGAGAAAATGCCCAACAAAATGATGCAAATATATAGTTTCAACCTGATTTCAGTTAGTTTCACTGAATTATTTTTATAACACAAGATGATGCTTTAAAATTTAGAAAGCCATGTAACTCTATACTATGAGACATTATTTAGACCATTTAATAGTTTTAAGTAATAGCCTAGAAGTAGCAGATAATTTTGAGATGCTGGGTTTAAGATGTTGTGGGGGGGTGGTTTAGTTCTGTTTACCAGCTGTGAGACTTAGGCTAAAATCTTTAACTTTTCTAAGTTTTAGTGCTCTTTTCTTTAAAATGAAGAGATTAAGCTAGATAATTGAAGAACCCTATAGAGCTGTGACATTTTCAAACAGAGCAGACATCAAACTGGTATTCCTTCCTTACATCCACTTCATCAGGGTTTGCAAGTACGGTCGGATGTAAAATATTGAGCCTACTGAAATGCCTTGAGGTTGCCTGTTATATATCTTCCAGCTGATTTCTACTGTATGCATCTGGCCCATAAAATACTGGATTATCAGTTTTGATCAACATGCTTAGGTTCATTAGATGGGCTCACATACTGAGACACATGTTAGAATTGGCATCTGTTTTTCCTGCTTCTAAGGAACAATTTATAGCGAAAAGATTGAACATTTTTCTTCCAGAAGATAATGAGAATTGATTTCTTTACCCCAAATCAAGCTTTCACATTCCAAGAAAGGAACTTTGAAAAAAATTTGCTTTTAAAACTTGTAGTCTCTCTGAGCCCTCAAGGGTAAAAAGGCATAATGCTATTTAAGTGATGGAAAACCATGTACACTTCATTTTACTCTTTGGTGCAAGTGAATACTACTTCAGGGACCTTAAATTTTAAGCAAAATATTTATCTCCTATGTTTAACCTTAGTAGCATTTATAATGATTGAACATAGGGTAGACTTTGCATTTGGGAAACCTTGCCAGGAGAAATATCAATAACCTCAGATATGCATATGCAGATGACACCATCCTTATGGCAGAAAGTGAAGAAGAACTAAAGAGCCTCTTTATGAAAGTCAAAGAGGAGAGTGAAAAAGTTGGCTTAAAGCTCAACATTCAGAAAACTAAGATCATGGCATCCAGTTCCATCCCTTCATGGCAAATAGATGGGGAAACAATGGAAACAGTGACAAATTTTATTTTGGGGGGCTCCAAAATCACTGCAGATGGTGATTGCAGCCATGAAATTAAAAGATGCTTACTCCTTGGAAACAAAGTTATGACCAACCTAGACAGGATATTAAAAAGCAGACATTACTTTGCCAACAAAGGTCCATCTAGTCAAAGCTATGGTTTTTCCAGTAGTCACATATGGATGTGAGAGTTGGACTATAAAGAAAGCTGAGCGCCGAGGAATTGATGCTTTTGAACTGTGGTGTTGGAGAAGACTCTTGAGAGTCCCTTGGACAGCAAGGAGACCCAACCAGTCCATCCTAGAGGAGATCAGTCCTGGGTGTTCAATGGAGGGACTGATGCTGAAGCTGAAACTCCAGTACTCTGGCCACCTGCTGTAAAGATCTGACTCATTGGAAAAGACCTGATGCTGGGAAAGATTGAAGGTGAGAGGAGAAGGTGACCACAGAGGATGAGATGATTGGATGGCATCACCAACTGAATGGACATGGGTTTGGGCAAGCTCTGGGAGTTGGTGATGGATGGGAGGCCTGGCATTTTCCGGTCCATGGGCTTGCAGAGAGTCAGACATGACTGAGCGACTGAACTAAACTGAACTGAACATTTATAATGATTGAACATAGGGCAGACTTTGCATTTCAGAAACCTTGAGAAACTTACCCAGGAGACCAAAGTTTTTAATTTTTAATTAAAACACATCTTCTCTTTTTTAAAAATTATAGTTTTAACTTGTTTCCATTATGCCACTCATGGTAAGTTTCTTATTTTGCAGATCTCTGTTTGAGTTAAATGGTAAAATGTCTGGAGATGAATATGTATGCATTTTGTTTTTAGAAAGCCCTAACAGACTTCTCTTTTGCCTTCACTGTTGGAACATGTAAAACCAAATTTAGTGTCCATTTGAATTGCATTTATTGCCCCTTATCTCTAATGATGTATAACTTAACTTTTCTAACCAGATATGTAGCTTTTATGTTGTGAAAAATGGGACTTTCTTTCCTTACTTTGTTTTGAAAAGTCAACCTAGTCCTTTTGCTACATGACTTGCCAGGTTGTCATGCGATGAATGTTTCTGTCAGCCCCAGATTGATATGTTGAAATCCTACTGTCCATCCCCAATGTGATGGTTTCAGGAGGTAGGGACTTTAGGAGGTAATTAAAATTAGATGAGGTCATGAGGGCTCCATCCTAATTAGCGAGGGTAATATCTTAGAGTTAGAAAAGATCACCTTCCATGTCCTAGGTTCTGTGCAAAGTTCCAGCAATATCATGTATAACAGATAAGAGACCTGGTCTTTAGGCTCTTAAAACTTAAGATCTAATAAGGAATCAGATAGTTAGAAAATGTTCTTTGAAAATAAGAAAGTGGAAACAAGTATCATGTTGTTGTTCAGTTGCTAAGTCATGTCCAAGTCTTTTGTGACCCCATGGACTGTACCCCGTCTGGCTTCCCTGATGATGGGATTTTCCAACCATTTTCCAAGCTGCCATTTCCTTCTTAAGGAGATCTTCCTGACCCAGGGATTGGACACGGGTCTGCTGCATTGGCAGGCGAGTTCTTTACCACTGAACCACCAGGGAATCCCCAAGTATTATGAGGTTTTAGCAATTAGTTTATAACTTTTTCTAATTAGTTATTTTCCCCTTGTATCTACTAATCTATTTTTACTACACAAAAAGTAGAACTAATGTTAGGATTTGCCTAAATATATTTAGGGGCTATAGCCCCTTTAGAGACAAAATATCTGAGTAATGTGTAATGTCACATTTATATATAACCAAACATTTTACAAACAAGATAATATGGCTACACTATGAACTAATCAGTGTAGAGTCTCTTGCTTGCTTTCTAAATTGAGTGATATTTACATGTAGCACAAATTAGCATATTAGCACACAAAAAAGTTCTCCAAATGAAAGATTTGCTGCCTGGTTTAATCTGCTAAGTGGTTGTAAAACAAATGTTACCTTTAATGTTATAAATAAAAAAGAAAATTGCTTTTATTAACCTACCTTATGTTTATACAAACTGGAGATAATTGACTTCTATTTAAGAGATCATAAGGATTATAAAGATTATACTGACACTTGTGTAAACTGTAATTATCACCTTTCATTAATGATAACATGAGTTTATGTAAGTATATTTCTTTGCTAATTACCCATAATTGAGATAATAATCCATTGGATAAATGGACTTTTTTTTTGTTGTTAAATCCCATAGAGCCCCTCAGTACATACTTTTTAATTTGATAGTATTAGCTTATTGGCTGGTTTAGGTACTAACTACAGTAAGAACTGATTTTTCATTAAGCACCAGTCACTGCTTTCTGGAGTGGGGCAAATAGGAAGCAGAGCTGGGGATCCCAGTTCTTGGGGAGGCCCATCTGTTCAGCTAAAAGGGTGAGATGGCCAGTAACTATAAAGAAAAAGGCATGTGGATACATTCATAAGCTAGAGAACTAGCTAGTCTAAGGGTGGGTAAGCTCATTAGAATGAACTTTTCTTTGAAACCCACATTGCATTATAAGCACTTCCTTGTCGTTTGACATGTAAGTCACCTGTATCTTCAATGTTGTCCACCTAAAGAAATCAGTTTTTAAAATATTTCTCCAGCAGTTTCTCCAGTGTTATTTATTTATTTTTTTAATAAAACCTTTTTTCCTCATAAGAATCTAATCACGTACTGGCCAAGATAAAAATAAATAAATAAAGTTTTACAATGTGAATGTGATAAGAATTAATGATGTAACCAATTTTCCCTTACCTCAGGCTGGGGATTCATATACATTCTCAATAGCAAAGGGAAGATTGGAATGATCATAAGAGATTATACTAAACATTAAAGAGATAAATATAATCATGAATTCTTAGAACTGATTGAGCGAAGAAAATTGGCTGAATAAAGGCCAGTAGTGATATTTTCAGAAAATTTTGGAAAGCAAGACAGGTTTTGTGGCTAGAAAATACAGAATATCTTTAGGGAATTAATCTAGAGGGACTAAGTCAGGGCATGTAGATACGACCCTGATGATAGATATGGCAGAAACTTCCCTGCCATCTCTACAGATTGCTGTCATTTTTTGAGTCTCTGTTGTTTGCAAGGTGGGCTATTGTTAATCCTCAGAACAATCTTTATGTTGAGAGGCTCCAGGAGATTAAGTTGCTCATGTAAATTCTCATATATAGGATATGGGGAACCTAAGATTTGACTCCAACCAGTTTTCTCAATGCAAAGAACTAACTCATTGGAAAAGATCCTAATGCTGGGAAAGACTGAAGGCAGGAGGTGAAGGGGATGACAGAGGATGAGATGATGGTTGGGTGGCATCACTGACTTGATGGACATGAGTTTGAGCAAGCTCCAGGAGTTGGTGATGAACAGGGAAGCCTGGCATGCTGCAGTCCATGAGGTTGCAAAGAGTCAGACACAACTGAGCGACTGAACTGGCCTGAACTGAATTATCTCAAAATCTGAGTGCTCCTTTTACCATAATATGTAATATCTTTTGATCTGTTCAACCAACTTCTGTCATTGCTTATGTGTATGTACTGGGCATTTGTAGTTTTTTTGACTGAAGAGTAAATATTCAATTCCATACACCTAATATCCTGATCTCCCCTTGTGGTACACTTTTGTTTATAATCTTAGAGGGAAGCTCACTTCCTTCCATTCCTTGTCCTTGTAGGGGTGAAGAAAGAAGTCATATGTGACATAGGAACTTCCTAATCTCTCTGTCCAAAGTGGGAGACAACAGCAAAATGGGGAAAAATTAATTTAAAAAGACTAAATCTTAAAAATTAGGGGAAATTTCTTTAAGCAAAAGTCACATTGAAATTGCTTCATCTAAAATTCCTTAGAACATTGTAAATGGCAGCAAGGAGACAACTGAATTCAGAGACTGTTCAGTATTAGGTTGACTAATTCCATTTCTAAGAGTCATAGCTAAAAGTGATGCAAAGGGAACTTTCTGAATGAGCAGAATAAATGCATCAATATGATTTTTAAAAATAATTCAGGCTCTCTATTTTTCTAAAACTCAATTTGATATCTTATCTTCCTGCTTCCTGTCTTTCTGTTAGGCTCTTTACCATCCATTTAAATAGCATTATTACTCCTTTGGTAAATGCATTTTTTTCACAGATAAGTTATTTTCGGTAAATAAAAATCTAGACCTTTTTAATATTATTGGCTGCGCTTCCAGTATACATGTGACACTCCAAGCAGTGGAGTCAAGGTGATGACTTCCGTTTGAATGAATGAATTTCAATGTGGGTGGCAGGGTGCCGACCAAGAAAAACCTGGAGAAACAGCTTCTTTCATGACTTTTAAAGTCTGATTTTTATGTACAAAGAGATTTCAACATGACTTCATTTGATAACAGCTTCACAACTGGCAAAGGGAAGCTATTGAGAATCTTCTAAAGTCTCTGAGGAAAAAGATTTAAATGACTTCGCTCAGAATAAATCCTTTTGGGTATGAATGGATGGCTGGAATTAAATAATTTAGTATTATATTTAAAATGTAACTATTTTCTTTGTGAAATTATTCTAAAATGATGGTGTACCTTGTCCAGATCCTTAGTGAAACTATATCTGACCAAGACTACCTTTTTCTATACTTAGCTCCAGAAAGCTGTCTCTGGAAGCTGTAAGTTTATGATAACTCTCACAGGCTTCAAGGACTCAACTCTACACCTGGAAATCACCACTTGGCCAATACCAAAGTCAGATTGATTATATTCTTTGCAGCTGAAGATGGAGAAGCTCTATACAGTCAGCAAAAACAAGATCAGGAGATGACTCTGGCTCAGATCATGAATTCCTTATTGCCAAAACACACTTAAATTGAAGAAAGTAGGGAAAACCACTGGGAAATTCAGGGATGACCTAAATCAAATCCATTACAATTATACAGTGGAAGTGACAAACAGATTCAAGGGATTGGATCTGATAGACAGAGTGCCTGAAGAACTATGGACAGAGGTTTGTGACATTATACAGGAGGCACTGATCAACACCATTCCCAACAAAAAGAAATGCAAAAAGGTAAAATGGTTTTCTGAAGAGGCCTTACAAATAGCTGAGAAAAGAAGGGAAGCAAAAAGGGAGAAAAGGAAAGATATATAGCCATCTGAGTGTGGAGTTCCAAAGAATAGCAAGGAGAGATAAGAAAGCCTTCCTCAGTGAACAATGGAAAGAAATAGAAGAAAACAATAGAATGGGAAAGACTACAAATCTCTAAGAAAGTTAGGGATGCCAAGGGAACATGTCATGCAAAGATGGGCACAATAAAGGACAGAAACAGTATGGGCCTAACAGAAGCAAAAGATATTAGGAAGAGGTGGCAAGAATACGTGGAATAACTATACGAAAAAGTTCTTAATGACCCAGATAACTACAATGGTGTGATCACTCACCTAGAGCCAGATGTCTTGGAGTGCAAAGTCAAGTGGGCCTTAGGAAGCATCATTACAGACAAAGCTAGTGGAGGTGATGGAACACCAGCTGAGCCATTTCAAATCCTAAAAGACGATGCTGTGAAAGTGCTGCACTCAATATGCCAGCAAATTTGCAAAACTCAGCAGTGGCCACAGGACTGGAAAAGGTCAGTTTTCATTCCAATCCCAAAGAAAAACAATGACAAAGAATGCTCAAATTACCACACAATTGCACTCATTTCACACTCTAATAAAGTGATGCTCAAAATTCTCCAAGCCAGGCTTCAGCAGTACATGAACTGAGAACTTCCAGATGTACAGTCTGGATTTAGAAAAAGGATAGGAGTCAGAGATCAAATTGCCAACATCTGTTGGATCATAGAAAAAACAAGAGAATTCCGGGAAAAAATCTACTTCTGCTTCACTGACTATGCTAAAAGCTTTGATTGTGTAGATCACAACAAGCTGAGGAAAATTCTTAAAGAGGGAATATCAGATCACTTACCTGTCTCCTGAAAACCCTGTATGCAGGTCAAGAAACAACAGTTAGAATCAGACATGGAACAACAGACTGGTTCCAAATTGGGAAAGGAGTACTTCAAGGCTGTATATTTTCATCCTGCTTATTTAACCTATATGCAGAGTACATCATGTGAAATGCTGGGCTGGATGAAGCACAAGCTGGAATCAACATTGCTGGGAGAAATATCAATAACCTCATATATGCAAATGGTTCCACTCTTAAAGCAAAAAGGAAGAAGAACTAAAGAGCCTCTTGATGAAGGTGAAAGAGGAGAGTGAAAATACTGACTTAAAACTCAGCATTCAAAAAATGAAGATCATGGCATCTTGTCCGACCAGTTCATGGCAAATGGATGGTCAAACAATGGAAAAAGTGACAGATGTTATTATCTTGGGCTCCAAAATCACTGCAGATGGTGACTACAGCCACAAAATTAAAAGATGTTTGTTCCTTGGAAGAAAAGCTATAACAAACCTAGATAGTATTTTTAAAAGCACACATTACTTTTCTGACAAAGGTCCACATAGTCACAGCTATGGTTTTTTCCAGTCGTTGTGTATGGATGTGAGAGTTCAACCATAAAGAAGGCTGAGTACCAAAGAACTGATGCTTTTGAGCTGTGGTGTTGGAGAAGACTCTTGAAAGTCCCTTGGACTGCAAGAAGATCAAGCCAGTCAGTCCTAAAGGAAATCAATCCTGGGTGTTCATTGGAAAGACTGATGCTGAAGCTGAAGCTCCAATACTTTGGCCATATGATGCAAAGAACCTACTCATTAGAAAAGACCCTGATGCTGGGAAAGATTAAAGGCAGGAGGAGAAGGGGACAGCAGAGGATGAGATGGTTGGATGGCAGCACTGACTCGATGGACATGAGTTTGAGCAAGCTCCGGGAGGTGGTGAAGGACAGGGAGGTCTAGTATGCGGCAGTCCACGGGGTCACAAAGTGTCGGACATGACTGAGCGACTGAGCAGCCACATCAAGGACTAGTTCTCTTTCTGCATCTTATCTTTTTAGATCTAAAGGTTTATAGGAAATAAAAAGGGGGTTAGTATGAAATCCCTTAGAGTCAAATTGAGTGTGTTAAAAACTAGCTTTACTCAAGTTTCCATAGAGTATAAACTAACTACACTGGAACACATCCAGGGACCTGAATGATGGTGCAAAAATGTCATGGTCTAAAGGTATTGATATCATACAGAGTCTGTTTTGAATAGAGTTTATATTCTTCTGTTGTGTGGAAATTGTATAAGTCTTAATTATGTTGAATTGGTTCATGGTTTTTTTCAGGTCTACTGTGTCCTTCTTTTCTGTATATTCATTCTATTAATTTTTGAGTGTTTGATATTGAAACTCCAGCTAGGAATCTTAATTTATTTACTCAAAAAGTATTTGTAATATATAGTGGAGCTCATGTAAGTTTCTTCTATATTTTTGAGTTCTCCTATAAATGTGTTATCATACTTTCATAATTTTAAAAATAAAGAGACAGGAAATTAACTAACTTTATTATGTACTAGCCATGTGTTCTTTTCCATGTTACTTGTTTTTCTGTGTTTCAATTGTCTTACCTGCAAATTGGGGGCAACACTACTTCTAATTCATAAGAAAATTCATTCATTAAGTATTCATTGAATCCATGTCTATTATGAGCTGCTAATACTGAATATGAAAGGTAGAGAAGTGAAAAAAAAAGTAAAAAAAAAAAAAAACTGCTTCCATATAGTTCACTTTCTACTGAATAACATCAGATACTTATTCAACACTTATGGAGTTTCAGGCACTGTTCTAAATGCAATGTATTTACCTAATGCTGGCAACTACATGATGGGACAGACACAATTGATATTTCTATCACTTTACTCACAGAATCTTTAAGTAACTTGCTTAGATCATACAGGATTAAAAGAACAAATGTAAAGTGTTCAGAGAAGTATCTGTCATAAGGAAACACTAGATAGACTTGTAAGTAAACAGATTATTTAGATAGATTAGTCATTAGTTCCCGTATGCTGTTCATCCATATATTTTTCTTCATCATAAATGTAATAATACTCAAATGCATAAATAATTAAAAATAAGAGACTCTTAAATATCTTCTTATACTGTTGAAGAGTTTGGCTTTTATTTTAAATTCATTTATTTTTTTATTGAAGGATCATTTCTCTACAGATTTTTGTTGTTTTCTGTCAAACCTCAACATGAATCAGCCATAGGTGTACATGTATTCCTTCCCTTTTGAACCTCGCTCCTTTCTCCCTCCCCATCCCACCCCTCTAGGTTGATCCAGAGTCCCTGTTTGAGTTTCCTGAGCCATAGAGCAAATTCCCATTGGCTGCCTATTTTACACATTGTAATGTAAGTTTCCATGTTACTCTTTCCATACAACTCACCCTCTCCTCCCCCTCCCCATGTCGGTAAATCTATTCTCTATGTCTGTTTCCCCACTGCTGCCCTGTAAATGAATTCTTCAGGACCACTTTTCTAGATTCTGTATACATGTGTTAGAATATGACATTTATCTTTCTCTTTCTGATTCACTTCACTCTGCATAATAGGTTCTAGGTATATCCACCTCATTAGAGCCGAGTCAAAGGTGTTCCTTTTTACAGATGAGCAGCATTCCATTGTGTGTATGTACCACACTTCTTTATCCATTCATCTGTCGATGGACATCTAGGTTGCTTCCATGTTCTACCTACTGTAAATAGTGCTGCAAAGAATAATGGGATACATGTGTCTCTTTCAATTTTGGTTTCCTCAGGGTATATGCCTAGGAGTGGGATTGCTGGGTTATATGGTGGTTTTATTCCTAGTTTTTAAGGAATCTCCACACCATCTTCCATAGTGACTGTATAAATTTACATTCCCACCAACAGTGCAAGAGCGTTCCCCTTTCTCCACACCCTCTGCAGCATTTATTGTTTGTAGACAGTTTGATGATGGTCATTCTGATCGGTGTGAGGGTGATACCTCATGGTAGTTTTGATTTGCATTTCTCTAATAATGAGTGATGTTGAGCATCTTTTCATGTGTTTTTTTGTTAGCCATCTGTATGTCTTCTTTGGAGAAATGTCTGTTTAGGTCTTTTCCCCACTTTTTGATTGGATTGTTTGTTTTTCTGGTACTGAGTTGTATGAGCTGCTTGTACATTTTGGAAATTAATCTTTTGTCAGTTGTTTAATTCACTATTATTTTCTCCCATTCTGAGGGTTGTCTTATCACCCTGCTTATAGTTTCCTTTGCTGTGCAAAAGCTTTTAAGTTTAATCAGGTCCCACTTGTTTACTTTTGTTTTTATTTCCATTACTCTAGGAGGTGTGTCATAGAGGATCTTGCTTTGATTTATCTCATCTATTGTTCTGCCTATGTTTTACCATAAGAGTTTTATAGTTTCTGGTCTTACATTTAGGTCTTTAATCTTGAGTTTATCTTTGTGTATAGTGTTAGGCAGTGTTCTAAATTCACTCTTTTACAAGTAGCTGTTCAGTTTTCCCAGCACCATTTATTGAAGAGGCTGTCTTTGTCCAATTGTATATTCTTGCCTCCTTTGTCAAAAATAAGGTACCCATAGGCGCATGTGTCTTTTGTGGGCTTTCTATCTGTATTTCTGGTTTTGTGCCAGAACCATACTGTCTTGATGACTGTAGCTTTGTAGTATAATCTGAAGTCAGGAAGGTTGATTTCTCCAGCGCCATTCTTCTCTCTCAAGACTGCTTTGGCTATTAAGAGTTTGGCTTATAATTTACCTGATGGGCTTCTTTTCCTAAAGTATGTGTGAAATTAAGTTCCAGAATTTAATAAGCCAAAAAATTCTGATCATAATCTGTGGTCATCTTAGAAACATCAAGTAATTTCTGATATCAAAGAAAATCACTAGTAGGTAAGAAGCAAATTGTAGAAGGCCCAATATAAGGAATTTCTAAGCAGTTCCATAGTTTGTATTTTTCATTCACCTTCTCATAAGGTCAATAACACTAAATATCTATTTTCTCTGTAGCACAGAAAAGAAAGGTCTATTTTTGCCTAATTGGGTTGACTGCCGACCAATCACAAACTTTATATATAAGTAGTTATTTAGTGTCACAACATACTTCAGGGCATACGCTCATTTTTATGCATGAAGAGTCACAATCATAACTTTGCTGGAACCAAAAGAAGAATTATTCTTTGCATCTTTTTACACATTTAAACTTAAATTGCTTGAAAACACAGCTTCAATCTTTATTTCTATTCTTTCATTTTGTTTCAGCCCAACTGAAATCTCATTTTACAGAAAGTAGTTTACTGCTGTGATTACCAAGAAAATACTCTCGGCAGTATGATTAACTAATAAAATTTCCTTAAGTCTTTCAAACACTAGAAGTATATCTCTATGTTTTAAGAAAACTAAAGCTTATTGAAGAACCATAAATGAAACTAAAGTATGATCTTTCAAGGTGAGATAATGCTTAATAGGTACCATATGGACTTGTACAGAACAGTGTACAGATGTTAACTGTTATCTTCCAGCTGTTTCCTAATAAAGGAGAGAGTATAATCTTAGGCACCATGGGGTGTATAAAGTAAGAAGTGTACAGAGCAATCAGGGCAGAGGGAAAATTGAAGAACTTCTGTTAGTAGATTTTCTTTTCAGTCTAAAATTGAGGACATAAAGGGCTTTGCTGACTTATATTAATAAAATTAAGAAATATTCTTATGGCAAAACTTGCATTGAAGATAAGCATAAGCAAAGATAAAATGGAGAAAAGACATGTCCCCTATTTCAGTGTCCTCTAGATCAGTCACATTAAGAGGCAGAACAATAATTACCTAATTATATCTGTCATGAAGCTCTTTAAAAATGAAATTATGATAAAGACTATTTGAAGTATGGATTCATATCACATCAGTACTGATGAACTTGACTGTCATAGCATCTTGTGCTCTGAGGTGTTAATAGTATATATGATGTATCGTATGTATCTAATAGTCACATAAACATGCAGGAGGAAGGCTTCTTTGTTTTTCTTTTCTGAACAATAAAAAAATGTTTGGGGAACACATATCCTTTAGTATCCTGTGATGACAGTAACCATTTCACCTCTTTACTGAAGGGTGAATTTGTCAAAGGAAAAATACCATATACATTTGCAAACGTATTTTCTTTGAGCCAGATCTAGTTCACAGAAATGTTTTGTGCAGCTTGTATGGTGTTATTTATTTAGTCAGTCAGTTTTTACCTAGTTTCTGACATTTAAAACCATGAGACTTCACTTTTTTTTTTTTTTTTGAGACTTCACATTTTAAAAACACAATTTTTTTTTCTCTTGTAAATCTCTGCCAATGATGTGCATGCTTTTCTACCTGGGACTCACCTTCCCTCTTCAGTCAAGGAGTATTCTTTCAAATTTCCTACAGCTTCCTATACTCTCTGTGTATTCTCTCCAAACCAGTTCAGGCATTCATGTTCTGTTTGCATTTGACTCTGTGAACTAAGGTGTGCGTGGCGGCTGCAGTGACGGGAGGTCAGAAAGCTCTGTACACCAAAGAGCACAAAGTGAGGGGTGGGAGCAGCCGTTGGGCAGGAACTGTGCCTTCACTCCTCGCTCATCTTACTGGGACACCATCACTCATCCTCTCCGTGGAACATGAACAGAAGCAACATGTGCCCAAGGGTTCTTTTTTCAACTGTCGAGGAGACCTTGGTACACAGCGGTTAACACCACCAGATAGGAAAAGTGTGATCCCTGAAGTACCACATGGAAAAACATCTTACCAGTTGGCAGCATACTTCTACTGTGGGGAGCTAGTAAAGTTTGTGGGACTATTCATTGCAGCAGCAAGCTGTGCAACGACTCAGTTCAGTCCAGTTCAGTTCAGCTGCTCAGTCGTGTCTGGCTCTTTGCAACCTCATGGACTGCAGCACGCCAGGCCTCCCTGTCCATCACCAAATCCCAGAGCTTACTCAAACCCATGTCCATGGAGTCGGTGATGCCATCCAACCATCTCATCCTCTGTCATCCCCTTCTCCTCCCACCCTCAATCTTTCCCAGCATCAGGGTCTTTTCCAATGAGTCAGTTCTTTGCATCAGGTGGCCAAAGTATTGGAGTTTCAACTTCAGCATCAGTCCTTCCAATGAATATTCAGGACTGATCTCCTTTAGGATGGACTGGTTGGATCTCCTTGCTGTCCAAGGGACTCTCAAGAGTCTTCTCCAACACCACAGTTCAAAAGCATCAATTCTTGAGCACTCAGCTTTCTTTATAGTCCAACTCTCACATCCATACATGACTACTAGGAAAACCATAGCTTTGACTAGACAGACCTTTGTTGGCAAAGTAATGTCTCTACTTTTTAATATGCTGTCTCGGTTTGTCATAGCTTTTCTTCCAAGGAGCAAATGTCTTTTAATTTCATGGCTGCAGTCACCATCTGCAGTGACTTGTACAATGGCTAGTACACACTAATATTTATGAAATACATATCTCAACCAAATTAGAAAGCACTGTCACATCTGCTGATAAATATCATGGAGAAATCATTAAACTGGAATTAAAGCTGCAGAAGACAGTTTGTCCACATTTTTAAAAAAGCTGAATTTTGGTGGAAGGTTTGTTTTAAATCAGTTATATTTTTACTAGTAAGATAAAATTAAATATATTAGCACATATAAATAATAAACAGTGGCAGGTTAAATTGTGACCCTACTTCTCTCTCACTTCACAGCAAAAGATGAAAAAGATAGAAACGTAAGGCCGAGTTTTAGATTTTGAAAGTAATAAAAAACTTTTATAACTTCAGTGTCAAAATCATTTCAACTTCTCCTACTCTTAGAGTTTACCCTCTTTTTGTTTTAAGCATCCATATTCACTATACCCTGTCAAACATAGAGGAGAAAGAGTGTTTTTTTTTCTGACTAAATAAGTTAAAAACATGTATTTTTCAGGGATAGGACTTAAGAAAAATTCTAAGCAGGTGATTATTATTGAACATACATTATTCTAAAATAACATATGTAGTGAAGCTAACACAAACAAAGAAAAATCTCCTCATGAGTTGACCTGAAAGGAGAATAGATAGATTAATAGAACTCTTCCAGCACATACACTGTGTCTTGACTGAGAGAGAGAGCCTAGATCCTACATAGGGGAGATTTGTGTGTTGACTGTTTTCAGTGTGGAATGTGATGTGTGTTCATTTCTGTGTATGCGTGTGCATGTGTCTTGGGCTTGAACAGAGGGTTGGATATGAGGTCAGTCTGTGACTCCAGAGGCCAGAATAGAGTTGGTCAGTTTTGGGAAACAGACAGACCAAAGGGAAAAGTCAGACAAGGAGGAGAAGGAAACCTAGGGTGGGGCATTAAGGCAGGAACTCTGGGTGGGACCTGCCGCCAATCTCATCTCATCACACGTTTGCTTATTCGGGGAGAATCCTTTAGACTCTGAGGCGGCATCAGACCTGCAGGCGGGAGGTATGGCGTTCTGACCTCCCAAACCATGCATAAAATGGCACACAACTAAAACAACACTGCCGTAAATCTGTTCTGTGGCTCCTTTAACTGCCTCTGAGCCACTGATTTTTGTTTCTTTGAAGCACCAGTGATTTTCTACCCGCAACAAGAACAGAGTAATTGTGTGGTCTAATATGCTATAGAGAACCCCAACAAGGAAAACTTCAGAGGAGCCCGCGATTAATAGAAAGCCGTAGACGGAGACAAAATTTTTATCTAAGCCAATAATTTATGACTTGTTCCATTTTGTCTTTCTGAGCATAAAATTAGAATTTTAAAATTGCAAAATCCATAGCTCTTGGAGTAGTTGTACAAGTTGGAGCGGCTTTCCCTCTGGTTGAGCAGCACTTCAGCTAATCTCTGATATCTTTTGTACTCAGATAAGTCTGTATTTCTGCATAGAACTCTAATTTGTTATAGAAGATGGATTAAATATATTTTAAAAAAATATGTAAAATGTAAAACACTATATAGATAGTGCCAGCAAAGGCTTACAATGAGAAGTACAATTTTAAAAATGAACACAAATTAAAATAAAAGTTAGTCAACCTCTCTTTCACATTGATTGGAAAAACAGGTTTGTGGGGGAAATGGCTATTAATTTCTGGTGATAAACACAATTAGGTAATTAAATTCAGGGTTCTTCTCCCTCTTTCTGAAAGGCCCTAAGTAGCAGGTCTTAGTTCTTAAGTAAGTGTGACCCACTATTCATTCAGATGTCTGAGTTTCCACAGAATCTGAAAGTGTCTGTTGCACAGACAGTTACATCTGTCTTGAGAGAGCTATAATTAAGCAGCATGTTATAAGAGGAATTAAATATAATGGCTGCTGTGATAACATATTTGGTCCTCCTATGGTTTAACATTCATAATTTTTTGCCACTTGTCAATTTTGACTCTTTTTAAACATTTCTGACTGATACTTCTACTGTCTTAAAAAGAGAAACAGAGAGAGAGAGAGAAAACATGTTGTCTTGGGTATATTCTCTCTTTTCAGGACTCTTAAAAAATCATTTATCTCTACTTTGAAAAATTCAAAATCCAAAATTTACTATTCAAAATTTCCCTCTATATTTCTCATAAAAGATTTCCTTTTTCTTGTCTTCATTCCTTTTCCTACTTTATATTTGCTATAAATAACAGTTCTGTTATTTCTTAAATCAGCCTCCTATCTGTCTCAGAGTCTTCATTGTCTGTTTCATTTTAGGGTCTATAATTCTATAGACAGTGAAACAAAGAATTTATTAGCATAATAGAGAAGTCTCCTGAGGTTCTAACTTTAACCTGTATTTTCTGACTTATGCTTCTTTTCATGTTAGGTCCATGAATCAAGACAAATTGGAAGTGGTCAAACAGGAGATGGCAAGAGTGAATATCGACATTTTAGGAATCAGTGAACTAAAATGGACTGGAGTGGGTGAATTTAACTCAGGTGACCATTATATCTGCTACTGTGATCAAGAATCCCTTAGAAGAAATGGAGCAGCCGTCATAGTCAACAAGAGTCTGAAATGCAGTACTTGGATGCAATCTCAAAAACGACAGAAAGATCTCTGTTCATTTCCAAGGCAAACCATTCAATATCACAGTAATCCAAGTCTATGCTTGGATCAGTAATGCTGAAGAAGCTGAAGTTGAATGGTTCTATGAAGACCTACAAGACCTTTTAGAACACCCAAAAAAGATGTTCTTTTCATTATAGGGAACTGGAATGCAAAAGTAGAAAGTCAAGAAATGCCTGATGAATAGGCAAATTTGGCTCTGAAGTACAGAATGAAGCAGGGCAAAGGCTAATAGGGTTTTGCCAAGAGAACGCACTGGTCACAGCAAACACCCTCCCCAACAACACAAGAGAAGACTCTACACATGGACATCACCAGACGGTCAATACTGAAATCAGATTGATTATAATCTTTAAAGCCAAAGATGGACAAGCTCTATACAGTCAGCAAAAAAAAAACAAGACCAGGAGCTGACTGTGGCTCACATCATGAACTCCTTATTGCCAAATTTAGACTTAAATTGAAGAAAGTAAGGAAAGTAAGGAAAACGACTAGGCCATTCAGGTATGGCCTAAATCAAATCCCTTATGATTATACAGTGGAAGTGACAAACACATTCAAGGGGTTAGATTTGATAGATGGAGTATCTGAAGAACTATGGACAGAGGTTCATGACATTGTACAGGAGGTGGGGATCAAGACCATCCCCAAGAAAAAGAAATGCAAAAAGGCAAAATGGTTGTCTAAGTAGGCCTTACAAATAGCTGTGAAAAGAAGAGAAGTGAAAAGCAATGGAGAGGAGAGATATACCCATTTGAATGCAGAGTTCCAAGGAATAGCAAGCAGAAAGACTGCCTCAGTGATCAACGCAAAGAAATAGAGGAAAACAATAGAATGGGAAAGACTAGAGATCTCTTCAAGAAAATTAGAGATACCTAGTGAAAATTTCATGCATAGATGAGCAAAATAAAGGACAGAAATTGTATGGACCTAACAGAAGCAGTAGATATTAAAAAGGGGTGGCAAGAATATAGAGAAGAACTATGCAAAAAAGATCTTCATGACCCAGATAATCATGATGGTGTGATCACTCACCTAGAGCCAGACATCCTGGAATGTGAAGCCAAGTGGGCCTTAGGGAGCATCACTACGAACAAAGCTAGTGGAGGTGATGGAATTCCAGTTGAGCAAATCCTAAAAGATGATGCTGTGAAAGTGCTGCACTCAATATGCCAGCACATTTGGAAAACTCAGCAGTGGCCACAGGACTGGAAAAGGTCAGTTTTCATTCCAGTGCAAAGAAAGGCAATGCCGAGGAATGCTCAAACTCCTGCACAATTGCACTCATCTCACATGATGGCAAAGTAATGCTCAAAATTCTCCAAGCCAGGCTTTAACAGTACATGAACCGTTAACATCCAGATATTCAAGTTAGATTTAGGAAAGGCAGAGGAATCAGAGATCAAATTGCCAACATCCGCTGGATCATCAAAAGAGCAAGAGAGTTCCAGAAAACCATCTATTTCTGCATTATTGACTATGCCAAAGCCTTTGACTACGTGGATTGCAACAAACTGTGGAAAATTCTTAAAGAGTTGGAAATACCAACCACCTGATTTGCCTCTTGAGAAACCAGCTTTTTACTCTCTTCTTTCATGTTCATCAAGAAGCTCTTTAGTTCCACTTTGCTTTCTGCCCTTGGAGTGGTGTGATCTCTGTAACTGAGGTTATTGATATTTCTCCCGGCACTCTTGAGTCCCACTTGTGCTTCAACCAGCTCAGAATTTGGCATGATGTACCCTGTAAGTTAAACAAGCAGGGTGACTGTATACAGCCTTAACATATTCCTTGCCCAACTTGAAACCAGTCCATTGTTCCATGTCTGGTTCTAGCTGTTGCTTCTTCACCTGCATTCAGCTTTCTCAGAAGATAGATAAGGTGGTCTGGTATTCCCATCTCTCAGAATTTTCCACAGTTTGTTGTGATCCACACAGTCAAAGGCTTTGGCATAGTCAATAAAGCAGAAGTACATGTTTTTCTGGAGCTCTTTCTTTTTTGATGATCCAGGGGATGTTGGTAATTTGTCCTCTGGTTCCTCTGCCTTTTCTAAATCCAGCTTGTACATATGGAAGGTCTAGGTTCACAGACTGTTGAAGCCTCACTTGGAGAATTTTGAGCATTGCTTTGCTAGCATGTGAAATGAGTGCAATTGTGCAGTAATTTGAACATTCTTTGCCATTGTCCTTCTTTGGGACAGGTGACCTTTTCCAGTCCTGTGGTCACTGCTGAGTTTTCCAAATTTGCTGGCACATTGAGTATAGCACTTTTACAACATCACCTTTTAGGATTTGAAATAGCTTAGCTGGAATTTTATCACCTCTACTAATTTTGTTCATAGTGATGCTTCCTAAAGCCCACTTGACTTCATATTCCAGGATGTCTGGCTCTAGGTGAGTGACCGCACCATCGTGATTATCTGGGTCATGAAAACCTTTTTTGTGCAGTTCTTCTGTGTATTCTTGCCATCTCTTCTTAATATCTTCTGCTTCTGTTAGGTCCATGCTGTTTCTGTTCTTTTTTGTGGGCACCTATGCATGAAATATTCCCTTGGTATCTCTAATTTTTTTGAAGAGATCTCTGGTCTTTCCCAATCTATTGTTTTTCTCTATTTCTTTGCAGTGATCACTTCAGTGGGCTTTCTTATCTTTCCTTGCTATTCTGTAGAACTATGTATTCAGATGGGTATATCTTTCCTTTTCTCTTTTGCCTTTTGCTTCTCTTCTTTTCTCAGATATTGGCAAAGCCTCCTCAGGCAACCATTTTGCCTTTTTTGCATTTCTTTTTCTTGGGGATGGTCTTGGTCATGGCCTCATGTACAATGTCATGAATCTCCATTCATAGTTCTTCACATACTCTGTCTATCAAATCTAATTCCTTGAATCTATTTGTCACTTCCACCCTATATTGTAAGGGATTTAATTTAGGTGATATCTGAATGATTTAGTGTTTTTCCCCTGCTTTCTTCAATTTAAGCCTGAATTTTGCAATAAGGAGTTCATCTGACAACTTTGTTAGATGGCAAGATCCTGGGAATTAAGGGTTTATTTAACATTGAATTCCTGGTACTGAAAACTGCTTGACCCAGAGTAGATGCTGAGTAAACATTTTCAAGATTGAATGATCAAAGTTAAACTATATCAGAATATCTCAAGAAATGCTTTTTTGTTTGTGTGTGTGGTTTATATAACTAACTCATAACAAGTACTATTTTCTAAGGGTAGTTGCTCTCTTCTGGTTTGTAAATGGACTGGAGATAAATGGCTTTCCTTTCCAGGTGACTCAGTGATAAATAATCCACCTGCAAGTAGGAGATTCAAGTTTGATCCATGGCTTAGGAAGACCCCCTGGAAAGGGGAATATCAACTAACTCCAGTATTCTTGCCTGGGAAATCCCATGGACAAAGGAACCTCATGGGCTATATTCCATGGAGTTGTAAAAGAGTCAGACATGACTTAGTGACTAAACAACAATAAACAGCAGTATTTTGTGAAAACCTTTTTGGTTGTTTAGATCTTTAGAAGCCAGACTTACCTGGACATGCATATTCAAAGTGTACATTTTTAACACTGCCCTAAGCTCTTGGGACACAAAATAACACAGGTATAGACACTGTTCTCAGAGAGCCCAAGATCTCCTGGAGCAGATAGCCTTTTATATAAGTAATTACAATTCAGTGTATATTTGGAGAAGTACATATCAACCTAAAGTAGGAACTCTAAGGAAGGAAATAATGAGACAGGTTATTTCCTTGGATTACCCCCTTGGATATCCCTTGGATTACCCCCTGTCCATAGTGGAGGTGATGCCTAATTTTGCTCTGAGAGGATATTAAGAATTTTTCCAGGTGAACCAGGGAAGGAAGGCATCCAAAAATGATACAGAAGAATATACAAAGATACAGAATCATGTAATTATATGCATAATTAGAAAGTGCAGGTAGTTCTACAATCTTAGAAGGTGTATTTTGAGAAGAACCACACCAGGAGAGGAAACTTTCATAGAAATAAAAGAGTTGGATATGAATGGTGTTTTCTGTCATGAGAAAGATCTGGAGCTATTCTGAAGGCTTTTACTGGGAGCTGGTTAGCTCATTATTGCAAAGGGAATATGCCCTTTAACTAACAGAGGCACTTTGAGCTCTCATTGGCTAGATGGTGGTAAAGTCTTTTATTGGCAAATTAGAGAACCTTAGCAAACTAAATTGATATAAAATGATCCGCTTTCTGTTTTACTTTCAGAATAATAGGAAATGTGAAATGGATCTTCTCCCCATGAGCGTTTTTCATCCTCTTACGGTCACCTGGGGCATGTTAATGCTTTTGGACTGCTGCCTGCAGCCTTGGCCTTGCCCCCTAAGTGGATATTCGCTGATGGCAATGCACCCTCATAAAGATAGACTGCTGATTACATTTCCATTAAAAACCAGAATCATGTCTGTCTGCTAATTTCCTTGCCAATAAGAGTTAGAGTTTTACTGTGGCAAGTTTGCTGTGGAGAACCACTTTTCTAGTCAAAGTGCAAAGAGAGAGCATAAGAAATTTAAGACTATAGCCTTCATTGACAAATATTCTAAATAGCATCTCTAAATGTATATCTTTGCATGTGTGTGTGTCATGTGACATTCTTTGTGACAAGTTATATTATTGTCTGCCCTTTCAGATTCTATTTTTTTCACTGAAGTTACAATGAATGTATAGAGTGTAATTCCAGATACCCATTCATCAAGCATCTATGAAACACTGATTATGTGCCATATATCGTGCTAGATGTCATGACTTAAAAATGAATGTGGCATAGCTGTTGCCCTCAAGAAGCTTTATAGTTCAATCCTACCTACCCTTGGGTATAAGGTGTTTTCATAGTAAATAAAAAAATAAAATTCTTATGAAAGAAAGAAAAGCTATTATAGCACTATGGTTTGCCAAAATAGATGGCAAGTACAATTTTAACATTTGTAGTATATTTAATTATAATAAAGTCTCTGTAAAAATAATTTTTCCATTATATTTTTTGTCTTTTTGATCACCATTTCTTATGGCCTAATTGTTTATTTCCCCATAAAATTTATATGTTGGAACCATAACTCCCAATGTGATGTTATTTTGAATTTGGGACTTTGGAAGGTAATTAGGGTTTAACGAGGACATGAGACTGTGGCCTTCATGGTAGAATTAGCATGCTCAATGGAAGAGACACCAGAGAGCTGACTTTCCCCCCTGCCTTCTATTGCTGTCATTGTCTCCAAGTGTATGTCCTGAAGAAAGGTCTGTGAGCACATCTCAAGCAGGCAGCAGCTGACATGCCAGGGAGAGAGCTCTTACTGGAACAGACCCTGCTGGCCACTGATTTAGGATTTCTAGCCTCCAGAACAATGAGAAAGTCCTTTTCCATTGTTTAAACCATTCAGTCTAAGGTGGATATTATGGCAGCCTAAGTCAATGTCTACCATACTGTATTAGACACCAGGCTTGGTACTTTTATTTTTCCATAATGCTCACCATGACCCTGAGGCAGTGATTATTGTCTTAGTTTGTTGCTATACAAACTGAGGCCAGGGGCTTAAATAATTTTCTGGGGATGACAAAACTAGTAAGTGGCAAGTCAAGGTTTGAGTTCATATCCATGTTATGTCCACTACCAAATGACATCACTTCATAGCACAGTTTCACTAATCTCTGTTCCTGTATAGCGAAAATATAGTACGCTACTCAGATATTTGTATTCTCACCTCCTAAATCTCTACTCCCCCCCTCATAATTTAGAAATAATCACACAAGCTCATGAGTTTTTGTTGCTAAACATTCACAATGCGTGACACAGGCTTCCCTGGTGGTCCAGTGGTTAAGAATCCACTTTGCAATGGAGGTGATGCTGGTTTGATCCCTGGTCCAGGAAGATCCCATAAGCTACAGGGGCAGCTAAGCTCGTGAGCCGTAACTCCTGAGCCCGTGTGCCCGGAGCCTCTGCTCCTGAAGAAGAGAAGCCGCCGCAACGAGGAGTGCGTGCACCGCAGCTAGAGAGCAGCCCCACTCCCCACAGCTAGCGAGAAGCCTGCCTGCAATAAGGAAGACTCAGCACCGCCATACATACAGAAAGAAAAATTTAAAAAAACACTTGGCAACAGTGTACCATCTATGTACTGATTTCAGGAGACATAGAAGAAGAATTTTTTCCCCCCGAGATCCAAGTATCATCTTCTTCAGTAACTATTTAATTTTGTAATGATGAAGAGAAGCAATATAACAGTTGTCTGACACAATATGATAGCACATTCATAATGTGATTTCTGAGGTTCTTTGCTTCTGTTTTTATTTGCTTTGGAAATCATGTGTTGATGTGAATCAGTGGCAGGTAGGACCGTCAGATACATCATTTAGCAGATCATACAGGCATTCTTCTGCTTTGGATAGTTTATTTCTTTGTCAGTTCTAGCCTACCTTTGAAAATATGGGATATGTATAAATTTGGCAGTATTTTCTCTTTCCAGTATGCCTTGAACTCTTGTATTTCTTTCACTGACTGAAATAATGTACAGTAATCCCTGAACCAGTATCTTTTGAGGGAAGTCTGAATGTGTTCATGTTCCTGTTTCACTGTTCTCTTTTTCCTTTGTAGGAAAACTTCTAAAAGAGTGGTTTGTACTTACTGATTCTAATTTCTCTCCTTTCAAGCTTTTAAAACCTAACTTAAATCAAATTTGCTGCAAACTGCTCTTACCAAGATACCTTGTGACCTTTATATTGCTAAATCTAATGCTAATTCTCATTCATCTTGACCTGTCAGCAGCATTTTACATGATTGATCATTCCTCTGTCTTGAAACACTTTTTTTCTTGATTTCCAGGATTTTACATTTACCCAGTTTTCTCTTTCTCTAGCCACTGCTTTGCGTGTACTTTGCTGATTTACCTTCGTCCATGGGATCCCTATGTGTCGAAGTGTCTTTGGGATCAGTCTTTGGACCTCTTCCTTTTCCATATATTTTTCAACACTTAGTGATTTCACATAGTCCCACGCCTATTTAAATAATCTATTTTATGTATCTCTTCCTATGTAACAAATCACCCTGACATTTAGTGGTTAAAAATAGTAATAACTGTTATCTCTCACACTTTCTCAGTTGAGTGGTTCTGGTTTGGGGTGTCTTATGAGGTTACAGTCAGATGCCATTTTGAAGGCTTTATTGGGGCTGGAGGATTCACTTATGGGGTGGCTCATTTGCATGTCTGGTGAGCTGGCCCTACTGTTGGACGGAGGCCTCAATTGCTCTCCATTGATCTCTGTAGATAGAAAGTCATGCACTTTGGTTTCCATTGCCTGTCATATTGAGCTTCAGTATGGAAATGGATGCATAAAGACATGCCTACCAGGAGATTAGGATCATTAGGGGTCCTCTTTGAAGCTAAATACCATAGTCTACCTGTGCCCCCACTGGTAGCCCACTCACACACAAAATACATTCACTCTTCCCCAAACATACCCTCTGCTTGCATCTGCCTCAAGTGCAAGCTGCCACCAAGTATCTCCTCTTCTAAATCAAGTCCAATGTGAATGAGGTGACTCAGGTTAAGGTCATGGAGTGAGATTTCATCTTGAGTGAAATTTGTCTTGATCTAAAGACCTGTGAACTAAAGAGACAAGTTATCTGCACCCAACACACCCAATATACATTAGTGGGAAAGATATAAGATACGTGTCCCAAATGTTCCATTTCATAAGAGAAATAAATAGGAGGCTCACAGGAGCAACTTCCCTCAGGTAATTTGAAATCCTGCTCTTGTTAAAGTGCATGTCTGTTGTCTGGAGAGTATTCATTTTGATGCTTAGCTCTGCCGTTTGAGATGTTGGTTCCATATCCTGAGTCATTCTTTCTTTTCCATAATAAATGGTTTGTGTTTGAGTAGTTTTGCAGCCTGCTTCCCGCCCACAATATTTCAGAGTTCAAGATAATTTTTTATTGTCTCTGCTCCTGTTAGTCTGAGCTAACCATGTTTTCATAAATGTAGTTTACTTAAAAAATGGTCTGGGTCTCCTGCAAATCATATTGAGGGTTCATTCAATTAGCAAACATCAACATTGGTCAACCAGTCTTGTTACAGTAGATCCTTCTTTACCTTAGCCTCCTTATAACGCTGTTGTAGGAAAATACACCTTCGATTTCACAGAAGTCTCACTGTTTAATGAAGTGGCTCTGTGAGGCTTGCCTCTGAGATCCTTCAAGGCCTTACCTTTTCATCTTTTTTTTTTTGTTGTTGTTTTAAGATATCACTTTGAATATTTCTGAGGTCTTGATGAAGGATTTTGTAGTCACACCCTTCATTTTCCACCAAAGTTTTCCTTACAGTGCTTTCTTTTCCTAGAAGCTATGTTCTTATTTTTATCATTGTTTGCCACCAGCAGAAGCAGGATTTAGGTACAGTTTTATTTTGAACACAGAAAGCTCTCGGTAGTTTATATATTTAATCATTATTATTATTATTTTGCTTAACTTCTTAATCTTCATTTTAACATAGGGAGAAAGTAGAAGCCAGGTGATACCACCCGTACTCTACCTAGAAATATCTTTATCTAAATAAAGCTATTAAGTATATTTTATATTTTCTATGTCATTAGAGGTGACATGTTGCTAAATTTTCTGTCTATATAACAGCAGTCCCTCTTTATCAAGCTTCCAATAATATTTCATCACTTTTCTTTGAGTCCTAGTTCACAGTCTTTTTAGAACTGTGGGGTTTTGCTGATATTTTCTAGGCCCCTTAGAATTTCACTAATATTCCCCTGGGATACTTCCAGCTTTAGTCTGTTTCTCAATCACAAACTGACATTTTTAGGTTTTATTAGCATGGCACCCTAACTCTAGTCCCCAAATTCATATTTCCACTTTAACTTTATAAAACAAATCAATCCAAAACTAAATTTCTTGAATCTACAAAAATAATTGGTATTTTATATTTTGGGGGGAGGTGATTAATCAAGAGTGCTTCAGGTGCATAGCTCTAGCTCAGGATCTCTCATGAGATTCCTATCAGATACAGGCTGGAGCTGAAGAGTCTAATATCAAGGTGGCGTCTTCAAATGGCTAGTGAGTTGATGCTGGTTATTTTGCAGAGGTCTTAGTTTCCCTCTCCATGAGCCCCCAGGGAAGGCTGGTTGAATGTCTCCATGGAGGATGGCTTGCCTTAGAGCAGCTAATTCAAGATACCAAGACAGAAGCTGTGGAGCCGTTTCATGACATAACCAGAGGAACCACATACTCTCATGTCTACCGTATTGTTAGTCACAGAGGGTTAGCTCTGATTCAGTGTCGGGGTATGTATATAGGGGCTCCCATACCAGAGCACGTGCCATCGCGGGCCAGCGTCATGGCTGGCTACCCCAGTGTCACCATACAGCGTCTTCCAAGTGTGTTTCTCCAGTCTGGGCTTTTCACCTAAATCCAGCTGATCGATCAACATCTCCACCTGCACGTCTGACAGGCATCTCAACGTACCACATAGCAGACTGAGCATTTCATGTCTTCATTCTTGCCCTTCAATTCTGTGTCTCTCATCATCACCCAATTTCAGAAATGATAACTGCATTCTTCCAGTTGCTCAGGCCAAGGTTACTGAAGTTTATATCAAGTATCAAGCTATCCTTGATTCATCTTTTTTTTCTTTATTCACACTCTATATCATAATTCTATATAGATAATATGTGTACAGAAAACACTCTTTCAACACATTTTATGGGCATGCATTTCCTTAGAGAAAAGGACTTTTTAGGAATCCTAATGTGCTTGTCCCAGAGCATACTGACTCTTAGCACAAGAGAGAGATGGTATAGCTCAAAGAAATTTGTAGAGGTGGTGGTCTTCTAATGGAATGAATTGTAACTTGTTACAAAATATGCTCAAATTAAAAAAAATGAAATTATTACAACTTGGATTGAAAGAGACAGAGATCCTCAACATGGAAAAAGGTGGAGAACTGGTTCAGAATGAAAAGATATTCATCCATTGGTTATTTACTTTATTCTGGGGAAATTGAAGGGATTTTTCACATATTCTCACTGGATTTCAGTCATGTGAAGTAGATAGTACTATTGTCCTAAATTTAGAAGCGAGAAAAGAGAGGCTTAGGGAAATCAAATAATTCACCAATTTTTGAAATCATCAGCAAGTAGCAGAATTAAGAGTTAAAGCCACGTGTTCTGAAGCAAGTTTGGTAATTTTTTATGATGTGTCAGTGAGTTCACAGTTTGAGATCTGTGAATAAAAACAAGTGATAAAACAAACTTAGTTTGTCCTATTGAAATGCAGTTTACCATAAGGTCAAAACATGTCCTCAAGCTGTGGACATGCAGCAAAAACTACATCAGGAACATGGTGAGGAGGGCTTGGAAGCACAAGAGTGATGGGGTGTGACATCAACGAAGAAAGACGAATGTGGTGCGGTCAGGTCCAGGGCTGGGAGGCGGGGGGACAAGACTGCGGTGTAGACAGGAGTGAGGATGAGAAGCGGGGTGACAAGTCTCTCACAGGCTGTTGTTCTGGCTTCAAGTGGTGGGATGCAGGAGAACTTTCAGATCTTGCTTGAAAGCTGAAAAAGGAACATTAGGAAAAGAAAGGGAGGGTTTTTTGACATTTGGTAAATTCTCTAGATTTTAGCATTTCTAAAAAAAATTCTATGAATAAAGTGTAAAATGCAAAAGACAGCTAGCTCTTCCACAAGTCACACTGAATAGACTGTGTTTTCTGGCCCTGTTGGTAGGATATGCAGTAGACAAAGATGCACATAGGATTGAAAGTGACGGCTTCATTGGACACGTCTGTTTCCTTATAGTAACGTGGCTTCCTTAATTGAGTATACCTCAGGATCCCTTCCAAAAAGTAGTAGAGAAGAGTGCATTTCAGCAACAGTCATAAGAAAATCTCCTACCCAATATAAACAAGGAGAAAAAAACAGATAACAGCAAAAAGTTGAGGAGCCAAGTGTAGTTAACTACAGATACTTTCATCGTCTGTACAAGCTAAGTACAATGTTTGAGGAGGAGAGTTTCCTTGGGGAGCCAGGAAATTGACTTTGAGTGCGGGTACATTAATCCTACTTAGGAACACTTCTCTTTGTAAATAATTTAAAAAGTTTGATTTTGGGAGACAGTCTGTGCTAAAAGAAGTTCCAGGAAGAGAAACCAAACAAGATAATGGTCTCTATGGAATAATCTGAGGATGGAGAAGTAGAGAAATCATTCTGATATTATTGCTGTTAAAAAGAAAGCGTCCCAGTCTCTAATTTAGAGCTTCAGAAAAATGAATGAGGATATGTTCTTCAACAGACTCTCATTGAACTGAACAGGGTGGGACTTCAATGGATACTGAATTATATAGCAAGGAGGTAGAGGGGAGCATGAATGTAGTTGCAAATGAGCCTCAAGGATAAGTGACCAATAAGCACAGAGGTTATAATACAACAGAGAATGATAGAAAGTTAGGATGTATTTAACTGTGCACATCCTTTAGCACATCTACGACAAGTCCCTCAAGTAATAATGGGAAAAACCAGTTTATATAGCTAGGAGTAAACATGTACATTATTCTCACTATAAATGTAAAAGTTAAAATTGATAAATAACTCAGTTTTTTTTTTTTAATAAGGGAAATGCTGGATTATATTTTCCCCTGGAGTGTAGTCTTTTACCTAGAGCCAGGTCACTAGTGGAAAAGATTTGTGTATAGTTGGTGCATGTGGTCAAAAAAGGGATTGAGTTATAATAAAGGAATTACTGGATGAGAAAATTAAGGAAAAGTCAATGTAGTTTTGAAGAGCTCACCTTTTTATGTATTCATGGCATTTCTAAAGCCCAACCTTTTTTATATAGGAAACTACCTCCGTTAATTGTATGCTTGACAATATGGCCTCTTACTTGTAAGATTGTCAGCACCTGAAAAATTAACTGTGAAAGTTAACTCTCCTTGATCCTTTGTGTCATAATGGTGAAAGAGACAGTCTGATAGAATCCCGGGTCCCAGGCTGTTAAAAGAGAGCAACAGTAAAAAAAAAAAAAGTCAGGATCTCTTGTCACACAATGGCTAATTCTTCCCTGATTTAGGAATGCTCAGGTGATAATGTTAGGTCCTCTTCTGACTTTTATATTCTCTAACATCTGATCTATGATGAATAATTGTCTCTAAACCTCTAGTTTTGTTTGAATGAATGGTACTATCATCTAAAATCTGAATTTAATTTTTTTTAACGTTTTCTCAAGAAAGGGATTGCTACTGTTTGTGATGCCTTGAATTGTATTTAGGCTTAGTAATAACAGTGAACATGTTGACATTAATTTTTCTTTTCATTTGCTCATTCTAAACCCTAAAAAAGAATTATGTGAGATCCTAGATAGGAAGATAATTATTTTCAATGTGTAACACAACTTTGAGCAGTTGCAGTTATTGTCTGTATTTACAAAACAAAAACAAAAACTGAATTGGGAGCAATGTTATCATGAACAGTTTCCTTAATCCAGATACTCCAGGTCAGGAGGTAAAGTAAGAATTCAAACTCATGGGTGTCTGACTTCAAATTGCTCTTTCCTTTAAAAAATGCCACCTCCTATGAGGACAGGAACATTCACATATTCAATGGATGAAGATTTTTTTTTAGCAGTTGGGACTGCTAAATACTCTCCGATGAGGCCTGTCATTCCCTCTGCATGACATTCAGTAGGTAGACGGGGAGGTGGAGTGTATCATGGATTATATTTAATGTCTGTGGCTAAAGCTGCAGTGACTCAGCAAGTAAAGAATCTGCCTGCAATGCAGGAGACACAGGAGACCTGGGTTCAATCGCTGGGTCGGGAAGATCCCCTGGAGGAGGAAATGGCAACCCTCTCCACTGTTTCTGACTGGGAAGCCCCATGGACACAGGAGCCTGGTGGGTTATAGTCCTCGGTATTGCAAGGAGTTGGACATGACTCAGCGGCTAACTCTGTGGCTAAAGGGACAGACAGCCGACAGCGGCTCAGAGTAAGCTATTGCGTAGGGAGCACTGGCCTCATCTGGGCTTCTTCAGCCTCTTTGTCCAGCCAAAGGCCATAGTTTCTGGTTTTACTAAGCACCTGTCTTCTGGGCCTGGTCTGTGCATGTGTGCTCAGTTGCTTGGTCATGTCTGATTCGCTGTGACCCTTTGAACTGTAGCCTGCCAAGCTCCTCTGTCCATGAAATTTTCCAGGCAAGAACATTGGAGTGGGTTACTACTGTTTCCTCCTCCAAGGCGTCTGTCTTTTCGACCCAGGCATTGATCTCGTGTCTCCTGTGTCTCCTACAATGGCAGTGCAGATCATACTACAATGAAGAAAGGAAAGAAGACAGCATCTAGACTTCTATAATGCTACTGATGCTTGACCCTTGGATATTACATGGTTTTATTTAACAGCTATCACTCAATACATTAGTGATCTTAAAGGGATTTCTGAGGCTATGGCTTTCTTAATACTTGAGTAAAATTATACCTTATTTTAAAATTATTCACAATATTCAGGGGTACTGTTTATTTTAACATGTTTCTTATACAACTTTAAAAATTTATTTATTTATTTTAATTGGAGGCTAACTACTTTACAATATTGTAGTGGTTTCTGGCATACATTGACATGAATCAGCTATGGGTGTACATGCGTCCCCATCCTGACCCTCCCTCCTACCTCCCTCCCCATCCGATCCCTCAGGGACGTCCTAGTGTACCAGCCCTGAGCACCCTGTCTCATGCATCGAACCTGGGCTGGTGATCTATTTCACATGTGATAATATACATGTTTCAGTGCTATTCTCTCAAAGCATCCCACCCTTGCCTTCTCTCACAGAGCCCAAAACTCTGTTCTTTACATCTGCATCTCTTTTGCTGTCTCGCATATATTGTCATTATTACCATCTTTCTAAATTCCATATATATGTGTTAGTATACTATATTGGTGGTTTTTTTCTGGCTTACTTCACTCTGTATAATGGGCTCCAGTTTCATCCATCTCATTAGAACTGATTCAAATGCATTCTTTTTAATGGCTGAGTAATATTCCACTGTGTAAATGTACCACAACTTTCTCATCCATTCATCTGCCGATGGACATCTAGGTTGCTTCCATGTCCTGGCTATTGTAAACAGTGCTGTGATGAACATGTGGTACAACATGTCTCTTTCAATTTTGGTTTCCTCTGTGTGTATGCCCAATAGTGGGATTGCTGGGCCATATGGCAGTTCTATTTCCAGTTTCCTATTTCCACACTGTTCTCCATAGTGGCTGTACTAGTTTGCATTCCCATCAACAGTGTAAGAGGGTTTCTTTTTGTCCACACCCTCTCCAGCATTTATTGCTTACAGACTTTTTGATAGCAGCCATTCTGACTGGAGTGAAATGGTACCTCCTTCTGGTTTTGATTTGCATTTCTCTGATAATGAGTGATGTCGAGCATCTTTTCATGTGTTCGTTAGCCATATGTTTGTCTTCTTTGGATAAATGTCTGTTTAGTTCTTTGGCCCATTTTTTGACTGGGTCATTTATTTTTCTGGAATTGAGCTGCAGGAGTTGCTTGCGTATTTTTGAGTTTAATTCTTTGTCTGTTACTTCATTTGGTATTACTTTCTCCCATTCTGAAGGCTGTCTTTTCACTTTGCTTATAGTTTCCTTTGTTGTGCAAAAGCTTTTAAGTTTAATTAGGTCCCATTAGTTTATTTTTGCTTTTATTTCTATTACTCTGGGAGGTGGGTCATAGGGGATCCTGCTATGATTTACATCAGAGAGTGTTTTGCCTACGTTTTCCTCTAGGAGTTTTATAGTTTCTGGTTTTACATTTAGATCTTTAATCCATTTTGAGTTTATATTTGTGTATGGTGTTAGAAAGTGTTCTAGTTTCATTCATTTACAAGTGGTTGACCAGTTTTCCCAGCACCACTTGTTAAAGAAGTTGTCTTTTTTCCATTGTATATCCTTGCCTCCTTTGTCAAAGATAAGGTGTCCATAGGTGCATGGATTTGTCTCTGAGCTTTCTATTTTGTTCCATTGATCTATACTTCTGTCTTTGTGCCAGTACCATACTGTCTCAATGACTGTTGCTTTGTAGTGTAGTCTGAAGTCAGACAGGTTGATTCCTCCAGTTCCATTCTCCTTTCTCAAGATTGCTTTGGCTATTCAAGGTTTTTTGTATCTCCATACAAATTGTGAAATTATTTGTTCCAGTTTTGTGAAAAATACCACTGGTAGCTTGATGGGGATTGCATTGAACCTATAGATTGCTTTGGGTAGTATACTTATTTTCACAATGTAGATTCTTCCAATCCATGAACACAGTATATTTCTCTGTCTGTTTGTGTCATCTTTGATTTCTTTCATCAGTGTTTTCTAGTTTTCTCTATATAGGTCTTTTGTTTCTTTAGGTAGACACTCCTAAGTATTTTATTATTTTTGTTGCAATGGTGAATGGAATTGTTTCCTTAATTTCTCTTTCTGTTTTCTCATTGTTAATGTATAGGAATGCAAGTGATTTCTGCATGTTAATTTTATATCCTGCAACATTACTATATTCAATGATTAGCTCTAGTAATTTTCTGGTAGAGTCTTTAGCATTTTCTATGTAGAGGATCATGTCATCTGCAAACAGTGAGAGTTTTACTTCTTCTCTTCCAATCTGAGTTCCTTTTATTTATTTATTTTTCTTCTTTGATTGCTGTGGCTAAAACTTCCAAAACTATGTTCAATAGTAGTGGTGAGAATGGGCATCCTTGTCTTGTTCCTGACTTTAGGGGAAATGCTTTCAATTTTTCACCATTAGGGATAATGTTTGCTGTGGGTTTATCATATATGGCTTTTATTATGTTGAGGTATGTTTCTTCTATGCCTGCTTTCTGGAGGGTTTTGATCATAAATGCATGTTGAATTTTGTCAAATGCTTTCTCTGAATCTATTGAGATAATCATATGGTTTTTATCTTTCAATTTGTTAATGTGGTGTATCACATTGATTGAGTTGTGGATATTGAAGAATCCTTGCATCCCTGGGATAAAGCCCACTTGGTCATAATGAATGATCTTTTTAATTAATAAATTGTTGGATTCTGTTTGCTAGAATTTTGTTAAGGATTTTTGCATCTATATTCATCAGTGATATTGGCCGATAGCTTTCTTTTTGTGTGGCATCTTTGTCTGGTTTTGGTATTAGGGTGATGGTGGCCTCATAGAATGAGTTTGGAAATTTACCTTCCTCTGCAATTTTCTGGAAGAGTTTAAGTAAGATAGGTGTTAGCTCTTTTCTAAATTTTTGGTAGAATTCAGCTGTGAAGTTGTCTAGTCTTTTGTTTGTTAGAAGATTTCTGATTACAGTTTCAATTTCTGTGCTTGTGATGGGTCTGTTAGGATTTTCTATTCCTGGTTCAGTTTTGGAAGGTTACACTTTTCTAAGAATTTGTCCATTTCTTCCATGTTGTCCATTATATTGGCATATAGTTACTGATAATAGTCTCTTATGATCCTTTGTATTTCTGTGTTGTCAGCTGTGATTTATCCATTTTCATTTCTAATTTTGCTGATCTGATTCTTCTCCCTTTGTTTCTTGATGAGTATGGTTTGTCTATTTTATTTATCTTCTCAAAGAACCAGTTTTTAGCTTTGTTGATTTTTGCTATGGTCTCCTTTGTTTCTTTTGCATTTATTTCTGCCCTAATTTTTATGATTTCTTTCCTTATACTAACCCTGGGGTGTTTAATTTCTTCTTTTTCTAGTTTCTTTAGGTGTAGAGTTAGGTTATTTATTTGATTTCTCTCCTGTTTCTTGAGGTAGGCTTGTATTGCTATAAACCTTCCCCTTAGCTTTGCTTTTACTTAATCCCACAGGTTTTGGGTTGTTGTGTTTTCATTTTCATACTTTCCTATGCATATTTTTATTTCTTTTTTTATTTCTTCTGTAATTTGTTGGTTATTCAGAAGTGTGTTGTAGCCTCCATATGTTTGTATTTTTAATTTTTTCCCCCTGTAGTTGACATTTAATCTTACCACATGTGATCAGAAAAGATGCTTGAGATGATTTCATTTTTTTTGAGTTTACCAAGGATAGATTTATGGCCCAGGATGTGATCTATCCTGGAGAGTGATCCATGTGCACTTGAGACAAAGGTGAAATTCATTGTTTTAGGGTGAAATGTCCTATAGCTATCAATTAGGTCTAACTGGTCCATTGTATTATTTAAAGTTTCTGTTTCCTTGCTAATTTTCTGTTTAGTTGATCTATCCTTAGGTGTGAGTGGGGTAGTAAAGTCTCCCATTATTATTGTGTTACTGTTAATTTCCCCTTTCATACTTGTTAGCATTTGCCTTACCTATTGTGGTGCTCCTATGTTGGGTGCATATATATTTATAACTGCTATATCTTCTTCTTGGATTGATCCTTTGATCATTATGTAGTGTCTTTCTTTGTCTCTTTTCAAGGCCTTTATTTCAAAGTCTATTTTATCTGATATGAGTTTTGCTACTTCGGCTTTCTTTTGGTCTCCAATTGCATGAAGCATATTTTTCCAGCCCTTCCCTAGGTTTGAGGTGGGTCTCTTGTAGACAGCATATATGTTTTTCTATCCATTCAGCCAGTCTTTGTCTTTTGATTGGGGCATTCAACCCACTTACATTTAAGTTGATTATTGATAAGTATGATCCCATTGCCATTTCTTTGTTGTTTTTGGTTTGAGTTTATAAACCTTTTCTGTGATTCCTGTCTAGAGAAGATCCTTTAGCATTTATTGAAGAGCTGGTTTGGTGGTGCTGAATTCTCTCAGCTTTTGATTGTCTGTAAAGCTTTTGATTTCTCCTTCATATCTGAATGAGATCCTTGCTGGGTACAGTAATCTGGGTTGTAGATTTTTCTCTTTCATAACTTTAAGTATGTTCTGCTATTCCCTTCTGGCTTGAAGAGTTTCTATTGAGCGGTCTGCTTGGGATCCCTTTGTGCGTTATTTGCTACTTTTGATATTTGTTCTTTGTGTTTGATCTTCACTAATTTGATTAATATGTGTCTTGGGGTGTTTCACCTTGATAAACCGGTGTTTATCCTGTTTGGGACTCTCTGGGTTTCTTGGACTTGGGTGGCTATTTCCTTACCCATTTTAGGGACGTTTTCAACTATTATCTCCTCAAGTATTTTCTCATGGTCTTTCCTTTTGTCTTCTCCTTCTGGGACTCCTATGATTCAATCGTTGGGACTTTAACATTGTCCCAGAGGTCTCTGACATTGTCCTCATTTTGTTTAATTATTTTTTCTTCTCTGTTTCATTTGCTTCCACCATTCTATCTTCTACCTCACTTATCCTGTCTTCTGCCTCAGTTATTCTACTGTTGGTTCCCTCCAGAGTGCTTTTGATCTAAGTTATTGCATTATTCATTATTGATTGACTCTTTTATATTTCTTTTAGGTCCTTGTTAAACTTTTATTGCGTCTTCTCAATCCTTGTCTCCAGACTAGTTATCAGAAACTCCATTTTGTTTTTAAGATTTTGGATCATTTTTACTATCATTAAAATTACTATCATTTTTACTATCTATCATTTTCAGTTAGACTCCCTATCTCCTCCTCCTTTGTTTGGTTTGGCGTGCTTTTATCATGTTCATTTACCTGCTGAATATTTCTCTGCCTTTTCATCTTGTTTAGGTTGCTGTGTTTGGGGTGACTTTTCTGTATACTGGAAGTTTGTGGTTCCTCTTTATTATGGAGGTTCCTCCCTGTGGGGTGGGGTTGGATGAGTGGCTTTTCAAGCTTTCCAGGTTAGGAAAGCATTTGTCGGTGTTCTGGTGGGTGAAGCTGGATCTCTTCTCTCTGGAGTGCAATGAAGTGTCCAGTAGTGAGTTTTGAGGTGTCTGTGGGTTTGATGTGACTTTGGGCGGCCTGCATTTTAATGCTCAGGGCTGCGTTCCTGCGTTGCTGGAGGATTAGCATGGTGTGTCTTGCTCTGGAATTTGTTGGCTCTTGGGTGAAGCTTGGTTTCAGTGTAGGTATGGAGGCTTTTGGATGAGCTCTTGTTGATTAATGTTCCCTGGAGTCAGGAGTTTTCTGGTGTTCTCAGGTTTTGGATTTAAGCCTCCTGCCTCTGGCTTTCAGTCTTATTCCTGCAGTAGCCTCAAGACTTCTCCATCCATACAGCACCAATGATAAAACATCTAGGTTAATGGTGAAAAGATTCTCCACAGTGGGGGACACCCAGTTAGGTTCACAGAGTTACAGAGAGGAGAAGAGGGAGGAGGGAGATAGAGGTGACCAGGAGGAGAAGAGGGGGAATCAAAAGGGAAAAGAGCCATCCAGCCAGTAATCAATTCCTTATTTGCTCTCCACAGTCTGGAACACTCAGAGAGGCTCATAGAGTTCCATAGAGAAGAGGAATGAAGGAGACAGAGGTGACCAGGAGGCAAGGAAGGCGAGTCAAAAGGAGAGAGGCCAATCTAGCCTGTGATCAGTTCCCTAAGTGTTCTTCACAGCCCAGAACACCCAAAGAGATTCACAGAGTTAAACAGAGAAGAGAGGGGGGAGGGAGGAGACAGAGGCGACCTGGGGGAAAGAAAGCAGAGTCAAAAGGGAAGAGAGCAATCAGGCCAGTAACTACACTCCTAAGTAAAAATGGGTGCTGAAGATCAGACTCTGAAAGGTGCAGAATCGATAACAAACACCAAAAAGCAAAGGTTAAAAATCTAGAGTAGAGGTTAGACTTTCAAAAATGCAATATTAAAAAAATATCACAAAAGTTACTAAAAAAATAAAATTTGCTTTAAAAATAGGGTCTTTTTTTTTTTCCTGCAAGGTAATAGTAGACCATTCAGGTATGACTTAAATCAAATCCCTTATAACTATACAGTGGAAGTGAGAAATAGATGTAAGGGACTAGATCTGATAGACAGAGTGCCTAATGAACTACAGATGGCGGTTCATGACATTGTACAGGAGACAGGAATCAAGACCATCCCCAAGGAAAAGAAGTGCAAAAAAAGCAAAATGGCTGTCTGAGGAGGCCTTAAAAACAGCTGTGAAAAGAAGGGAAGTGGAAAGCAAAGGAGAAAAGGAAAGATATACCCATTTGAATGTAGAGTTCCAAAGACTAGCAAGGAGAGATAAGAAAGCTTTCCTCAGCAATCAATGCAAAGCAATAGAGGGAAAAAATAGAATGGGAAAGATTAGAGATCTCTTCAAGAAAATTAGAGATACCAAGGGAACATTTCATGCAAAGATGGGCACAATAAAGGACAGAAAAGGTAGGGACCTAACAGAAGCAGAAGATATTAAGCAGAGGTGGCAAGAATACAAAGAAGAACTGTACCAAAAAGACCTTCACGACCCAGACAATCATGGTGGTGTGATCACTCAACTAGAGCTAGACATCCTGGAATGTGAAGTCAAGTGGCCATAGGAAGCATAACCACAAACAAAGCCAGTGGAGGTGATGGAATACTAGTTGAGCTATTTCAAATCCTGAGAGATGAAACTGTGAAAGTGCTGCACTCAATATGCCAGCAAATTTGGAAAACTCAGCAGTGGCCACAGGACTGGAAAATGTTAGTTTTCATTCCAATCCCAAAGAAAGGCAATGCCAAGGAACTCTCAGACTACCTCACAATTACAATCATCTCACAAGATGGCAAAGTAATGTTCAAAATTCTCCAAGCCAGACTTCAACAGTACATGAACCATTAACGTCCAGATGTTCAAGTTGGTTTTAGAAAAGGCAGAGGAACCAGAGAACAAATTGCCAACATCCACTGGATCATCAAAAAAGCAAGAGAGTTCCAGAAAAACATCTATATCTGCATTATTGACTATGCCAAAGCCTTTGACTGTGTGGATCACAACAAACTGTGGAAAATTATGAAGGAGATGGGAATACCAGACCACCTGACCTGCCTCTTGAGAAACCTGTGTGCAGGTCAGGAAGCAACAGTTAGAACTGGACATGGGACAACAGACTGGTTCCAAGTAGGAAAAGGAGTACGTCAAAGCTGTATATTGTCACCCTGCTTATTTAACTTATATTCAGAGTACATCATGAGAAACACTGGGCTGGATGAAGCACAAACTGGAATCAAGATTGCCGGGAGAAACATCAATAACCTCAGATATGCAGATGACACCACTCTTATGGCAGAAAGTGAAGAAGAACTAAAGAGCCTCTTGATGAAAATGGAAGAGGAAAGTGAAAAAGTTGGCTTCAAGCTCAGCATTCAGAAAACTAAGATCATGGCAAATAGACGGGGAAACAGTGGAAACAGTGGCTGGCTTTATTTGTGGGGGCTCCAAAATCACTGCAGATGGTGACTGCAGCCATGAAATTAAAAGACGCTTACTCTTGGAAGGAAAGTTATGACCAACATAAACAGTATATTAAAAAGCAGAGACATTACTTTTCCAATAAAGGTCCGTCTGGTCAAGGCTATGGTTTTTCCAGTAGTCATGTATGGATGTGAGAGTTGAACTATAAAGAAAGCTGAGCACCAAAGAATTGATGCTTTTGAACTGTAGTTTTGGAGAAGACTCTTGAGAGTCCCTTGGACTGCAAGGAGATCCAACCAGTCCGTCCTAAAGGAGATAAGTCCTGGATGTTCATTGGAAGGACTGATGCTGAAGCTGAAACTCCAGTACTTTGGCTACCTGATGCGAAGAGCTGACTCCTTTGAAAAGACCCTGATGCTGGGAGCGATTGGGGGCTGGAGGAGAAGGGGACAACAGAGGATGAGATGGTTGGATGGCATCACTGACTCGATGGACATGAGTTTGGGTGGACTCCGGGTGTTTGTGATGGACAGGGAGGCCTGGCTTGCTGTGATTCATGGGGTCATAAAGAATCAGACACAACTGAGCGACTGAACTGAATTGAACTGAATAGTAGGTTTTAAAAACGAAAATTAAAGGAGTAATAAAGAACTTAAAAAATATATATATTTTTAATGATAATAGTGAAATATATCCAGGAGTTTCTGTGGAGCTGTTGAGGGCAGTGTGGGGTCAGTTCAGTTTCAGATAGATTCTTGTTCCAGCTTGTATTTCTTCCCAAGGTCTATAGGCACCTTCCAATGTAGTGAATGCTAACTACAGGGTTTTAATCTGTTGCACCTGTCACTTCGAAAGCGATTCCCTCGTCTGTGTTTATTTTGGCTGTGTGCATGTCTCCTCAGTATCTAACTTCCGCCCTGACACACGGGGGCAAAGCTGGTCCCTTATTTAGGCTCACTTGTTCAGTGGTGCTGGGGGGAGGGAGGAACCCTGCAAACAGTTGCCCCCGGCGGGTGTGGGGGTGCTCGCAGTGCCTGGGCCTCACCGGGTTTGCCCCGCTCAGGCGTGTGTGATTGCCCGGTCGCTCTGCGGGGGCGCCGTCTAAAGCGGCCCCGGGTTGCGTGCACTTCCCAGCTCTGAGCCGCTCGGGTTCAGGTTCTCGGGTCCTCCACGGAGGCGCAGGCTCAGTTGGGCCTGCGTTTTGTGCCCTTCCCGGGTCCGAGCAGCTCAGGCGACCAGGTGCTTGGCGAGGGCAGTCTCCCCAGGTGGGCCGTGCGGCTCATCACCTCCCCGGTCCCGGCTGCTCAGATTCCGGGCCCGCAGCAGGAGCGCCCTCCCAGGCGGGCCGTGCGTCTCCTCTGGGGAGCTGATCTCTGGCTGCCACCCTCCTGGTGGATGTCGACCGCCCAGGATCCCACGGAGACCTGGCTGGCAACTGGGAGCCTGCTCGCGGTTTGGTGGATGACACGGTCTCTGAGGCCGAGCTTGCCCCTGCCTTCTGGCTCTGGCTGTTGCCCACCCGGCTCCTTGCCTCCGGCAGGGCGTGGGCCAGGCTGCAGCCCGCTGGCTCTCCTCCGGTCTCCGCTCAGCCCTTCGTTCTGCGGGCAGCGCCTTAGCTTAGAGCCTTTCATGGGAAAGCTCTCTCTGTCCCGTCCCCCTCCGGCTGTCCCAGTTTGGGGACGTTAGCTCCTTGAGATCGCTCTCAGGTCCTCGCCCTAAGCGGTGATCCCTGAGATCCTCAGCTCCCTGAGATGGCCCTCAGGTCCTCGCCCTAAGCGGTGATCCCTGAGATCGTCAGCTCCCTGAGATCGCCCTCAGGTCCTCGCCCTAAGCGGTGATCCCTGAGATCGTCCTCAGGTCCTTGCCCTAAGCGGTGATCCCTGAGATCGTTAGCTCCCTGTCCGGACCCCGCTTGCTGGTGGCCGACGTGAGGATCTGGGCCGGTTCTCCGCCGGGAGTAGCGTTAGGCGCCTGATCTGTGGGTTTTAATAATTTATTTTTTTCCTCCCAGTACGGTGCCCGCTGAGATTCCAAAGCTCCCCACAGCCCCACCGGTGAGAGGGTTTCCTGGTGCTTGGGAGCCTCTCCTCTTTCACGACTCCCTCCCCGGGACGGGTCTCCATCCCAGCTCTTTTGTCTTTCCCTTTATCTTTTATACTTTCTCCTACCTCCTTCCAAAGACACTGGGCTGCCCTTCTGGGTGCCTGGTGTCCTCCGCCAGCACTTAGAAGTTGTTTTGTGGTATTTGCTCAGCGTTCAGATGATCTTTCGATGAATATGTAGGGGAAAAACTGGTCTCCTTGTCCTGTTCCTCTGCCATCTTCAACCTTCCCCTCCCTTATAAAACTTTTGATTGGATAAACAATCACACTATATATTGAATTAAATAATACAAATCTAAAATCTAGTTGGCATATTCCTTCCCAGTATTCATCCCTAGCCAGTTTCATTGTCTGAAGGAAACTACTCAAATTTTTTTTTCTCAAATTTCAAATAAAAAATTCATTTGGTATATCATTCACTGACTTCTCAAATTAATATCATGTCTAATGCATCTCAGTCCATGGGGTTGCAAAGAGTCAGACATGACTGAATGACTGAGCTGAATGCATCTCCACCATAGAAATAAGAACTTCTGCATACTCAACTTTCTTTCATATGCAACTCAACTTTCTTTCAATTCTTCATTTACCTTCAATTTTTGCTTGATATTATTACCATTTTTATGTTGTCAAACTTTAGAGCATTTCATTCTGTTCTTTAACTATTAAGTCTTCATGCTGTGTTTAGTTTGATTCCAAATAATCAAAGGCTGAGGGGCAACATTGACATGTCTTTCTAAATATTTTATGCTGCAAAGTCAAGAATGTGAATTGACCCATAAGGAAGAAAATATGGCCCTAAGAAATTAAAATTTACATTTTAAAAAGACCCTTCCAAATGTTAATGTCAAATAAACTCTTTTAAAATTTTCTGTCTGCAAGCCTTCCTGCAAGCCTTCTGGGTCAAATGTGGTACATGGATTGTAAATTTTCTGAGTTCTGGCATTATAAAACTAGAGTCTAAAACTGTATTGTTCTCACAACAATGATTTGAAGACATTCTCTCAGAATGTTTCATTATAAGAAAATCTGTGTTAGTGGTATATGATTTTCACTTAAATGATACAGAAGTATTTAGTGCGCACCTCCACTTAGGTAGGTAAATTTTATTCCTCTGTTAGAAGTTTTCAAATGTTTTCTTTAGCCTTGAAATTCGCAGTTTTGTGTCTGGAAGTTGGACTTTTTTCTAACAAATTCTTCAGGTCTTTTCAATCTGAAACTTCTTTAAAGTAGGGGGATAGTCTGTTGTATTCTTTTTGGACCCTGTATCCATTGCTTGTGCTTTCTCCTTTGAAAATATTTTTGGAAGACCGTCAGACTTTCTGGAGCCTTCATAATTTCATTCTCAATTTCTGTGTGTCTGTTTTTACTTTATCATCTAACAGTTGGTCTTTAAAATCACTAACTTGATTTTCAACTATATTTCCTTTTCTGTCATTCACTCCAGATTTATGAACGGTCACAATGATTGTCTTGTTTTCTGATTGCTCTTTTCTTCATCACCTGTTACAGTAATTTAAGATATTATTCAAAGTAATTAAACTTTGTCTACTGGGATCCTTTATTTTACATGTCCTATTTTACACTATTGATACTCTTTTAATATCTTGTGATGCAAATATATTATGATTCTTTGTTATATGTGTATATAACTTTGAATACATTTTTGAATTAAAAAGTACAATAGTTAGAATAAGTAGGTGTTTCCTCTGACTTTGGGTAAGCATTTTCTAAACAGATCTTTCCCTTGAATAGACCTGGGGTATAGTAGCCTGTGTGAGTCAGGAGAGCATGTGGGCAAAACAGCATCTGCATTGATGTGTAAAGGAAATTTATCTGAAGATAATTCAGATCGCTGTAATGTCAAAGGAGAAAAATGACCCAAGATAAACTATTTATTAGTGAGCCCAATGGGAACACATAGTATAGTGAGTGACACTTGGATTTTCCATATTCTTAAATAGAATCATTTCCTAGTAACTTTACTTAACTTTTAAGTTCTTGTGTCTCTTCTCTGAACTTTTTCCCCATGTTCATTTAAAATGAAACTCTGTTAATTAACCTTTATCAAGAAGGCTGCTCATTTTGCTGCTCCTTGTTAATAGAAGTGTTATTTTATATACTGCATGAAGTTCTTATTGATATCTCAAAACTTCCCTATGGGAAACAAAAAGGATCAAGCATAAAATAGAAATGATAGAATATGACTGACAGTGATACATTCCCCGGAAAAGAGTACCATCTCACAGTGAAATGTTTCAGAGCTTGTTGGAAAGCATTTAAGGAAACTGAAGGAAGTTTGGAAACATATGAAATATAGATAAAGCAGAGTAATGCTTCCTGGATGGATAGACTGAAAAAAGTTCTTAATGGCAAATGAGAAAGCATGTTTAAAGGTTCGTAACGCTTGTTTTGTTCTTTCTAAATCTCCTGTAATGAATGAGTGCTATACAAATAAATGAGACAAGGGGATGTTTATACTTCATAGGGAATGTCTGATGAGAAATCCTGATGAACTCTTTGGAAACATACTTCATAGCTATCTAGGTGACTGATTTAAAGGCCAGTTTTCTGTTTAGTTCAGTGTCAGAATGTCAATGCATGCTTGAATAGAAGGGGATTTTTATTTATTTTCATTTTATTCTTTTTCCAAAAGCAAATCATGTACTTTCCCAGCTTATATTAAGTTATGATTAGGGTAAGTGATTTTCAGGTTAAAAAAGGAATAAAATCTGGATCTTAATATGTGGGGTGGGGTGAAAGTTACCTATTTTCTAAATTAGCGCAAATATTATTTTATTACTATTGTATCATTTTCCGGTTTTATAGTCATGCTCTACTACAGAAGCAGCTATTTACTGAATAAAAAATTATTTCACTATTAGAAAAACCAGCTGACACATCCTAAGAGCTCATGTTCTTAATAACAGATAGAAGTTACAACCTAAGGTAAGAATGTTAAACCACTGAGCTGATATGAATTCACTTTGCTTTCAAAGATCTATCATGTTGTTACAATGTTCTGTAGCTCCTGATTCCCAAAGGGGTAGATTTTCATTTTGTTTAAGGTCAGTTATTTTTCATAGACTGGAGTTAAAGAAAAATACAGAAAATTGCTGACAGTTTATAATGAATGTGTGTATGTGCATGTGTGTATATTTTTATGGGAAATATTTTGGGGGAGACCTGTCAGCCCTTGCTAGGTAGGTTCACTTTGTCATTGACATTTTATCTTGAAAGACGCATCCTGGCATGCAAGGATGCAAAATTTAGTCAATAGAGACTTGGATCTTTGACAGGCCTTATTACCTCTGTCCTTGACTGAGTGAATATACTGTAGAACTAAAGCCATGACTACAATATTTTTGCTATTATTGTTGGACTGTGATCTACCTACACCAGATTATAGATTGTTCCAACTTTGGTCTAAGAGTCCAGTTATTTTATGATATTTATTCAAAGAAAAACAGGATGAAAAGTGTCATTCAAAGTAAAAACAATAGAAATTTCATGCTCTTCCCTTGGCTGAATGCTCTTCACTGTGGCTCAGATGGCAAAAGCCTCTGCCCACATTGTGGGAGACCTGGGTTCGATTCCTGAGTCGGGAAGATCCCCTGGGGAAGAAAAGGGCAACCCACTCCAGCACTCTTGCCTGGAAAACCCCATGGACAGAGAAGCCTGATGGGCTACAGTCCATGAGGTTGCAGAGAGCCAACACGCCTGAGCCACCTCACTTACTCACTCACTCTCTTGGCTGGCGTCAGCTGCAGTCAGACTGTGCCTGGAGAGGATGCTATTTGTATTGTGCACATCCTCAAAATTCAATATTAACAACTGCAGTGGCCCTAAGGAGCCAAACAATTCACATATTGCTGATCCTTTTTGTTAACTGATCAGAGTTTTGAATCAGAATTTAAAAAATTCAGTAATCCCTATTATTCTTCGTGGTCCTGTCTTCTGGAATATATCACATGCCATAGCAGTAGTTACCACATGTGCAACACAGAAACTCAAGTCGACTGTGGCTAACTGGCCTTTTGCTTATACTAAGAGTTTCTGTGTGGACCTAGAGACTCTCTGTGGTGCCTGATGGAGCTTCCAAAGCTAACTTTTATTTAAAGATATAATAAATGTTAATGAATTTTGAGTTGTTTTATTTGTCTTATGTAACTGAGTCCCTGTCTTTGAAATGTTCACAGTTTATATTTGCACTGGCATACCCCAAACATATGATTTAGGATAACTTCAAATACAAATTGCAATAGACCATTAGCTCCAGAAGACCTTGGGAAGTATGGGTCATTCTTGCATGGATTGCAAACTTCCATTAAAATATGGCACACAGACTTGGCTTGTGTCTGCTCTCCAATCTGTAAGTTTATCTGTACAATTCTAATCAGGACTCCAGGGCCTAGTCTTGGGTTTTTAATGTTCTTGCTCAGTACCCGTGACTGTAATCATGATTAGGAAGTTAATGCATAATTATAAAAGTATTTTCTATTAAGTTATAGTAATTAGAAATGGCCACTATGTGCAGTTTGAACCAAATATGTATGGAATGTAAGGGGCTTCCCAGGCGGCTCAGTGGTAAAGTATCCATCTACCAATGCAGGAGCTGCAAGAGAGGCGAGTTTCATCCCTGGGTCGGGAAGATCTCTTGGAGGAGGAAATGGTAACCCACTCCAGTATTCTCATTTGGGAAATCCAGTAGACAGAGGAGCCTGGCGGGCTACAGTCCATGGGATTGCAGAGTCAGACATGACTGAAGTGACTGCACACACACGCATATATGGAAGATATTGATGTATAGTATGGGTGTGCAACACTACAGAATTCACTGAGCTCATTTCAGTGTGGGAATATAGAGGACTGTATCTCTCTTAGTGTCAGTAGACACAGATTCATGACACAACATCTTGCATCAGAAGTGTAGTTTTCAATCTCGTGTAAAAACCTTTTCATAAATTCTATTCATACTGTATTTACCAATGTCCTTAATTCATGTGCACTTGAGTTTTAATACCTTTAAGGAAGTTCATGCAGCTGCCCTGAAGTTGAAAAAAGACGCCTACACATAAACATCATTAATATAGAAATTTAAATGAAACTTTGCAAAGAGAGTGAGAGAGATTGAAGAATAGAAAGGCATACAGCCTTCTAAGTATGTTATTTTCAAGGTATTTTACCTCCTTGATATGTATAGCTACTGAAGGTTACACAATGGTTCATATAGAGAGACAAAACAATATTCCTGGTGTGATATGCATGATATCAACAAGGTTAGCTGTGAAACAAAGAAGGTGTTTTTTAAAAAGCATATTTTATTTTTGAATACATATCACATATATTGTGATACACTTTCAAAATTGACAGAATAAACCAAATGGATAACATGTTTCCTTTCAATAGAACACAGCATGTGTATATGCTGCTATATTTGAAACATTAAAAAAAGAAAAAATTTGTCTGTTGCATAGAAGGAAAAATCATGACCACTACTTTGAATATCTTTATAGGAATAAAAAGCAATGACTTTCATAAAAATAATTTCATATTTTAAGTTTGAGAATTCTTACTCAAGAAAATACTAAAATTTGCGCTCTCTTTACCTGGTACTGCATCTATAGAGCGGGAAAAAAATAAGATCTCATGAAGGGAATGAAAGAAAAGAAATCCAATGTGCTTTGCAACTGAAAGACAGGAGGTTTAACAAATGATATGACAATAGACAAGAGACCCTTGAGGTATTATGAGTACAGTTTATTCTATGAGTCAAAGAAAAACACTGAAATAGAAGAAAATGTGAAAGCTGAAAAGGAGTAATAGAATTATTTAGCATGTGTTTAGAGAAAAAATAAAAACTAAAAATATCAATTAGATTTTCTCTTTTGCCCAGAAACATGACCAGATAAGTCAAAGACTTAAGAGGAAAAAGAATGACTTAAAGGATGATTATTTTACACAATGTAGCAAAATAAAACACATTATGTAACTAAAGGACATGCATTTGCACCCTTGGCATATTTATATAATGAAAAATATGTTTAATGTTTGCATGGCTGTTTAATTTGTTTTGGAGGAAGAGACAATCAGCTCCTAGTGGATACATTCTAAGTTCCAGGAACTTTGCCTGGTGCTTCCAGTATTTAACATTTATGCATCATGAAACTCTAAGAGGAAGCTATTTAATTTCCCTTTTTATGAAGGAGGCTTACATGATTTGGAAACTTGCTCAGTCTTAGTCCCATACCCCTCTACAGGGTCAGAATGTCATCACAAACCCTGGTCACTCTGACTTGAAGATTGTTGTTCCTCCTATTCGACTATACTGACACCTTACATTTTCAAGCTTTATTTTTTTTGCTATCCCATTTGATTCTTATGAGAACTCTGTAAACTTGGTTGAAAATAAACAGACATCCTCATTTTAGAAACGAGAGGAAGTGAAAATCACAATAGAAGAACTGACAACCTGTTTCTGTTTTGTGATGGAGGTGACTTTTTTTTTGGATCTAAGTTTCAAATACCAGATGAATGTCTTTTTCCTTTTATGCTATGTTTCTAATGACATCAAAGTGGATGATAAGAGGCTTATAAGATAGTGATAAATGCCTCCTTTGGTGGAATGTCATTGCTAGTACTTCTATATAAGGCTCCCTTCCCCAGCACCCAGACCATACTGATTTGCCGTGTGCAAGTTTATCTGTCTTTTTTGAAGGGCTGAGGAACTTTGAAGGGATGTACCCTGTCATGTTTGACATTCTTTGTTCTGACAAGATACAAGACTGTGTGGACATGAGATTAACGATTAGACCCAAGACTTTACCTTCTTGAAAGGCATATCTGTCACATGGATGTAGGAACAGAGGTTGTGTTCTCTATGTCTACCACAGCCCTTCAAAGCAAGATGTTCCAGCAATTGTCTGTTGTCTGTTATTCCAAGTAAGAAAATTGTAGCCGGTAAACATCTTATCCTTTATGTGTTCATTTATGGTTTTTCTCTTTTGTACAATTGGAATCTCCAACTTGCAACCCACTTCTCTTTTCTTAAATTAATCATAAAGTAATGATTATTAAAAACAATGATTTGGCTTCTGTATTTCAAAGGAATGATTTGGATGGAAAAGAAAAGTATTAAATTGAAGATTGTTTGCTCTTTTCACTCAGGCGCATTCAATTAAAAGTACCTCTCTTTGTTACTCTCTCACCTCCCAAAAAAAGACTGTGCTGAAAACCATGCTCCTTTGGAATAGTTCTTAGAGCTATCCTAGAGACTGTCTCCTGGGCTATACTCTTCAGTTTGGCTTGAATACAACTCTCTTCTGTTCTTAGTATAGACTGGTTATTAATTATTTCTGTCAACACGTGTATTGCTTAATTTCATTCTTATAAAACCTTTATCAGGCATCATTATTATTTTTGCTTTACAGATGAAAAAAGTGGGGACATAAAGAAGCTAAATAATTAGTCAAAAATCAAACAGCTATTAGATGGTAGTCCCTGGTTTAAACCCAGGCAGTCTCTCTAGAGGCCACATGCTAAACCACTATGTGTTACTCCCTTTCCAGTCAGGCCTTTTAACAGAGATTAATTTTTTATTAGTATATCAAAGGTCATTAGAAGAAAAATACCTGACTTTAAAAAAATTAGCAAATATTGAAATATTAAAAGGTTATTTCTAATTTAAGCTCTAAAATATCCAAAGTGTGAATTTTGAGAAGGTATGGAAGTGATGAACAATCCGTTAGCAGTTTTAAAGATTTTTTGGTATTTCAAGGGAAATAAATAAAACAAAGTTATCCTGGGTGCCTAGGTCAAAACTAAGGTTTGGACTTAGATTAGCTTAACTGATTCTGTTTCAAAAGCTAGTATCTCTCACATGTTTCCCAAAGTCTAACTTTAAATCCAGTCGCCCCTAAACTGTTCATCCATTATTCTTGCACTCTGTCTATCATCAGTTATTAAGGACCTACTAAGTCACGGACTCAATGAACATGAGTTTGGGTAAACTCCGGGAGCTGGTGATGGACAGGGAGGCCCGGCGTGCTGCGGTTCATGGGGTCGCAGAGAGTCGGACACGACTGAGCAACTGACCTGAACTGAACAGAAGAGCCTTAAGTCTGTATTGATTCCCAGACGTGCAAAAGGTGAAAACCTACAGTCCCTGTGCTTAGGTAGCTAAATAACTTAATGAGAAAAATGAAAGCTGGTTAAGTTCTGTGGTGGAGGGGAGAGACCTCTGAGAGGAGTGGGAGCCGAGTTCAGGGCTGTTGAGAAGGTAGGCCAAAGCACCAGAGATGCTGGCTCTTTGCCAGGTTAGGAAGGCCTAGCATTCCAGGTGGTGGAAATAACAGTGATGAGGTTTGTCCTCCATGGTTTTCATAAACGGGCTTGCATTTAGTTAAAACACGCTTAAAAAACAAACAAAAACAACAACAACAACAAAAACCAAACTTGATCCTCACTGAAAGGTTTCTAGACATCATGGTGTCCCTTATTTTCAGACTCCCAAGGTTCCTTCTAGACCTGCTCCTTGACCAGGTTTCAAATATTGTACTTTGTTATACTTTGCTTTTCTTCTTGTTTTTAGTCTCTACCTTGCTAATTTAGACTTCCATTGCTTATTTAAGTTGCATCAAATTGTAAGTGATTTTTGCCTACCACAACTGAAGTTATTGACAAATGTAAGGACACATGAACTTAAGCTGCATGACTATTCCATATAGTTATATCTCAAAATTTTTTATTTAGCTTGACTGTTAAAACAGAGTACCCAATCACACAAATGTTCTTCATTATATTACTCCTTGCACAGTGGTGAAGGTAACCTTGGTGAAGGATTTTCATATCAAGCTGTAAACAGTTTCTACTATTCCTTTGCTGAACACGCATTTCCCTTTAATTTTACTGATATCTAAGTTTCTTCTGATATTTGAAACTTAGCATCTCTATAATTTCTCTTCATTGTATTAATTTTCAGTTTTCCAAGCTGAATTGCATTTTAAAGTCCTCTTTAGACTCTCTGTTAGAGCCTTCTAGTCTTTTTTTAATTTGTCTTATTTTCCCATTTTGTATCATTTCAAACCTTATTATATTTATTTAAAAACTGATGTAAAGAGAATTGAATTCCCGGAGTAAGGGGCAGTCTGATTCCCATGCACCTCAAGAGATTCTGGCAAGGTCAAAATTTGAGAGCCGTCATCCCGGGTGTTGAGTTAAAGCCTAAGTGAAGAAGAAGAGACAGGTTAAGATCAAAGCAGTAGCCTCCGTGCACGCGTTCTCCACGCCCCTCACACCCAGGCCAGACCTAACCAGGAAGGAAGAAATGCGTCCTCTTCTGAGGCGGTCGTCGGACACAAGCCCCCATTTCCAGAGACTAGCTTTATCGAGCCTAGTAGTTTGGTAGTGAGTCCCTTAGAGCTTCCCTCCACCTACATCATCAGGAAGGTTATCTTTATTATTCTGTCAGACCATACAGTCCTATTGAACACTTCCTCAATTAGATTCTTCAAAACACTGTTCTGGGAAAGGTCAATAGGGTGTCATGAAAAGTTAACAAGTATGTAAGTAAATTTTTTAAATTCTGTTTATCCCTTTGAATATTCACTGTAACTTTTTCCCATGGTGAAGACTGAGAAAAATTCCAGAACAGTGGTAGCTGTTTAACACTTTTAAGTTAAGATTTCCAAAATGTATATGATTAAGGAATCTTTCTGATACGGCACAACTACCACCTTCTTGTGCAAAAGCATTCAGAAGTCTGGATCCAAGCGAGTTACTAGCTTCCTCTTGGCTGCAACTCGCTGAGTCTCATTATCTTTCACCTATTATAGGTATGGTGTTGAGTGTGAACAGTTTTATACTTAGATGATCCTAAGGAGAAGCTGATTTTCCACACCTACCCAGCCCTGTCTTTTGGCACAACCCTGACACTGGCTGTGGCCCTGTAGACGGTTCATTTGTGCGCTGACCACACTGCCTTCCGGGTTCCTGCCTGCCTTCTCCAAGTCCCTGCTTCAGGACGCTTTGTGAAGTCTGGTAGGTCACTCGCCCCAAACACAGGGCGTTCTGAAAGTACCCAGGTAGAGAGCCTGGAAGGAGGCAGTAAACTCTGAGCAGCAAATCTCAGCCAGTGACCCCAGACTCTCTGTTGGACTGATAATCCTGGGAGCAGACCACAGCATTCTGCAGAGGTTCTTCACTGGGACTGAGTTCATCTGCAGGTGGTAGAACCAGCTCAGCAACTTACATTTTATTAGGTTACTCCCCATTCCTTTCTCACCTTCTGCTTCCTGAGATTATCTCCCCAATAAGCTGAATCCTCATCTCAGGTTCCTCTCTTTGGGGAAACTAAATTAAGACAAACTTTTTTTTCCCTAAGTGGTAGAACTAGGAAAGGGTTAAGTCGCCACCTGGAAGCATATGTCTTCCTGCTCCCCTGATTCTCACCAGTCCGTGTCATATGCTTCGAGCTGTTACTTTCCCATGGGACAGGGTCATTTGAAGGGCATTTAGTCAGGTGACCTTGTAGTTCTGTCATTTTGGCCTAAATCTTATCATTCAGTTTTTGCTTTGCTCTTAAAGGCATCTCCAACTTATAAAACAACAGTAACAATATCAATTATTATTTCTAATGCAATTTTGGCAAATAATGTACAGTATGCTTAAAAATTATTCCACCCTCACAACTTATGTAAATATTATTGTCCTCATTACACAGGTACACAAAACCCTGAGAACTAGAAAAGTTAAATAATTTGCAGAAGATCATAGCCCTGGAACCAGGATCAGAGCTCACATCTGTGTGCTTCTGTGGTTCAGGCTCTAAGCCACAGTGGGGTAGTGTGCTCCACGGCTTATATTCTGCATCTAGAAACTATCTACCAGACATGTCACAGAGATAACTTCATCTGTAAAATGAGGATAATGATGCTATGTTCCTCATAATGCCATCAGAAGCATCAGATAAAGCAATGCCTTACAGTAGCCATGAAAATGTTTATTATCCTCATTGTTATTATGCCTATTAATACCAAAACTATGTGGATCCACTCCTTAGAGTCTTTGAAGCAGCCCTTTGCAGCCTCTGGTAGATGAGAAAAGAGAGCCTGCACGTGGAAGAGTAAGAACCGTTTTCAGAGCTAAGGCTAGAAGTGCTGTATATCAGCTGATTCTCCATCCCATTGACCAGCATCCAGTCACATGACCCCACCCGACTGCAGGAAGAATTGGGAGGTACAGTTTAGCTGTGTGCTCAGGATGAAAAATAAGTGAAGTATGGTGATTGTATAGCAGTATCTCATATGGCATCATCATCATTTTAATTTCATCCAAATTTGACATGTTCAGAAGTGAACTCCATCCCCGAGATATATCCAGAAGCCGGTCATGTCTCACCATCGTTCCATCACCACCTTTCCAGTTCAAGCCATTATGTGTCTCCCTGATTTCTGCAGGAACCCTTTAACTGGTTTCCCTCCTCCACGCTTGCCTTTCTAAAAATGCATTCCTCATTCAGAAAACAGATCAATCTCATCGTGATCAATCAGTGTCCCCTTCAAAACGCCCTAGTGAACTTCCATCCTTCTTAGAATAAATGACAGATGCTCCATACTCGGCCTTTGCTGTCCTCTCCTACCAGACTCCTTCCTGCCTGTCCAGGACTGTCTACATCCTCTTTCCCCTTCACAGAATTCTCTCCCCCTGCATCTTTTCATAGATCCATCCCTCGTCATCTCATCAAAGAGGCCTTTTTAATGGTTTCACTTAAAATCTGCCTCAGTTCTTCTTCAGTTCCTTGATGTATCTGTTTTTCTTTGTAACACTTAAAATGCCTAAGATGTATATTGTGTATCTATTTATTTACCAGTTTCATTGGGCTTACTCCATTAGATTAAGTTTCTGGGGACAATGACTTTGTATAAGTTCACTGTTGAATTCCTAACATTAGGATGGCCTCTGGCATGCAGGAAGTATTTAATACCTATCTGTTAAAAGGATGAATGACTGCTGGACTCCCTGTGATGACAGTTTTAACTTTTGCTGGTTCTCATAGGGCTCTTTTTTAATTCCCATTGATTACAGTGCTTTCTCTGTACCCCACACTTCTTTTCATTTCTTTAGTTCCTTTTAATTTCTGAAGCTCTATAAACTGATGACAATTTCCATGTCACTCATGGTCCAACTGTCTGGATATCTGAATATGTTTGTTTTTCCCATACTAAATATAAAAAGAAATGCTATCTAGGGTTCCTGTTCTGATTTCTTCATAATAATACAGTTCTGCCTGTTTGTATTACCAGTTCAAAGCATCGATGCAACCTTACAGGGCTGGTTCACACCCTCTCTCCCTCTTTTTCTTCTTCCTTCCTTCTTCCCTTCCTTCCTCATGGAATAGCCATTCAATCAGAAAATGCAGTTTGGAATGATCTGCATGGATAGCTAGTAAATGGACAGTCATCATATTTGATTTTTTACAATGCGTTTCCATTATTAGTTTCACATAAGAAAGAAGCGCAGTGGGTGATATTGTTCATGTGGGCATTACCATTGCTATCGCTTTAACCCACACCTATAACCCACGGCAGCTGTTGTCTAGAAGAATTTGTCACTGTGTCCCTGGATTCCAGAGTGCTATAAAGAATCAGCTCTTGATGTACAGTAGAAGAAATAGAAACAGGAATCAGAAACTAATTACAGTTCTAGATTTGCCTCAATTCATAAGAGCCAATACTCTGTCCCCAATTCAGAAAAATTCCTCCACATATTCCCCAATTTTTTCCTGCAATACCTCATAAGAAACTTATTCATTTTAGCTGTACTGTTTCAATAAACATCAACAGAGATTTTCTAAGCTTAAAAATTCTATGCCAGTTTGAAAAATAAGATTTTGATAGCTTTTCAGAAGTAATACCAAATAAGGTTATTTGCTTTGTGCTTTCTTTCTCTTTCTATTATTTAGTTTCTGAAGCAAATATATGTAGGCTAAAAATAAAGGTAGTGCTAAGGTTTCCCTAAATAGCATTATGAAGTGTTTCAATTTTATATCTTTAACAAAAACATTATTTGCAACATAGTCAATGAGAGCTAAATGTTTACCAGGTCTGACCTAGATACATCTTTCTATTTTAGAGCTGGAACTTAAACCAGAGCTGATTCTTAAGTTCTCAAAAAAAGCAAAATAATTTTCAGCTGCAAAGAAACTTTGATAGGAAAAATATATATGAATTATGAGCAGGTAGTTAAGACCAGTATTTCATTATTTTGCTTTGTATTACATCCAACTGTTACAAGCCAGAAAGAGATTAGTATATATTTTAAAAAAAAATCTTTAGTAAGTTAAAAAATGTATTTTGAATGTTAAGTAGCAATCAGACCTAAGAAATACCTATTAAAGATGGCATGAGGACTAACTTTCAATAGCATTGGGCGCTCTCTGTCATCACCGCTGAAAAAGCGCACCTAGCACTCCCTTCCTTAATGCCTCTCCCAGCTCATGAGAGTTGACAGTCTCTCTATTCTCCTCTCTAATCTTTTCTATCCTATCATCAAATACCAGAACAAAAAAACAACAATAGTAGAGTACCTGCTCTACTAAAATATGACCTGCTGTCCATCAACTGCAAATTCTCTTAAGAATTACTATCACTTAAAGAATATTTATGAAGTATTTATGTAAGAATACAAAGTCAGAATATGAAAATCGATAGGGTAAAGATGCTTGGATGAATAAGGATGTTGATGAATGAAGACAGTTAGACATACAGATGGAAATTTTTTCACAGAGATTAGGAGAAAATAAAACCAATATTCCCTTTCCTTGAATACAGTTGGTTTAGGCTATCAGTTGTTCAATTGCTCAATTGTGTCTGACTCTTCGTGACCCCATGGACTGCAGCATGCCCGGCTTCTCTGTCCTTTACCATCTCCTGGAGCTTGCTCAAACTCATGTCCATTGAGTCAGTGATGCCACTCAACCATCTCATCCTCTGTTGTCCTGTTCTCCTGCCTTCAACCTTTGCCAGCATCAGAGTCTTTTCTAATGAATCGGCTCTTTGCATCAGGTGGCCAAAGTACTGGAGCTTCAGCTTCAGCATCAGCCCTTCCGATAAATATTCAGGACTGATTTCCTTTAGGATTGGCTGGTTTGATCTCCTTGCAGTCCAAGGGACTCTCAAGGACCTTGTGTGTTAGCTGCTCAATCCTGTCTAACTCTTTGTGACCCCATGGACTGAAGCCTGCTATGCTCCTCCATCCATGGAATTCTCCAGGAAAGAATCCTGGAGTGGGCAGCCATTCCCTTCTCCAGGGGATCTTCCCAAATCGGGATTGAACCCAAGTTTCCTGCTTTGCAGGCAGATTCTTTACCACCTGAGCCACCAAGAAAGCCACTTAACATATAGTTAAGAAGTTAGACAACAGTGGAAGAACCATCTGAAGACTTTACATGATGACTATAAGGTCTGAGAAAGGTATTGAGTTCCTTAGAGGGAAAGCTACAAAAAGAAAATCACAAAATTCATGCTATTAAAGAACTGCTACTGGATTCATCATGGAGAAATGCCATAGGAATCAGCACAAATTAACCATTACATCATTTAACTTTTATTTTCTAGAGTTTGTTATACTGTGTTGGCCAAAAAGTTTGTTCAGATTTTTCCATAACATCTTATCTTTTGCTTCTTTCATCCTAATAAAATACCAACAAACCTGCTTCTTCTGAATTCTTTATTTCAGCTAATCACCTAGACATATAAATAGTGATTCAGTCTGAAAGTCTGTAGCCATTCTTAGCTTCTCCTTCAAATTTCCTTCCACATTAAGTAGTCAGTTCAGTCAATTTAGTCACCCAGTTGTGTCTGACTCTTTGCAACCCCATGGACTGCAGCGTGCCAGGCCTCCCTGTCCATCACCAATTCCCAGAGTTTACTCAAACTCATGCCCATTAAGTCGGTGATGCCATCCAGCCATCTCATCCTGTCATCTCCTTCTCCTCCCGCCTTCAGTGATTCCCAGCATCAGGGTCTTTTCAAATGAGTCAGCTCTCTGGGTCAGGTGGCCAAAGTACTGGAGTTTCAGCTTCAGCATCAGTCCTTCTAATGAACACCCAGGACTGATCTGCTTTAGGGTGGACTGGTTGGATCTCCTTTCAGTCCAAGGGACTCTCAAGAGTCTTCTCCAACACCACAGTTCAAAAGCATCAATTCTTCAGCGCTCAGCTTTCTTTATAGTCCAACTCTCACATCCATACATGACCACTGGAAAAACCATAGCCTTGACTAGACGGACCTTTGTTGGCAAGTAATGTCTCTGCTTTTTAATATGCTGTCTACGTTGGTTATAATTTTTCTTCCAAGGAGTAAGCGTGTTTTAATTTCATGGCTACAGTCACCATCTGCAGTAGCTTCATAGATTTTGTTCCTGAACACATTGCTGCCCTATATCCCCATTGCCATTGTTACAGTTTTCCTTTGGGCCTTAATCTCTTCCTGTTTTCCTTGCTCTTATCTTTACCACAGCTGAAGTGATACATCTATTGATACAGCTTTCTCAACAGGGCATATGAACCCCTTGATGATTTAGCCCAGTATTTGACATATGCTTCCACTTCCTGACTCAAAGCTTTAGGACTACTGAATTGCTTGCAGTCCTCCTTGCTTTATGCATCTACCCTCCCCTACACAAATATTAATATTTGATGTTTTATACGTTGGTGTTTTTTTTTTTTTAACCTTGTTTCCTCTTCCTGGGCAGCACGGTCCTCACCCATTCTGAAACTTAAGTCCCCTTATTTGGGGCTCTTACTCCTCCCTTAGAACTCACTTTTTGCATTCACTTCCTCCAGGAAGCTTTCCTGACCTTCTCCTGCTAGCCTTGCTCATGTGCTTCAGGGGTTCCAGAGCAATGCTATGTTTCTCCTTTGTCGTCCTCACCATACTGGAAACTCTTTGAAAACTGGAACCATTCATTTTTTCACCAGTGCTTTCCCAGTGCTCCACAGAATCTGGAAAATAACAGATCAGCAAATGTTTGAACAGTGAGCACCAAAAAGCAGGAGGGTCCCTAACCTCCAGGATTTAACGCCTATTGATCTGTGGTGGGGCTGATGTAATAATAATAGAAATAAAATGTGCAAGAAAGGTAACGTGCTCGGGCCATCCCCAAATCACACCTCCCACCCTGGTCCCTGGAAAAATTATCTCCCACTAAACTGGTTCCTGGTACCAGAAAGGTTTGAGACCACGGCCAATGAGGATAAATGGCAGTGACCAAGAAATGAGCTGACAAAGCTAGTTAATTATAAAAGCAACCCTTAAGTCACTGCTATACTCTTTACATTTACCCCCGTAATGAGTGTAGTTTCTCACATCTCTGCTGGTGAGTCCCAGTTTTATAAATACAGCTTTAATCTTTTTCCACAGTCGGCTTGGGTTCTGGAATCTTCCACTTGGATGGGGGTGTTTATCTTCCTTGTAGTAGCATCACTATTCTTCCACATTAATCCTTTGCTCGGACTCCAATATACTTTTCTTAAATTTTTTTTTTTTTAGCTTTTCCAATAAATAAACTTTCTTTCCCTAGAAAAAATGGTAGTTCACTAACTGTCTTTCTCAAAATGTCTCTCACTAAATAATGGATACTGTATAATTCATTTCTTTCCCTCCTCTTCCTGCCATCCCCTTCTCCCTCTCTGTCAGGAGCTCATATTTGAATTTTACACACAGTTGTAAAAGTAATATGAAGGTAAATAATCGTTAATGAATGAATGGAAAAACTGGCACGGCAGTCTTGGTTCTCTTTTGGGGTCAGTACCTCTGGATCTCTGATATACATCTTATTTATTCCTGTTCTTTTTCTTCTGCTTCTGTGAGCATACCTTTAGCACATCACAATAATTGATAATTAGCAAAAGGTTAATTTCAGCTTTATTACACTTAATTTAAGGAGTCAAGTGAATATTGGAGGGCTGCTTTTGAGGACTTCCTTTCACTTGTGAGGGCTTCCCTGGTGGTTCAGACAGTGAAGAATCCCCTTGCAATGCAGGAGACTTGGCTTTGGTCCCTGGTTTGGGAAGATCTCCTGGAGGAGGGCATGACAGTCCACTCCATTATTTTTGCCTGGAGAATCCCATAGACAGAGGAGACTGGTGGGCTGTGGGTCATAGGGACACATAGAGTCTGAGTGTCCAAGCACACACACTTTCAAGGAAGTTGAACAATTTTCAGAAATCTCATAAATAATAGGGTCTTGAAAATTTACTGTTTGGAATAATGCTGATATTTTTCTATATAATAACATATAAGTATCCCATCTATACTCTTTTGTACACATTGATCCATATTCAATACTAGGGGAAAAGTTTGACCTTGCTTTAGTAGACAGATTTATTGTAACTCTTTTGAAAATGACTTAAAGACCACCAGGTTAAAATAGTACTGATTGGGATAGCTCCACAAGGGAGAGAAAATTCACCTTTTAAAGTATTAAAACTTTTCAAAGAGCTTTAGTTAAATTCAAGACCAAGCCAGAGATACAAAATAGAAATTCTCTCAGCCCAGCTATTACCTTTGGCTGATGCCTTCTCGGCGGTCATGATATGTATGCGAGAAGATTCTAAAGCTGGAAAGACTGTTTGTTTTTTAATAGCTAGTTGGCCAGACCACCGATTGCTTTACGATGCTGTGTCACTGAATATAGTGCAGAGTATTAGATTAATGGCTTTTGCTTTGACCAGCTAGAACAGGGGAGTTAGGGAATAAAAAGCAGGACCCCTGTTTTTCCCATTGCAGGATTCTTTGTTCCCTGAACCACAGGGAGGATTAGTTAGAATAGTGTTGTGTAAAACGGATTCAGTCTTACAGATCCTATCACTTTTATCACTCTGGAAAGGAAGGGATGAATTTAATAAGACATGGCATTAACTGTATTTGCTTTGTTTGGGACTTTTGTATAGATTAGCAGCCCTAGACTATTTTACTGGTTCTCTTTATTTTTGGACTCATGATAGTGTGATTAGCACTAAAAGCAGGTGACGGCAGCGGGGGTGGACGGGGTTGTGAAGGTGCAGCTTTGATAAGTATCAGGGATTTGGGACTCACAGGAAGACACTGTGTCCCACGTCCTTTGTTCGGGAATCTCCGTGATCAGAATCTGTCAGGGAAGCCTCAGTGGTTTTTAGTTTCTGCCTAATGGAAAACAGGCAGAAAAGATCTCTTTCTGGTTGCAGACTGCTGTTAAGTTGTCTATCAGTCAATCTGCAGACTTAAACAGAAATTGAATGAACACAAAAGCCGCTTTCCTAGTTGGGATTCTGGCCCCCACCATCAGCTGCCTTTTCCCTCCATACTCACAATCTCAATCTCTGGTTAGTATTTAATTTCCTTTCAGCAAACATTTATTGGGTGCCAGACATTGCATTAGGTGTTGAAGGGAGATAGGAGATGAATATAAAACCTGACCTCTGCTCTTGTTTTCTTCACCTTGAAAACACAACTGTATCTCTCAGAGTGATTTGTTTAGTCATATAGATTGGAAATTGGCCATGCAAAATACACCTGGAGATATAGCTAAATAAAGACACACTAAAAATAGCAAGTCTTGGGACTCAGGGTCCAGTTACAGCATAAGGTAGGTAGACAGAGTCCTGAGCAACACCTGGGAAACAGAGAACTCTAGTGAAGGTGCTATCGGGCGGATCTTCCCAGGTGATGGGTTCTTTGTGCCACTTAGCATTAACACACATTCGAGCACACACACACACACACACACACACACACACACACACACGCTCCTGCTTCTCTCTGCAACCAGACGTACTGCACAAACGATATCCAAACGACTTGATCAGCACCTGACATTTAGTAATGAACAGTTTTGGAACTTCTTTTCTTGTTAATTTAAATTTGGATAAGCTGTGAATATCAAAATCGGGATGAAATTTATTCTTTTGTCTAGTAATAATGGTGATTATGATGATGATTTTCATAAAGCATCCCTTGCTTTTAAAGAGATTTAGAGAATGTATTATCCAGATATTTTCTTCTCTACTCCTATGTAACTTATAGAATACACAAACACTACTGTCTTTATTTTAGAGAGAGAGAAACTGAAACGTTGAACAGTGTAATGACTTCAAAAAGCCAGGAAACCAAGATTAGAATTTCTAAGTTTAGGCCAAGTATCTACATTGGAGGCAGAATTAGACTGTCCAGAAGATATATTTGCTACATTTCTTTGATCTTAATCAGCTTATTTGCTTTCTAGCCATATTTTAATGCCCTTAGTAAATCCTTGGTGGCTCCATGGTAAACAATCCACCTGGAATGTAGGAGACACTGGTTTGATCCCTGGGTTGGGAAGATCCCTTGGAGAAGGAAACGGCAACCCACTCCAATATTCTTGTCTGGGAAATCCCATGGACCGAGGAGCCTGGTGGGCTGCAGTCCGTGGGGTCACAGAGTCAGACGTGACTTAGCGGCTAAACAGCAATGAGAAATCACAGGAGCCCAGTGACTGTCCTAGGCCAGGGAGGAGGGGGAAATGCCTTCCCCATTTCCTTTGTTTTTTGTTTGACAGAGCTACTTTGATAAAAAAGGAGTAAGAGAAAATCTTTTTTAATACAAACTTTTGCATGTTGCTTGCTTTTCTGTGGGTCAAACAAAAAACAAATTGTTCTGAGAAAGAGAGGTTTACAAACGGCAGATTTCATGGCCTTGCTTCCTTACCCAGTTCATTGCAATGGGAAGGCAACATAAACCAGTTATCCCTGGCTACCAAATCCAGCTTCAGTCTTCTGATGATCTGGAGTCTGGTTATTTTAAATTTAACATTTCCTTGTATCTTAATGTTAAAAGACACACAAGGTTTTAAATATTTCCAGGATGCTGAAACGGTTTTGTAAATTTCATGAATTGTTTATATTTTTCCTTTTCATACTTCCAAACAGTTTGCAAATAGCTCAGAAATTCACTGTGACAGTTTAAGCAGCTTGCTGTTGATGCAGTATCTAACATGTTTTGACAGACATGGGAACTTTCCAACACATAAATTGCTATTGTGTCTCAGCACTCCTCAAATTTCAACCACCTGCATTAGAATGCAAGATATGTTCTGGCAACTGCTACTGCTTTTGGCTTTTTTAAGAGGACCTTGGGTTTCCTTGGTGACTCAGATGGTAAAGAATCCACGTGCAGTGTAGGAGACCCGGGCTCGATCCCTGGATCAGAAGGATCCCTTGGAGAAGAGAATGGCTACCCACTCTAATATTCTTGTCTGGACAATTCCATATGGACAGAGGAGCCTGGCAGACTATATAGTCCATAGGTCCCAAAGAGTTGGACATGACCAAGTGACTAACACTTTCGCTTTTTGCACGTCTCCCCAGTAGTTGAGGGAAAGAGTGGTTATGTCTAAATACACACACACATGTATATTCTTAGGTTTGAAAGGGATTTCATATAATATTCAGTCATAACCCCCTCCCCCAGTTCTCAAAGATAATTATACCTACTCCTGGGAGACATTTATTTGCAAGTCAGGGCAGTAGCCATTTCATTCCCAGATCCCCGTGTCTTGGATTATGTTTTGTTTGTAAAAATAGTCTTCTAAAATCTAAGTAGCTGTGAGATAAGGTAAAGTTTAACAGAAAAAGAAAAGGATCTGGAATCAGGAAAACTTTGTTTCATTTCTCAGCTCCATCTCTGACCCTGTGTACATCTGTGTAATATATTTTTTAATCTTCATGAATCACACTGTCCTCATCTGGAAAATGGGGATAATAATAACTTTATAAGTTATTGTAAGAATTAGTGGTGCAACCTATGCAAAGTTTCTAGCCAGTTATAGATGCTCTGTTTTATTTCATTCCTATATAAACAATATGAAAAAGGTATCTGTGTTTCATAAAAGAAGAATCTGAAATTCAGAGTAGTGATATGATTTCTCCACATTCCTGTGTTAAGTTAAAAAAAAAAAAAAAAAAAGAATAACCAAGATGGCCAAATAGGCTTTTACTTATCAAAGCAAATACACTTCAGAATCTTCAAATCTTTTCCAACACTTCAAATCCATATCTCAGTCACCTCTGGGGTAGATATGGTGTCCATTTTTTCATAGTATGTCAGAAGTAAAAGAAATAAATAAGACTTGAACTAAGATTGACACTTTGATAAATACTTCTTTATCATCATTAAACAGACATTAGTGGCAAACATTGAGTTTTAAAGTTTTATTAATGTTTTTCATGATTATGTAGTAAATGCCTCTCTTTCTCACTAGACTAAAAGTTTCAGGAAATCAGGGAACACATGTGTATTCTGTATCCTCAGCACCTAACACACAGTAGTTTTCTGGAAATATTTAAATGAATTCTTTTGAGTAACCATGCATTTAAAATCACATAATTTTCAATTTTTTTCAGCTTGTTTCTATATCCGAATTTTTCTTTACAATCTACATTTTTTTCTTTTATAAGTAAAATAAATCTCACTGTTAAGGAAGATTTAGAAAATATAAGCAAGATAAACAAACAATAAAAAGCATTCCACCATGTCTTAGTTTTCTGTTTGCTTTATTAAAAAGGAGATGAAAATCAATTTTAGTTGGACTTCAAAAAATGTAGATATTTCCCTTGGGATTTCTTGTTCTAACCACAGAGCTCTTGCCATTACAAGAAATAAAGCTTAATAAAACTTTCTGCTTTTAAGTTTCAGCTAGATGTCCCAGGGAAGGGTGGCAAAATCCCCTCCACATTTTTTTCAGTTTTGGGATCATTTCTGGAAAGATTGTTTAGGGAGCCACTCCCTTCAGGAATCTTATAATTAATTTTCATTCTGTCTATTGATTTTCCCACAGTGAAGCAAGAATATTGCTTTTTAGTACATAGCACCTCTATTCTGTTCAGATTAATTTCGGGTCATTTTTGGATCATCTGAAAACTTATGCAACTTCTTTCTAAAATGCTATGTAGGTAGTTAATATTTTAGTTCTGAAAACTTTAAATTTTGACTGAAAATGTACTTAGTTTGCTTTCATACGTAACACAAGAATTTCTTTCAATAGTATTGAATTATAGCCTTTATCCTCAAAGTTGTTTAATATTATATACATAGTATATATATTTTAGCTTGGAGACTTAAGGTTTTTTAAAACTTGTTAATTAAAATATTCTTCCATACTGTATTTAAGGATGAATTTATTTGAAATAATTTTGCCTTATTCCCTATACCTATTTTTTTGGTCATAGAACTTTTTGCAGATATGTTTTGATTATATCTTTTGATTCATTTCAGTTTTCCTCATTTCTTTCTTTGAACATCTAAACATCTTTTTATAATTTTTTTAAAGTAGAGTGATGCAAGTATACAATTAAAAACAGTCAAATGGATCTAAAGGGCTTACATTGAAAGTCAGCAGTTCCTTGCTTGTCAACCCTTACCTTCCCCTTCTATATGCCGCTCCACTCATGTTGAACTCTACCAGCTATAGATTCTGTTTTACACTTCTGCACGTTAAAGTAACATTTTTATTCTGCTCCCTCTTGATGCATCCATCTTAAATACGGCTTATTGACTAGCTGGGTTTTAGGCTATTGCCACCATCCTTCTTCTCTCTCTGTCTTCCAAAAATCATTTTATCACAACTTTCATTAAATCAATAGTCCATGTTTACATCATCATGATTATGTGAGCATTATCACTGAGCTTAAGAATGCACTATTATTCCCGCAGTGTGCTGCATTCAGCTTGCCCTGGAGCTGGTACTTGCTTCTGCTTTGCTTAGTTTTCTGCGTGTCTGTCAATAACCCCTTACTAAATGTTCCAACAGATCTGGGTAATGCCTTGTAATAATTTTCGCCAAACACTCAAAGCTATCAAATAACCTATAGTTCTGCTTATCATTCTTCCTGGAAACTGCCCACTTCCAACCCATTAGCATCACGTTCTGACATGAACTGTTGTTCTTCAGGCTTGCTGCACATCTACTGCCCTGGGGCCTCTTGGTAAATTCCGTGCACTGAACCCTCAGTTTTCTACACATCATGTCTTCTCTCTTCCATTTATTTCGCTGAAGTGTGTTCTCCAGTGACCTGTCACTAAGAGGAAGGTGGGTAGTTACCTTTACAATTACCAGGTGTCTGAAAATAACTTTATTTTTACCTTCCCTCTTGAGTGGTAGTTTAGGCAGGGTAAAAATCATTTTCCCTGACAACTGTGTCTGCCGCTGCTGAGTCGCTTCAGTCGTGTCCGGCTCTGCAACAGGAGGCTGCAGATGTAAAAAATAATTGATTTGAGGGTTTGAGAATGGCAATTTAGGGGACACAGATTTGCGTAAGCTCGAAAGAGTGTTCAGAGGAAGAGGCTTATACATACAAAAAGTCCCACAGTTGCTAAAAAGTTATTTGGAAAGAACTGTGATAGATGAGAGTCAGAAAATAATTGTCGTTAAGATCTGAGTTGTCTTAGGGTGGGGTCTGAGGAGTAGACAGATGGCCACGAGTTATTTTAGAGTCAGGGGCCAATAGGTTTGAGTCTGAGTTTCCAGGAGGTGCTCCGGACAACTTCATCAGGCCAGCAGTCAGACTCCATCCAGGCTGAGATGTGTGCTTCAGTCACACTTTCTAAACGGCTTCCCGGCTCTGCTTCAGAAAGCTGTCTTAGCAATATTGACCCATTTTCATTTTTCTCTCACTGTTGCTAGGCATCATTCCTCAGTCTTCTGGCATCCAGAGTGACTGATATAAATTCCAAATGCTATTGTGATTCCTTTTCCTTTGATTGTGTTTGGGTACTTGTTTTTGCATTATATTCTGGAAGCTTTTAGAGTTTCCTCTCAAGCTTATTGTTCTGAAACTTTCATTTCAGTCATTAGCCTGCTGATTCTGAGAAATTTTCATATGCATAATTTATCTGTCTCTAATTTTTCAATTCTTTATTTTGGAGGTGGTGTAGGGGTGAAATTAAAAAAAAAAACTGTTGGATTGTGTACCTTCCAGATTGATTCTCAAGAATAACATAGTTTACTTTATCTCACTTATGTTCTTTTCTGAGAGGTTTACTTGGCTTTATGTAGTAGCACTTCTGATTTTTTATTATATTTCATATTTACTATTTATATTTAATTTAGAGACTTATTTATTATTCTTAATAACAGTTAGGTTTCCATCTGGTCTCTGCATTTATTTAGTTCTTCCTTCCTTCTTTCTTTGTGTTTTGCTTTGAATTTCCTTGCCTTCTTTGTTTGACATTGAAAACACTTTTTACATAACAGCTGATCTTGATTTGTCCATTCATATTCCAGAGATATCAAACAGCTCACTGAAGCTGAGAGTCTTCATGGAAGAGTAGATTCTTAGTTGGAAGAATAGTTAACCATACATGAGCTGAAAGCAAGCCACCTTTTTCATCTAGGGACCACAAAAATGCCACAGTAAGGATTTTCTTGGGTTGTAGAGTTACACCCAGGATGCTCCCTCTTCCAGCTTCTTGTGGTAGAAAGTGGGGAGAGAATCTTTATGTATGGTTTTCTAGGCAAGACAAGCAGAGGATGTGTAGCATGTAGACGTCCTTGTATTTCATTTTCAGTCCTATGCACCCTCATCTCCACTATGCCCCTGTTGCAAAATCTAGAGTCTTTCAGAAAATAGGCAGCTTTTATCCTGTCAATGTGGGGAGGGGGGAGAGGATGTGGGGAATAATGCTCTTACTACAAGCATGGAGAAAAAGACTTGGAATGTCCCAGCTGCCCTGTATAAAGTTTTTCAATTAGTGTCTATCTTTCAGTTCTCATCCACCAATACAGACTTTTAAAGAAAGGTCGAAGTAATCCTTTCATGAATATCTAGATTGTCTTCTACCTAAAGAATAGGGGGGACATTCTAATCCATAAACTGCACAGATAATTTATCTCTATCTGTAACCTTCATCTGTATGTAATATTGAACAGGGAAGTTTGGAGAAACCTGATACTCCTTAAGCAGTATACAGATACTCTACAGGCTAACCTAAGTATCTATTAGGCATATCAAGCTTGTTGCCGCCTAGTCAAGTCAACATCGTGTCCTTTGTTAGCTCCAGTGAGCAGGTAGGAACAAGTGGTCCAGATAGCATGGGCTAACCAACCTGATGAAAGGGAGGCACATGTATTGGATTCACACATCCAAATGTGAGAAAAGAAAAATTTCTCAGCATATTAATCTATAGAATTTAGTTTTTGCAAAGACACACCCCTATTTTAAAAGGACAAAATTGAGCGTTAGACATCTTAAAAAACTTGCCCAATATTAACACTAGGTGTTGTTTACTTTTAGCCACAGTAGCATGATGTTGGTACTATTACTCCAACACCGTCAGTGGAAACAACTGTCAGAGGTATTGTCTGCTAAATCTTGCCTATTAGGTATTTCTTCTTTACATCTTCATGAGGCATAATTTGCTCTCTATTTTAATTTTCTTTTGGCCTACTATAGCAGTGACAACCTTAACTAGCTAAAGAGTATATTCAAATAGGCTCCGGTAGAACTTAAAAATAAAACTTTAATGTGTTTTCTTTATACCTATTCCTCTTTTCCTTCTGACCACCTAATTTCGCAGATTCTGTGTTTTCTTTTTACAAAGTCTTGAAACTTATATTTTGCTTGAGAAGTTTTGTATGAAATTAAGATTTTGGAAGGAAAAATGTCAGAAAATATCGCTTTATTCTTCTTAAAACATAGCCAGCAATGGCCACCCAATTATTTTTTTGTTGTATTAGGAATGATCTCCAAAATGTGTTAGTTAAGGTCAAGTGAGAAGAGGAGAGAGAACACAATTGAGGATACAGGAATAGGCCTTGCACATTCAAAGTTATTGACGTTACTGAAAATCTGTTTAGGTTGAAAAGGAACCTTTCACCCCCTTTTTTGAAGCTGAAAGTCCAAGATCAGGACCTAGGTTTCTGGTGAATGCCCTCTTTCTGGTTTGCAGGTAGCCATCTTCTTGCTGTGTCCTCACCTGTCCTTTCCTCAGGATTTGAATGTGGGGAAAGATGCCCCTTCTTATAAGAAGACTAATGCTCTCAAACTAGGAACCCACCCTTATGACCTCATTTACACTTAATTACTTCTGTGGAAGCTAAAGCTCTAATACTGTGGCCACCTGATGTGAAGAACTGACTCACTGGAAAAGACCCTGATGGTGGGAAAGATTGAGGACAGATGGAGAAGGGGGTCACAGAGGATGAGATGGTTGGCTGGCATCATTGGCTCAATGGACATGAGTTTGAGCAAGCTCCAGGAGATGGTGGAGAACCGGGAAGCCTGGCAAGCTGCCGTTCTGAGCAACTGAACGATGACAGCTTCCCTAGGAGGAACCCCAACTCCAGGGATAGCCACATTGGGGAACAGAGTTTCAACACATAAACCTGAGGAGGGGTTGGAGACGAGGCACACAAACATATATAGCAGGATCAGTTAATTTCACATAAATTTCTTTACAAATCTGGAGAAATATAGATTATAACTTATTTTTGTTTCCCTGAATTAATGGTTTCTTTCTTTTCTTTTGTTTTCTTTTCCTTTAGTCCCAGCCTGTTGGTACTGGCATGGGGACACCTCAGGCCAAGCATGTAGCCAAACAGACATGTAACTGCACGCACGGCAGGTCAGCCGCCTTAGAGTCCCCCGAGCCCCAGGCGCCTGGGACCTGTGCATGCCCACCAGGCCCACTGGGGCCTCACAGTTACAGTCTTAACAGCAAGCTGGCTCTAGCCCAAAGGACTTCTGTGCCCTAGCCCTACTCATCAGGTTGGCAACACCAGCTCTGAGATACTTTGACCACCTCAGCCAGTCATCCCACAATATGACACCACCCTCCAGTGGGCTAACACCAGCTTTGGAACCCCATGGACGACAAGACAGCCATGTGAGGAATTGACTCTCCCACAAGTGGGCTGACTCCAGCTCTGAGATCCCAAGACCCTGCAGTCAGAGACTACAGTGCCGACCAGTGAGTCAGCACTGGCCCTAGAACCCTCTAGGCCTAGATCCCACCTGGCAGCAGGCTGGAACCTCCTCCAGGACACCGTGGGCCATTTAGCCAGCTGGCTGGAATCTGCCCCCGTCCACCAGCAGGCTGACAGCAGCTTTGGGACACAGCGGACCCTGCCGCAAGCTGTGTCAGGGACCGGTCCCACGCAGCAGGAGGCTCTCTCCAGTCTGGGGTCCCTGGCCCCACAGTCAGCGACCCTGGCACTGACCACCCACCAGGGGGCCAGCGCTAGCTCTGGGATCCCCGAGAGCTTCAGAGGCAGCGGCCTCATGACCTGACCAGCTTCACTGACAGATGGCCGCCTCTAAACCAGGCAGGGCCTGGCAGCCAGATGGGCCAGAGGCCAGCCGTGCCTATCGGACCGACCACAGTAGTCGTTCTGCCGCAAGAGGAGGGGGGCCCGTGCAGCCCGCCTAGAGCACACGGCCCTGGGGGCCACGGGGCGGTGCATCGCTGGGACATGTGGCGAGCCTCCCACCCACGGCCACGTGTCCAGGATCAGAAAACAACCAACCTGCCAAATACATATAAATAAAACAAAGTGAAGTGAGGCAACAGAGGAATACATTCTAAATGAAGGAATAAGATAAATCCCCAGAAGAAGAGCCAAGTGAAATGGAGATAAGCAGATTATCCAGTGAAGAGTTCAAGGTAATGATCCTGAAGATGCTCAGAGAACTCGGGAGAAGAATGAACAGACACCGTGAGAAGTTTAACAAAAGGTTAAAAATATAAGGAAGAATGAAACAGCGTTTAAGAGTACAGTAACTGAAATAACATATGTTGAAAGGAATCAATGGCATATTGGATAAAACAGAGGAATGGATCAGTGAACTGTAAATAGAGTAGTGGAAAAGTCACTGGAGTAGACACATAAAAGAAAAAAGAATTAAAAAAGAGAAGTGTGCAAGAGATCTGTAGGCAACATTAACCATACTAACATTCATGTTACAGGGGTCCCTGATGGAGAAGAGAGAAAGTGCGGGGCAGAGAACATATTTAAGGGCATGATAGCTAAAACTTCCCTAACTTGGGAAAGGACAGAAACATCCAGGTCCAGGAATCAAAGAGAGTTGCAAACAGGATCAACCCAAAGATCAAACCAAGATACACTGTAATTAAAGTGAAAAGAAAAAGATAAAGAGAGAATATTAAAAGTAGCAAGGGGAAAGCAACACATCACATGCCAGGAAACTTCCATAAAATAATCAGTTGACTTAAGTAGATGCTTTGCTGCTCAGAAGATATATTTAAAGTGATGAAAGAAAAAAAGAAAGAAACCTACAACCAAGAATACCAAGGGTATCACTTAAATATGAAGGGAAATGTAAAGTTTTACAGACCAGCAAAAGCTAAAAGAATGCAGCACCACAAATCAGCTTTATAAGAAATGTTAAAGGGACTTCTGTAAATGAAAAAGAAAAAGCCAGAACTATAAATATCAAAATTATGAAAGGTAAAATCTCATTGGTAAAGACAAATACAGAATAAAGGTAGTAATCACTTATAAACTAGTAGGAAGGTTAAAAGATAAATCTATACAGAACAAAAGGATATAAACATGGTGTCACAAACAGTAAACATTGGAACAGGTAATAAAAATACAGGGTTGTGAAAATGTGTTCATACATAGATCATCACCTTAAACTAATTACACACACACACACACACCCCTATATACAGCAAGGTATACCAAAAACAAAATATCTATGACAGAAACACAAAAAAGAGAAAAGAATCCAAGCATAACAATAAAGATAGTCATTAAATCACAAGAGAAGAAAAGTAAAAGAAAGGAACAAGTAACTGCAGAAACAGCCAGAAAACAGTTAACAAAATGACAATAAGTACATACCTACCAATAATTACATTAAATGTAAATGGACTAAGCGCTGCAGCCAAAATATATAATGACTGAGAGAGTACTAAAAGAAGACCTATATATATATATATAGGTCTATATATATATAGGTCTATATATATATATATAGACCTATATATATATATATATATATATATATACTGCCTATAAGAGACTCACTTCAGATCTAAATGCACAAGAGACTGAAGTGAGTAGGTGGAAGAAGTTATTCTTTGCAAGTAGAAACAAAAAAAGGTGAGTAATGATACTTATATTAGACAAAAAAAAAAACTTTAAAGCAAAGACTTTAACAAGAGACAAAAAGACATTACATAATGATCAAGGGAATTGATCCAGGAAGAAGATATAACAATTGTAAATATACATTCACTCATCATAGAAGCACCTAAAATATTAACAGACATAAAGAGAGAAATTGACAGTAACACAATAATAATAGGGGACTTTAATACCCCATTTACAACAAAGGACAGATTATCCAGACAGGACATCAATGAAAAACCACTGGCCTTAAAGTTAAAATTAGTATACTGTATTGGTCTTATCTTTCTCGCTTACTTCACTCTGTATAATGGGCTCCAGTTTCATCCATCTCATTAGAACTGATTCAAATGAATTCTTTTTAATGGCTGCGTAATATTCCATGGGGTATATGTACCACAGCTTCCTTATCCATTCGTCTGCTGATGGGCATCTAGGTTGCTTCCATGTCCTGGCTGTGATAAACAGTGCTGCGATGAACATTGGGGTGCACGTGTCTCTTTCAGATCTGGTTTCCCCGGGGTGTGTGCCCAGAAGTGGGATTGCTGGGTCATATGGCAGTTCTATTTCCAGTTTTTAAAGAAATCTCCACACTATACAGAGTGAAGTAAGCCAGAAAGATAAAGACCAATACAGTATACTAACACATATATATGGAATTTAGAAAGATGGTAATGATAACCCTATATGCAAAACAGAAAAAGAGACACAGATGTACAGAACAGACTTTTGGACTCTGTGGGAGAAGGCGAGGGTGGGATGATTTGAGAGAACAGCATTGAAACATGTATATTATCTAGGGTGAAACAGATCACCAGCCCAGGCTGGATGCATGAGACAAGTGCTCGGGCCTGGTGCACTGGGAAGACCCAGAGGGATCGGTGGCGAGGGAGGTGGGAGGGGGGATCGGGATGGGGAACACATGTAAATACATGGCTGATTCATGTCAATGTATAACAAAAACCATTACAATATTGTAAAGTAGTTAGCCTCCAACTAATAAAAATAAATGGGAAAAAAATCTCAACACATTAAAAAAAAGTTAAAATTAGATCATCTGGCTTAATACATTCAAATAGAACAATCCATCCAAAAGCAACAAAATATGCATTCTTTTAAAGTGCACATAACATTCTCTAGGAAAGATAATATACCTGTCTACAAAATAAGTCTCAATGAATTTAAGAAGATGGAAATCATATTAAGCATGTTTTCTGACTACAATGCTATGAGACAAGAAAGCAACTACAAGGGGAAAAAACTGCAAAAAACAGAAATATGTTGAGACTAAACAATATGTTATAAAAGGACCAATGTCTCACTGAAGAATTCAAAGAGGAAATTAAAAAAAATACCTGGAGATAAATGGAAATGAAAATACAAGAATCCAAATCTATGGGGTACAGTGAAAGTACCTGTAAGAGGGTAGTGATACAAGCCTACCTTAGGAAGCAAATAAACAAACAGAAATGTCAGAAACCTAATCATGCAGCTAAAGGAACTGGAAAGAGGAGAATAAACCAACCCAAGGTTAGTAAAAGGAAGGAAGTCATAAAGACCAGAGCAGAAATAGATAATGGAGACTGAAAGCAATACAAAGCATGAATGAACATAATGGCTGGTTCTTTGAAAACTTAAAAAAACTGACAAACCTTTAACCAGTCTCATCTAGGAAAAAACTGTGTCCAAGTAAATAAAATCAGACATGAGAAAGAAGTTATAACTGACATTACAGAAATACCAATGATTATAAGTGATATTGTAAATAATTATACACCAATAAAATGGACAACCTAGAAGAAACAGACAAATTCCTAGAAATTTGTCTCCCAAGACTAAATTAAGAAGAAATAGAAAATATGAACAGATCAGTTTCCAGTAGTGAAGTTGAATCAGTAATGGAAAAACTCCTAACAGACAAGATATCAGCACCAGAGAGCTTCACAGGTGAATTCTACTAAACATTTAGAGAAGAGTTAGTACCCAACCATCTCAAACTATTCCAAAAAGTTACAGAGGAAGGTATGCTTTTGCACTCGTTTTACAAAGCCAGCACCAACCCTATACTAGAATCAGACAAAGATATTAAAATATAGGACAATTAGAAGCCAATAACACTGATGAACATAGATATAAAAATCCTCAATAAAATATATGGAACTAAAATCAATAATGCATTAAAATAATGCATTAAAAGGATCATACATCATAATCAAGTGAGATTTATCCCAGGCATGCAAATATTGTTCAATATCCATGTATCAGTCAGTGTCATATGCCACATTAACAAACTAAAGAATAAAAACCATATGATCATCTCAGTAGGTGTGGAAAAAGCTTTTGACAAAATTCAACATCCATTCATGAAAAAAATTCTAAGCGATGTGGGCATAGAGGGAACATACCTCAACATAATAAAGGCCATGTATGACAAGCCCACAGTTAATATCATACTAATGGATGAAAAGCTGAAAGCATTATCTCTAAGATTAGCAGTTAGACAGGGATTCTCACTCTCACCACTTTTATTCAGTGTAATATTTGAAGTCTTAAAGCAGCAGTCAGATAAGAAAAAGAAATTGAAAGCATCGGAATTGGTATAGAAGGAGTAAAACTGTCACTGTTTGCAGATAACCCACCCAGGTCTCCTGCATTCCAGGAGGATTCTTTACCATCTGAGCCACAAGGGCAGGCTGATACTACTCATGCATGTGCTAAGTCGCTTCAGCCATGTCCAACTCTTTGTGATCCCATGCACTCAATATTGCCAGAGTCCTCTGTCCTTTGGTTTCTTCAGGCAAGAATATTGGAGTGGGTTGCCATGACCTCCTCCACGGGATCTACTCAGCCCGGGGATCAAACCCTAGTCTCTTCTGACTCCTGCACTGGCAGGCAGGCTCTTTACCACTAGCACCACCTGGGAAACCTGATATTATACATAGAAAATCTTACATATACCACCAAAATAATAGTTGAACTCATCAATGATTTTGGTCAAGATGCATTAATTAAACAAATTAATAAACAAATATGTTATATTTCTATCCATTGTTAGTGAACTGTTAGGAAGAGAAATTTAGAAAACAATCCTGTTTACAATCACATAAAAAGTAAAATACCTAGGAATAAATCTAATTAAGGAGGTGAAAACTCTGCCCTCTAAAAACTATATAATGTCCATGTAAGAAATTAAAGATGACACAAAAAGGTGGAAACATATCTTTCTCATTAATTAGAAGAATTGGTATCATTAAAGTGGCCATGCTATCACCCTCAATGCAGAAAAATTGAAAGCATTTCCCCTGAAATCAGGAACAAGACAAGGGTGCCCACTCTCACCACTCCTATTCAACATAGTTTTGGAAGTGTTGGCCACAGCAATCAGGGCAGAAAAAGAAGTAGAAGGAATCCAGATAGGAAAAGAAGTGAAACTCTCACTGTTTGCAGATGACATGATCCTCTACGTAGAACACCCTAAAGACTCTACCAGAAAATTACTAGAGCTGATCAATGAATATAGTAAAGTGGCAGGATATAAAATTAACACACAGAAATCCCTTGCATTCCTATACACTAACAATGAGAAAACGGAAAGAGAAATTAAGGAAACAATACCATTCACCATTGCAACAAAAAGAATAAAATACATAGGAATATATCTGCCTAAAGAAACAAAAGACCTATACATAAAAAACTATAAAACACTTATGAAAGAAATCAAAGAGGACACAAACAGATGGAGAAATATACCGTGTTCATGGATTGGAAGAATCAATATTGTCAAAATTGCTATTCTACCGAAAGCAATCTATAGATTCAATGCAATCCCTATCAAGCTACCAACGGTATTTTTCACAGAACTAGAACAAATAATTTCACAATTTGTATGGAAATACAAAAAACCTCAAATAGCCAAAGTAATCTTGAGAAAGAAGAATGGAACTGGAGGAATCAACCTGCCTGACTTCAGGCTTTACTACAAAGCCACAGTCATCAATACAGTATGGTACTGGCACAAAGACAGAAATATAGATCAATGAAACAGAATAGAAAGCCCAGAGATAAATCCACGAACCTATGGACACCTTATCTTTGACAAAGGAGGCAAGGATATACAATGGAAAAAAGACAACCTCTTTAACAAGTGGTGCTGGGAAAACTGGTCAACCACTTGTAAAAGAATGAAACTAGAATGCTTTCTAACACCATACACAAAAATAAACTCAAAATGGATTAAAGATCCAAATGTAAGACCAGAAACTATAAAACTCCTAGAAGCGAACATAGGCAAAACACTCTCCGACATGAATCACAGCAGGATCCTCTATGACCCACCTCCCAGAACATTGGAAATAAAAGCAAAAATAAACAAATGGGATGTAATTAAACTTAAAAGCTTTTGCACAACAAAGGAAACTATAAGTAAGGTGAAAAGACAGCCCTCAGATTGGGAGAAAATAATAGCAAACGAAGCAACAGACAAAGGATTAATCTCAAAAATATACAAGCAACTCCTGAAGCTCAACTCCAGAAAAATAAATAACCCAATCAAAAAATGGGCCAAAGAACTAAACAGACATTTCTCTAAAGAAGAAATACAGATGGCTAACAAACACATGAAGAGATGCTCAACATCACTCGTTATCAGAGAAATGCAAATCAAAACCAAAATGAGGTACCATTACACGCCAGTCGGGATGGCTGCTATCCAAAAGTCTACAAGCAATAAATGCTGGAGAGGGTGTGGAGAAAAGGGAACCCTCTTACACTGTTGGTGGGAATGCAAACTAGTACAGCCGCTATGGAGAACAGTGTGGAGATTTCTTTAAAAACTGGAAATAGAACTACCATATGACCCAGCAATCCCACTTCTGGGCATACACACTGAGGAAACCAGATCTGAAAGAGAAACATGCACCCCAGTGTTCATCGCACCACTGTTTATCATAGCCAGGACATGGAAGCAACTTAGATGCCCATCAGCGGATGAATGGATAAGGAAGCTCTGGTACATATACACCATGGAATACCACTCAGCCATTAAAAAGAATTCATTTGAGTCAGTTCTAATGAGATGGATGAAACTGGAGCCCATTATACAGAGTGAAGTAAGCCAGAAAGATAAAGAACATTACAGCATACTAACACATATATATGGAATTTAGAAAGATGGTAATGATAACCCGAAAGGCAAAACAGAAAAAGAGACACATGTACAGAACAGACTTTTGGACTCTGTGGGAGGAGGCGAGGGTGGGATGTTTCAAAAGAACAGCATGTATATTATCTAGAGTGAAACAGATCACCAGCCCAGGTGGGATGCATGAGACAAGTGCTTGGGCCTAGTGCAGTGCGAAGACCCAGAGGAATCGGGTGGAGAGGGAGGTGGGAGGGGGGATCGGGATGGGGAATACATGTAACTCCATGGCCGATTCATGTCAATGTATGATAAAACCCACTGAAATGTTGCAAAGTAATTAGCCTCCAACTAATAAAAATAAATGAAAATTTAAAAAAAATAAAAAAAAATAAAGTGGCCATGCTATTAATACCAAAGACCATCTACAGATTCAGTGCAACCCTTATCAAATACCAAGGGCATTTTTCACAGAACTGAAACAAGTAGTTCTGAAATGTGCATGAAGACACAAAGACCCCAACTAACCAAAAGAATCTTAAGAAAAAAGAACAAAACTGGAAGTACCATACTCCCAGTTTTCTGAATATAAGAGAGATACAATAACCAAAATAATACTGTACTTGCACAAAAATAGACACATGGATCAATGGGACAGAATAGAAAGTGCAGAAATTGACCCACACTTTTATGCATAATTAATCAGCAGCAAAGGAAGCGAGAATACAATATGGGTAAACGACCATCTCTTCAATAAATGGTATTAATAAAACTGGACAGCTACCTGCAAAAGAATTAAATTGTAGTACTTTCTCATACCATATGCCAAAATAAAGTCAAAGTGGAGTAAACACCTAAATGGAAGACCTGACATTATTAAACATAAGCAGTGTGCTCTCTGACAGCAGTCTGAGAAACATATTTTGTGAATGTATTCTCAGCCAAGGGGACACAAAAGCAAAAAGAAACAAATGAGACTACACCACATCAGAACACTTTTGCATACATGAAAAATACTGACGAAATGAAAAAAGTCTGCATATTGAATGGGAGAATTTTCAAATTATATATCTGATGAGGGCTTAATATCCAAAATTACAAAGAACTCATACAATTCAGCATCATAAAATGGACAACACAATTAAAAAGTGGAAGACTTGAATATTTTTTAAAAGATGTGCAAATGGCCAATAGACACATGAAAAAAATGCTCAGTATCACTACGCATCAGGAAAATGCAAGTTAGCACCATACTGTTATCACACACCTATTAGAATAGCTGTTATCAGACAGAAAAAGTACCAAGTATTGGCAAAGATCTGCTAAGAGTGGAATCCTTCTGCACGGTTGGTGTTAATATAAATTGGTATAGCCACTATGCATGACAGTGTCTCAAAAAATAAAAAAAAAACAGTACTATTGCATTATCCCACAATTTTATTCCTGAGTGTTTATCTGGAGAAAATGAAAGCACTAATTTAAAAATATGAATGCACACCTATGTTCATTACAACATTATTTATAATAACTGAGCATCCCTGGTGGCTCAGATGGCAAAGAATCTGCCTGTGATGCAGAAGACCTGGGTTCAGTCCCAGTCCAGAGGTCCCCTGGAGAAGAAAATGGCAACCAACTCCAGTATTCTTGCCTGGAGAATCCCATGAATGGAGGAGCCTGGTGGGCTACAGTCCATGGGGTCGCAAAGAGTCAGACACAGCTAAGCAAATGTTTTGATTTCAGTTTTAAGATATGGAAGCAACCTAAGTGTCCATAAATAGATGAATTGATAAATAAGATGTGTCGTGCCTATGAAATGGAATAATACTCAACCAGAAAAAGAATAAAATCTTACCATTTACATCAGTATGGATAAACCTAGAAGGTATTATGCTAGGTGAAATAATCAGAGAAAGAAAAACATTACATAATTTCACTTTTATGTGGAAAAAAAAATGAACACGCACAACAAAACAGAAACAGAATCATAGATACAGAAAAGAAACAGGTGGTGGCCAGAGGAGAAGAGGGTGCATGGTGGAAGAGAGTAATAAACAAGAAAGATTTCATGATCAGATAATCACAATGGTGAGATCACGCACCTAGAGACAGACATCCTGGAATGTGAAGTCAAGTGGTCTTAGGAAGCATCACTATGAACAAAGCTAGTGGAGGTGATGGAATTCCAGTTGAACTATTTCAAATCCTGAAAGATGATGCTGTGAAAGTGCTGCACTCAATATGCCAGCAAATTTGGAAAACTCAGCAGTGGCCACAGGACTGGAAAAGGTCAGTTTTCATTCCAATCCCAAAGAAAGGCAATGCCAAAGAATGCTCAAACTACAGCACAATTTCACTCATCTCACACGCTAGTAAAATAATGTTCAAAATTCTCCAAGCCAGGCTTCAGCAATATGTGAGCCACGAACTTTCAGGTGTTCAAGCTGGTTTTAGAAAAAGCAGAGGAACCAGAGATCAAATTGTCAACATCCACTGGATCATTGAAGACGCAGGAAAGTTCTAGAAAAACATCTATTTCTGCATTATTGACTATGCCAAAGCCTTTGACAGTGTGGATCACAATAAACTGTGGAAAATTCTGAAAGAGATGGGAATACCAGACACCTGACCTGCCTCTTGAGAAACCTGTATGCAGGTCAGGAAGCAACAGTCGGAATTGGACGTGGAACAACAGACTGGTTCCAAATAGGAAAAGGAGTATGTCAAGGCTGTATATTGTCACCCAGCTTATTTAACTTATATGCAGAGTACATCATGAGAAACGCTGGAGGAAGCACAAGCTGGAATCAACATTACTGGGAGAAATAGCAATAACCTCAGATATGCAGATGACACTACCCTTATGGCGGAAAGCAAAGAACTACTAAAAAGCCTCTTGATGAAAGTGAAAGAGGAGAGTGAGAAAGTTGGCTTAAAGCTCAACATTCAGAAAACTAAGATCATAGCATCCTGTCCCATCACTTCATAGCAAATAGATGGGGAAACAGTGGCTGACTTTATATTTTTGGGCTCCAAAATCACTGTAGATGGTGACTGAAGCCATGAAATTAAAAGACACTTACTCCTTGGAAGGAAACTTATGACCAACCTAGACAGCATATTAAAAGCAGAGACATTACTTTGTCAACAAAGGTCCGTCTAGTCAAGGCTATGGTTTTTCCAGTGGTCATGTATGGATGTGAGAGTTGGACTATAAAGAAAGCTGAGCACCGAAGAATTGATGCCTTTGAACTGTGGTGTTGGAGAAGACTCTTGAGAGTCCCTTGGACTGCAAGGAGATCCAACCAGTCCGTTCTAAAGGAGATTGGTCCTGGGTGTTCATTGGAAGGACTGATGCTGAAGCTGAAACTCCAATACTTTGGCCACTTAATGCAAAGAGCTGACTCCTTTGAAAAGACCCTGATGCTGGGAGGAATTGGGAGCAGGAGGAGAAGGGGATGACAGAGGATGAGATGGTTGGACGACATCACTGACTCAATGGACATGGGTTTGGGTGGACTTCAAGATTTGGTGATGGACAGGGAGGCCTGGTGTGCTGTGGTTCATGGGTCACAAAGAGTCGGACACGACTGGGCAACTGAACTGAACTGAATCAAAGAGGTAAAAACTTCCATTTGAAAAACAAATGTCAACAGTATGAAATGTATAGTGTGGAGGATACAGTCAATGATCATGTAATACCTTTATATGGTGACAAATGGGAACTAGATTTAGAATGATGATTATTTTGAAATATATAGAATTATAGAATCACTATGTTGTGTAACAGGAACTAAAATGGTGTTGTAGGTCACTTATGCTTCAGAAGTAAACAAACTCATAGAAAAAGATTAGATTTGTGGTTACCAGAGGCAGTGGGTAAGGTGGTGGGGAACTGGACAAAGGAAGTCAGAAGGTATAAAATTCCATTTATATGGTAAATAAGAGATGTAATGTGCAACAGATAAGGATAATTAACACTGCTATATATTGCATATAAAGTTGTTAAGAGAGAAAATCCTAAAGATTCACCACAAGGGAAAATATATTTCTTTTTGCTTTAATTTTGGATCTGTGTTAGATGATGGATGTTCTCTAAACTTACTGTGATAATCATTTCATGATATATGTAAGGCAAATCTTTATGCTGCACATTTTAAATTTACACAGTGCTGTATGTCAATTATATTGCAATTAATACTGGAATAGGTAAGAAAAGTGAGAGTTTTTGTTTGTTTTTTGCTTTTTAACCCTTGCATAGAAATCAAACAAATAAGCAACTCAAAATAATAGTACTCCCCACTTCAGCCAATCTCAGATAAATTTTCCTTTCATTGCCCTTTTGCAAGTTGCCTTGGATGGCCTGGGGTCAGCCACTGCTGATGATTAAGTGCCTAGTTGAAGAATTGTCTTGCTTTGGGCTGAATTCTATTCAAGGCAGGGGCATTTTCTTTCAGGAGGAACTTGAGGAGCAAGCAAGTTCATTTGGGATAACTTCAACAGTGCCAAAGAATTTTAGTCCAGTTTTATTCCCATCAAAACTTATTGAAAATAGTAATTATATATTCATTTACTCAATACTTTAAGACACTACTATGTATCCCAGGCATTTCAGTTTATGTTTAATTTAACACCCATCCCCACTGACAATTACTGATATACCTTCTAAAAATTAGAACAGTCTTAAATAGTTCTTTCAACTTCTAATTAAAAATTAACTCATTATTAATCAGTGCCAATATTAAAGAGCTTTTTTTTTGTTACACATAACTTGAAAATTCCTAGAGTTGCAATTGAAATAATGTTAATTTGTTCTGCTTTTCAGGGATGGTATGTATATAGGTTATAAAACATTCAGTTGAGTTGATTGACGGCTATGGAAAATGAATTTTTGTGATTACAAATGATTGGATTAAATGATATCTTTTATAATCATATACATCACAGTATGCCTCCATAACATTTGGCCTTTTTGACAGCTCTCAAGCAAATGCTCTGCTCAGCTCTTAATGGACTGAGGGGAATTCACTACTTAAAAGAATGAGAAGCACTCTTTTTCCTTCTTGAGTGTTCATATGACAGTGCAACGCAGAAAGACAGCAATTCCTTTGATATTTTGATATAAGAGGAAAGGAGATTGAAAATCTTACCCTATGAAGAGTGAAGACATATTTTCAGGCTTTTTCAGAGGTAAGGGAAGTGTTCAGACAGTGAATGGGAAACTGAGATGAGGAGGTGGAGTAAAATTTTTACACTGCAAAAGTCTCAGTATTTTTTCAGTTTTCTATGTCCTATTTGACCTTGCTTCCTCTTTTGTGTTAAGCAATTTATAGATAATAATGATAGATAAGGTCTTCAGACTATCTCCTAAGCCTGACCCTACTGTCAAGTGGTTCATAAAACCCACAGCACACTTTCTTTCAGGTATGGCATTGAGGATCAAACCACATTTTAATCTCCTATTTCTGGAGTATTTCAGCTGGAGGGTAGAGAACAGTTCCATTGTTCTCCTCTGTAACAGCTTTATATGTTCTTTAGAGGATGATGAGCAGTAGAATTTCTTTTCTTCTCTTTTCTTCATTTCTTTATATGCTAACTTTCAAAAATTCACAGTTGAAATATGTAACTTGTCACACTGAGGTCCTAATAATATCCTCCCATTGAACGTGGGACATATCTAATTGTACTTCTTAAGTGGATTCTGACCTAAAGGATAAAACAATCACTTTAAGTTTGTCTTTTCCGAAGCTTTTATGAACTAGCTGGAATTCAGTCCTGCTGAGGGTGTTTCAGAGACATTATCAATTGTAAACATTCTTATTTATTTGCAGTGTAAATGGATATTTAGAAAATGTTATGCTGTGATATCTATTTATCAGTGTATCTGTATATGTTTTTTCAGGTGATGTATCAGTGAGAGAGTAACACATTATATAACCAAGAGCTAAAATTTGTGAAACAAAGCAATTATTTGGAGCCAGAATAATAAGGAAGACTCACAGAAGAGATAAGGGTAAATCTTTGAACTGTAGAATTGTTTATTCTGAGAATGAGGGCACAAACCAAGTGTGAGAGTAGGATTAATTAGACTGTATTTCAGAAGTCATGAGACGACTGCCCTAACTGAATTTCCAAGAAGTAGTGCAGTGAAAATGGGGCCTTTTTAAATTTAGTTATCATTTTACTTCCCACATCCAGAGTGGGGCCTTTGGTAAAATAGGCTCTCAAGACTTATTTGTTGAATGAATGAATGGATGTAACTCAAGTAAGTGAAAAGCCAAAAATAAGACTGGGTAGGTCAAGATTATATTCTGAGGACACTTAGATAAATATTTGACTTTGTGAGAAAGGCTTGTAAGTGATTTCATCCAGCTGACCAGCTGCCTCTTTCCACCTGACAGCCAGATATACTAGTGACTTGATGTCCAATCCCCTTTCATCTGCAGTCTTATAGCCTCAAGTAGATAATGCCATTTTGCCATGATGAGAATCATGTACAAACTAGTGTTTTCTTCGGTTGAACCTTTAAGTGTGAGAAGTTACCGATAACCAGAGCTTAGAGCAAAATCTCCAAAGGAGCTGAAAAGACATTGAAAAAAAAAGGACCTCTGTATAAGACATTTTCTACTTGTCTGTTCTTCACACATCTTCTCACAGCAAAATCGTGCTTAGAAACCAAACTGTCACTTTATCAGGAGAGTTTTGTTAGCCAAGAGAGCACCAGGCAAGTCGATAGAAATGTCCTGTGAGCTGTCTGGTACTCTGACCCATGTCTGAATTTCACAGTCAAGGCAGCTCTGGAAGCAGACTTGAGTTTTCTTTGATTCAGACGAAACAGACAATCTTACATCTGCCTTAATCTCTGTGGAAGTTTCGCAGCCCACAAGAGGAAGTTTACTATAATCCCTAACTATTCCTTGCATATGTTAGATCTGCTTCAGGTATTTTCCCCAGAATGTTGTCAACTGTGTGGTTAGAAAAGAGGAATGTCATTTAATTGGCCTCTCTTGAAATCCTTCAACCTGTCCCCGGGCCTTCAGTGTAATATCCAAAGTCATTAGAATGAGTATGAAACTCATCAGGTACCTCACATTCCCCTTCCCTGTCTCCCTTTTTGAGATTATATATAGAGAGTACCAACTATATGCCAAGAGCTAGGCTCATTGCCAAGGATCCAAAGATGAAAAAGTAATACAGACTTGCAGGGTCATTTCCCCCCACTTCTTAGCCCTAATCTCAAAAATGTTTAAATGGACCTTTTTGCACAGTAATCTTTCTGCCTGCCTCTTCTCCTCTCTACTTTTTACTTGATTTCCACTTGTTCTTAAAAATACACCCAGGCGCCAGCCCACCTGTCCCCGTCTAAGACCTGCAGGCCAGAGGCATCTGTATTTCCCGGGCAGACCATGTTTTCCTCTCTTGCAGCCCTTGTGTGACATGCTTTTCTTTGAGGAGAAAGCCTGTATTTTTCATATTTCCCTCCAGCAATTTGTGTGATGCCTATTATAAGCAGGTACTTAATAAACCTTAGTTACGGTCTTCTATTATCTTAGAATTTTCTTGAGCAAATTTTATTTTTTCAGATGATTATTTTGATAGTGTGATTTCATTCATTCTCTTGCCAAAAAGTTCCTGAAAATTTAGTTGGTGTTAGGCACAGTTAGTTCTCTGTTTCTCCAGCCACAATGGTGTTGACGAAATGGAAGCTCAAGTATATATTGTCATCCTCACAGTTCCTATGTGACAGAAATGCTTTGCTCACTCGGATCTATGTGACTCCAAAACCCAAACTCTTCTTTTATGCCAGGCTTTTTCCTTGAGAATAAAGTTTTTGTACATTTTATATAGCAAATATAAATATACTACAATTTAAATTTTGTCATCATAAACTCAGAATTCTCAGTCTCGATTACTAATCTACCCTGTAAGAAGTCCAACGCGGTGACCATGAAAAGCGCAGGACTGCATGAAGGGAGAAGGGGGCCGTGGAGCCAAGTCTGCAAGATCTACTTGAAAGGAGCCGGACTTGAACCTTCCGTCCCAGTGCAGCCACCAGCTGAATATTATTAGAGTGACTGCCATTGATGCTGCATTCTTCTGGGAGCAGAATAGTCTTCCAGATGAGCCCTTCCTGAATTCTTAAACTATATTAATGCACCAAAGTTTGAGGTAGCTTTTTGAGCATAGTATGTGGTTAGAACAGTTTGTATTTAGCTGTCATTTACCAGTTACTTTAAACGGCTCCGCACCCACTGTAGCTCTCGCAGAGGACACCTCTATACCCTTTGCCTTCCTTCTCTCGGGTGCCAGGGCCCCCGTGATACACACGCTAGCTAAAGGGGAAGACGTGGGCTACTGTGCATTTAAAAACAATATTCTCTGAGAGCAAACATTCCTTTTTATTTACTGCATGAAATTTTCCTGCTCACACATCTGTTTCCTCTCAGTATTCTTATCATATGCTGAGGGTGGTCATTTGCCAAGCCTGTATTATGCCGTCATGCAGATGGTGAAGCTGAGACCCAGAGGCCTGGTTACTTCTCTGCAGTGTTATGGCTGAGGTTCTCAGAGCACACAGTATTTCCCCTTTACGTGCATCTCAAATTTAATTATACTTAGGTGATCATCTGCTGAATATCTGTTACACCCACTAGACGTTAAGTTTCTAAAGGCCCATGAGCTCCTCTGTTTTATCGCTCCGTACTTAGAACTTAGCCCAGTGCCTGATAGGAAATCCTCACTGAGCACTCACTGAATGAACACTAATGAAGAATGGCTGAGCGCTCACTCAAGTCTGGGTTTCCTGACTCAGAAGGGCGGTCTCTTTCATCATAGCCATGAGTGAGGAGAAGGCATGAGTCATTTAGGAATTTCAGCCACAAGGCATAGTCACCAGCCACACTTTCCCTTTCCCCCACTTCCTTTTCCAACAGGGCATATCTGTGGGCAGGACACACGAGTTTTGAAAATTTTCTTAGTAATTCTGGTATATCCCCCATTGAAAACTAAGACACACAATTATTGGTCTCTTAATGGCATGCTGTTACATGTGAGGAAATTCTCTTAGAAAATACAGTGATTTTATACTTGAAAAGAAAATACTCGAAAGCTGAGGAATCTACCTTCGTGATTAAAAGGGTGGAAGACTGAGAGCAACAGGGGGGTCTGGGTTAAACAACCGTCTGTGGGATGAGAAGACAGTTCACTTCTAGGCATCTCAGCACGTCTTAGCTAATTTGGCTCCCATAAAGAAAACTATGCCAGTTGCTTCCACTGTTATTTACCCAAATGCTTCTGAGCTCTAAAAGGCCCTTGAACTAAATGCCAGGTTCTAAGAACTGGCCATGATCTCTAGGAGCTGCCTGCAGGCTGGCATACCTGGGGAACAAGGAGCTGGCTCCCAAGGTGCCTGCCTTCCCCTTTTCTGCCTCTTAGGGTTTGCAGCCAAAGGCACGGTGAGAACGGGTGGCCAAGATAGTTAGGGAAAGGTCCTATGAACCTTGCGCTGCTGGCTAGTAAGAACTCACAATTGGGTTTCTTAGATCTGAGTGTCTGGGACCCTGCGATCTGTTGATACAGTTCTTAAGTCAGGAGTAGGCTAAAGGAATATGTGCCTTAAGGTTAGTAGAATGTTTCTATAATTTCTTAGACTAGCAGCAGCTTCTCTTTACTGGAGTCAAAACTAATGCCTTCAGTAAGAAGGAAAAAAGAGAGGGATGGAGGGAAGAAGTAGAAAGGGAGAAAGACAGGGGGAAGGAAACTCAGGGAGGGAGAGAGAGAAAAAGTGCACACGTGAGTCAGAGGGGGAGCCTTAGCTCTAGGAAAAAATATTTCCTGGTGCGATATATGTATGTATTCACACATCTCAGTGAAAGCACTATTGGATTAGAGTTATGTGCAAAATAAGCTGTTTTAAGAACCTTGAGTGATTCTAGTAGACAACTGATAACAATGTATATTGTATATATTTTTTTGTTTTTGTTTAGTTGCTGAATTCTGTCTGACTCTGCAACACGGTGAACTGTGGCCTGGCAGGCTCCTTTGTCCATGGGATTTTCCAGGCAAGAACACGGGAGGGGGTTGTCATTTCCTTCTCCAGGGGGTCTTCCCCACCCAGGGATCGAACCCATGTTTCTTGCACCAGTAGGCAGATTCTCTACACTTGGGACACCAGAGAAATGGTACACTGTATAACAAATGCCAAATTACGAGATGATACTAGAAATTGACATGTGGGTTATCTCAACCATGAGGAAGGAGATAGAGAAAGCATGATATCCTAAGAGGATGTCTGCAAATTGTATTCCGCACACTTTACTAATTCCAAGAGAAGAGCCACTTCTCCAGATGTATTGAGAATCATAAAGATGGCTCCTAGACACCAAAGGAAGCTTTACATATACTGTTTAATCTTAAATTAGGGAAGGGTTCAACATTTAAAGGTTTTCATAGTCAAATTATTAGAAATGCATGGGAAAAGGCAAAGATTAGGCTAAGAAGATTTGAAAGCTCATCTTTCAATAACAAATTCTGTCAGTTTTGTGCTGTTACCATTTTTTTTTTTAATTTTGGAAAGCAGTCTTACTAAAACAGCATTCTGTAAAGGACAGAATTTATCTGTTTTCTCCCACTCTAGGTAAAAATACTCTTGTTTGCGTAGTCCCAAGGAGTCCAGTAAGCCAGTAACTTTCTGTTGCATTATAAAGACTCCTTCAATGTGGGACTTTAAAACCACAGTAAAACAATCTATTGCAAATTATTGAATACCAGTTCTGGAATGAGTTCATGTATCTTTATTATGAAGATTACATTGGTACAAATATATTTTATAAACTAAAATGGGTATGTAAAATAGGAACAGGTAGAAGTACCTCATGAACTGTGGTTAAAAAGTACTCATTGCTATATCAATACCACATTCTAGATTCCTATTCCTCCAAATTTTACTTATCTTTCTTGATACGCTTTATACCATTTGTATACCATGCTGATTTACACTCTGATATACATTTTTTATTTGAAAAATATTTTAAGGCCATGTTACTTAGGCTTTGGGTTCCCCAGTGGCTCAGAGGTAATGAATCTGCCTGCAATGCAGGAATCACAGAAGATGCAGGTTCGATCCCTGGGTCGGGAAGATCCCCTGGAGAAGGGCATGGCAACCCACTTCAGTATTCTTGTCTGGAGAATCCCGTGGACAGAGCCTGGTGGGCTACAGTCCATGGGGTCACAAAGGGTCGGACATGGCTGAAGTGACTTAACACACATGCACTTAGTCTTTAAACAATTTGTAGTCAAAGTACTCAAAAGAAATATTTATTCAATTAACTAGTCCACTCCCTCGTCTGTATTTGTAGGACTCTGCACACCCTAGTGACACCTGCTTATCCAGTTAATGCTGTCGCTCCCTCGAGAATCTCACTGTTTTCTGACTGTTGCGATTTTAGTTTCTTCTCAATCAGCATTCATTCTGTGTATCAGGGAAAAGGTGGAGGTTTTAGATATTTTGTGGCAGGAAGAGTAATTTCCTCTTTAGGATTTGAGATACCTAGCAGATGGTCGATGTCCTTTCTGCAGTCTGGGGTCCCATTCCACCCTACCCTGCCCCAGACCACAGCCGCTCAGTAAAGTGGTACCAACCGGACTTTGTATATAAGTTCATAAGGATTGCTTCTTATTTTGAACACAATAGTAATTATGGCCATATAACATATCTTTATTCTTTCTTTTCCACTAAATATTTTATTATACCTCTAACATTTTTATACTTCCCATAAAAAGAATGAATCAAAGGTATATTAACTGCTTTCTCCTTATAAAATTAATGTAAGTCTATTAAAATAAAATAGAGATAAAATCTCATCACTCTATTGTCTTTATGCAATATATAAATATATATGCAATTTAATACATCTTTGTATCTTGCCATCTACTTTGTGACAGAAAGTATGAGTATAGGGTAAATATCAATAATGTTTTCTTATTATTCAAGTGTTTTTAAAAAGTAATTTTTGCTTACAGCAAATGCAACAGTGCATTATAGAGTTTAAACCACGTGCAGAAGTAAAATGTATGATAGCAATAGTACTAATGCAAGCATATGAAAAATGCTGTTACAAGTTTGTTATATAGATGTGCAGTGGGATTGTATCATTTAAAGGTAGATTATTAACGATAAGTTAAAGATGTATATTATGTATCTGAAAGAAAAAGAAAGAAAGAAAATGAAGTCGCTCAGTGGTATCCGACTCTTTGTGACCCCATATACTCTAAGCTACCACACTCCTCTGTCCATGGGTTTTTCCAGGCAAGAGTATTCGAGTCGGTTACCATTTCCTTCTCCAGAGGATCTTCCCAACCCCGGGATCGAACCCGGGTCTCCCACCATCTGAGCCACCAGGGAAGCCCTATGTATCTGAAAGCAAGTGTTAAAACAGCACAAGGAGTTATAGTTAATAATCCAGCTAAGGATAGAAAATTGAATCACTCTATATAATCAGTCCAGAAAACAGAAAAAGAGGGATGAGAGAACTAAGAACAGATGAAACAAATAGAAATCAGAAGCTGACAGATTTAAACCTAACCATATCAGGAATGACATTAAATGTTAATGATCCAAACACCCCGATTTAAAAGGGAGAGTTGTTGCCGAAGACCTGCTTCACCAAGGCATTTCTCAAGGTCTAAATGAAGGAAGTTTCCTCTGGTCCTCACAAGAAATAGAGTTAAGTAGTGTTTCTCCATACCGGGTAAATGGCTTTGGCCATGGTTAATCCTTGAGTCTTTTGAACCATTTTAAGTACTTTGCAAAGGCAGTCTGGATTGTCACATTATTTATTGGCGTCATTGTCATCTCCAAATTTTAACAACTCTGTTTCAGGAGTGTATCATGACAAGCTCCAAGCGTCTGTGCTAGGGTGCTGAGTCCTGAACCATAGGAGAGTGTTCCCATGCCAGTAAATTCTCCCCTATCCTGCCCATACCCCTTCCTGGTCCTATGAGCAGTCAACTGCACTTCCCCATGTGTTATGCTGGCTCCTGCTGCTATATTTTAGTCAGTTCCTGTGATTCTTTTGGCAGGTAAAGCAGAGACCAGATTTCCTCTCTCAAGAAATGCTGAACAGTGGCCAGGAATTGGTCTGGCGATAAAGAGGAAGGGCAGGGGAGGATCCTGGGGGAGGGATGAGCATCATGCTATAAGACAGCTATCAGAGGGCAAGTCCTTCTTTAAGAAGATAAGACAAGTTTGTTGTTGTTTAGTCGCTAAGTTGTGTCTGACTCTTTTAGACTCTGTGGACTGTTGACGGCCAGGCTCCTCTGTCCATGGGATTTTGGCAAGAATCCTAGAGTGGGTTGCCATTTCCTTCTCCAGGGGATCTTCCCAAGCCAGGGATGGAACCCACACTTCCTGCATGGCAGGTGGGTTCTTTACCACTGAGCCACCAGGGAAGCACAGAATGGAAAGGATGGATAATAGAAAAAGACCCACCTATGGTGCCTCAATCATAAAGAATCTGCCTGCTAATGCAGGAGGTGTGGGTTTGATCCCTATATCAAGAAGATCCCCTTGAGAAGGAAATGGCAACCCACTCCAGTATTCTTGCCTGAGAAACCCCATGGACAGAGGAGCCTGGTAGCCTAAGGGAGAGAGGCTGGATAATATTTAAAAAAAAAAAAAATGAAACTATCCATTACTTGGAAAACAGTTTTGGAAAACAGAAGTAAAATCACTCATGATACCAGTACTCTGTAACTGACGTTCTAGTTTGTATTTTCTTCCTTTCTACTCTCTTTCCTTAGGTATATTTTCTTGGTTGCTATTTTGGTGTTTTTCTCATTGTTTTTCTCATTCAAAGTTTGTTGCTATATGGAAATAGGTTAAAACTTGATGGTTCACAATAGTCCATTCTCTGGCAATTATGAATTAGGGATTGAGTGTCTAATATTAGCCAAGTAAACCTTGTCAGAGTTGTCCTACTCGATTAGCAATTGGACACAAAATAAGAAGGGATCCCTGTTCCCAAGAACTTAAGAATCTCTTTTCTTAAAATGGTCTATTTTGGGGTAAATGGATCATTGGACTATTCAACAGTAAATGCTGACAACTCACTCTGCTAGGTCAACTATTCTTTTTTTTTCTCATTTTTTTTTTATTAGTTGGAGGCTAATTACTTTACAGTATTGTAGTGGATTTTGTCATACATTGACATGAATCAGCCATGGATTTACATGTGTTCCCCATCCCGATCCCCCCTCCCACCTCCCCCTCCACCCGATCCCTCTGGGTCTTTCCAGTGCACCAGCCCTGAGCACTTGTCTCATGCATCCAGCCTGGGCTGGTGATCTGTTTCACCCTAGATAATATACATGTTTCCATGCTGTTCTCTTGAAACATCCCACCCTCGCCTTCTCCCACAGAGTCCAAAAGTCTGTTCTATACATCTGTGTCTTTTTTTCTGTTTTGCATATAGGGTTATCATTACCATCTTTCTAAATTCCACATATATATATGTTAATATACTGTAATGGTCTTTATCTTTCTGGCTTACTTCACTCTGTATAATGGGCTCCAGTTTCATCCATCTCATTAGAACTGATTCAAATGAATTCTTTTTAATGACTGAGTGATATTCCATGGTGTATATGTACCACAGCTTCCTTATCCATTCATCTGCTGATGGGCATCTAGGTTGCTTCCATGTCCTGGCAATTATAAACAGTGCTGCGATGAACATTGGGGTGCACGTGTCTCTTTCAGATATGATTTCCTTGGTGTGTATGCACAGAAGTGGGATTGCTGGGTCATATGGCAGTTCTATTTCCAGTTTTTAAAAAAATCTCCACACTGTTCTCCATAGCAGCTGTACTAGTTTGCATTCCCACCAACAGTGTAAGAGGGCTCCCTTTTCTCCACACCCTCTCCAGCATTTATTGCTTGTAGATTTTTGGATAGCAGCCATCCCGACTGGCGTGTAATGGTACCTCACTGTGGTTTTGATTTGCATTTCTCCGATAATGAGTGATGTTGAGCATCTTTTCATGTGTTTGTTAGCCATCTGTATGTCTTCTTTGGAGAAATGTCTGTTTAGTTCTTTGGCCCATTTTTTGATTGGGTCATTTATTTTTCTGGAGTTGAGCTTCAGGAGTTGCTTGTATATTTTTGAGATTAATCCTTTGTCTGTTGCTTCATTTGCTATTATTTTCTCCCAATCTGAGGGCTGTCTTTTCACCTTGCTTATAGTTTCCTTCATGTGCAAAAGCTTTTAAGTTTAATTAGGTCCCATTTATTTATTTTTGCTTTTATTTCCAATATTCTGGGAGGTGGGTCATAGAGGATCCTGCTGTAATTTATGTCGGAGAGTGTGTTGCCTATGTTCTCCTCTAGGAGTTTTATAGTTTCTGGTCTTACATTTGGATCTTTAATCCATTTTGAGTTTATTTTTGTGTATGCTGTTAGAAAGTGTTCTAGTTTCATTCTTTTACAAGTGGTTGACCAGTTTTCTCAGCACCACTTGTTAAAGAGGTTGTCTTTTTTCCATTGTACATCCTTGCCTCCTTTGTCGAAGATAAGGTGACCACAGGTTAGTGGATTTATCTCTGGGCTTTCTATTCTGTTCCATTGATCTATATTTCTGTCTTTGTCCCAGTATCATACTGTCTTGATGACTGTGGCTTTGTAGTAGAGCCTGAAGTCAGGCAGGTTGATTCCTCCAGTTCCATTCTTCTTTCTCAAGATTGCTTTGGCTATTCGAGGTTTTTTGTATTTCCATACAAACTGAGATCACATATTCTTAAATATGTAACTATTAGAACTAACTGTAATCTTTCTTTGATGACTTAGTGTTTTTTGGAATATGTTTATTGTATTTAGGATTATCTTACAGAATCATTTACTCCTGAACTATGAAAACACAACATTGCCTAGTAATAAAGATTTCTGGTTTGTTAGTTACTGAGAGTGCATTCCTGGTACACAAAGAAGTGAAAATTTCCCCTATAGCACTTGACTATGGGCGGCATATATCATAATTCTCCATCCCAAACATCCAAGTTGTTTAATCGCTTAGTCATGTCCAACTCTTTGTGACCCCTTGGACTGAAACCCACCAGGCTCCTCTGTCAAGGGGATTCTCCAGGCAAGAATACTGGAGTGGGTTGTCATTTCCTGCCCCAGGAAACAGCCAAGGTCTTGTGAGTGTTCTTAGGACATGTTTATCTGGCACTTTCTTAGTCATTTTCTTCTAGTTTGTTACGCAGACTAATTTAAAGGACAGAGATAAAGAGTATTGCACAGAACAAAACAAAGTAGCAAGTCCGATGAAACTCCAGAAGTCTTATGTCCTGTTCAGAGAGGAGGCATTAAACAATTTTCTCAATTATTCTTTTTTTATGTGTACTGCATTACTTTGTATTAGCTTAGTTAAAGTATAGAGATCAGATGTAAAAATCTCTGTTAATATTGACCCACTGAAGTTTTTTAACATCAGTCATTTCCTGCCTTTCACTGCACTTTCTCCCACCCTGCCAAACCAAAACAAAACAAAGAAGGAAAACTCAAGAATATTCATTATTTGTTGGTAATCTCATTTGTTTTTGGTTTGTGTGTGTGTGTGTGTGTGTGTGTGTATTCTCAGCAGGAGAAAAATTGGGGCAAAAATATTGTCTTTAAGAAGCTATGGAGTTGCTTTTAAAAAGTAGTGTATTTTAGCCATAAGAACAGAGTGCTTAATATATGTATAATAGCTGATAGGTGCCAAATATGCTACTGGAGATCAGTGGAGAAATAACTCCAGAAAGAATGAAGAGATGGAGCCAAAGCAAAAACAACATCCAATTGTGTATGTGACTGGTGACTGAAGCAAGTTCCGATGCTGTAAAAAGCAATATTACATAGGAACATGGAATGTTAGGTCCATGAATCAAGACAAATTGGAAGTGGTCAAACAGGAGATGGCAACAGTGAATGTAGACATTTTAGGAATTGGCGAACGAAAATGGACTGGAATGGCTGAATTTTACTCAGATGGCCATTATATCAACTACTATGGGCAAGCATTCCTTAGAAGAAGTGGAGTAGCCATCACAGTCAACAAAAGAGTCTGAAATGCAGTAGTTGGATGCAATCTCAAAAATGACAGAGTGATCTCTGTTCATTTCCAAGGCAAACATTCAATTTCACGGTAATCCAAGTATATGCCCAGACCAGTAATGCTGAAGAAGCTGAAGTTAAATGGTTCTATGAAGACCTAAAAGACCTTGTAGAACTAACACCCCAAAAATACATCTTTTTTATTATAGGGGCTGGGATGCAAAAGTAAGAAGTCAAGAAACACTTGGGGTAACAGGTGAATTTGGCCTTGGAGTACAGAATGAAGCAGGGCAAAGGCTAATAGAGTTTTGCCAAGAGAACGCACTGGTCATAGCAAACACCCTCTTCCAACAACACAAGAGAAGACTCTATACAAGGACATCACTGGATGGTCAACACCGAAATCAGATTGATTATATTCTTTTCAGCCAAGATGGAGAAGCTCTATACAGTCAGCAAAAACAAGACTGGGAGCTGACTGTGGCTCAGATCATGAACCCCTTATTACCAAATTCAGATTTAAATTGAAGAAGTAGGGAAAACCACTAGACCATTCAGGTATGATCTAAATAAAATCCCTTACAGTTATAGAGTGGAAATGAGAAATAGATTTAAGAGACTAGACCTGATAGACAGAGTACCTGATGAACTATGGATGGAGGTTCATTACATTGTAGAGGAGACAGGGTTAAAGACCATCCCCACGAGAAAGAAATGCAAAAAAGCACAATGGCTGTCTGAGGAGGCTTTACAAATAGCTATGAAAACAAGAGACACAAAAAGCAAAGGAGAAAAGGAAAGATATACCCATTTGAATTCAGAGTTCCAAAGAATAGCAAGGATAGATAAGAAAGCCTTCCTCTGTGATCAACACAAAGAAATAGAGGAAAGCAATAGAATGGGAAAGACTAGAGATCTCTTCAAGAAAATTAGAGATACCAAGGGAATATTTTATGCAAAGATGGGCTCAATAAAGGACAGAAATGGTATGGACCTAACAGAAGCAGAAGATGTGGCAAGAATACACAGAATAACTACACAGAAAAGATCTTCATGACCCAGATAATCATGATGGTGTGATCACTCACCTAGAACCAGACATCCTGGAATGTGAAGTCAAGGGGGCCTTAGGAAGCATCACTACGAACAAAGCTAGTGGAAGTGATGGAATTCCAGTTGAGCTACTTCAAACCTAAAAGATGATGCTATGAAAGTGCCACACTCAATATGTCAGCAAATTAGGAAAACGCAGCAGTGGCCACAAGACTGGAAAAGGTCAGTTTTCATTTCAATCCCAAAGAAAGGCAATGCCAAAGAATGTGCAGCCTACCACACAATTGCACTCATCTCACATGCTAATAAAGTAATGCTCATAATTGTCCAAGCCAGGCTTCAACAATACATGAACCATGAACTTCCAGATTTTCAAGCTGGTTTTAGAAAAGGCAGAGGATTCAGAAATCAATTGCCTACATATGTTGGATCATTAAAAAAAGTAAGGAAGTTCCAGAAAAACATCTATTTCTGCTTTATTGACTTTGCCAAAGCCTTTGACTGTGTGAATCAGTATAAACTGTGGAAAATTCTTCAAGATATGGGAATCCCAGACCACCTGACCTGCCTCTTGAGAAACCTCTATGCAGGTCAGGAAGCAACAGTTAGAACTGGACATGGAACAGCAAACTGGTTCCAAATAGGAAATGGAGAACGTCAAAGCTGTATATTGTCATCCTGCTTATTTAACTTATATCCAGAGTACATCATGAGAAACGCTGGGCTGGATAAAACACAAGCTGTAATCAATTGCCTGGAAAAATATCAGTAACCTTAGATATGCAGATGACACCACCCTTATGGCAGAAAGTGAAAAACTAAAGAGCCTCCTGATGAAAGTGAAAGAGGAGAGTGAAAAAGCTGACTTAAAGTTCAACATTCAGAAAACTAACTTCATGACATCTGGCCCCATTGCTTCAAGGCAAATAGATGGGGAAACGGGAAACAGAGGCTGACTTTATTTTGAGGGGCTCCAGAATCACTGTAGATGGTGATTGCAACCATGAAATTAAAAGATGCTTACTCTGTGGAAGGAAAACTATGACCAATCTAGACAGCATATGAAAAAGTAGAGATGGTACTTTGCCATCAAAGGCCCATCTAGTCAAGGCTATGGTTTTTCTAGCAGTCATGTATGCGTGTGAGAGTTGGCCTATAAAGAAAGGTGAGCACCGAAGATCAGATGCTTTTGAACTATGGTGTTGGAGAAGACTCTTGAGAGTCCCTTGGACTGCAAGGAGATCCACCCAGTCCATCCTAAGGGAAATCAGCCCTGAATATCCATTGGACGGACAGATGTTGAAGCTGAAACTCAAATACTTTAGCCACCTGATGTGAAGAGCTGACCCATTTGAGAAGACCCTGATGTTGGGAAAGATTGAAGGCAGGAGGAAAAGGGGACGACAGAGGATGAGATGGTTGGATGGCATCACTGACTTGATGGACTTGAGTTTAAGTAAACTCCAGGAGTTTGTGGTGGACAGGGAGGCCTGGCGTGCTGAGGTCCGTGGGGTGGCAATGAGTCAGACACGACTGAGCGACTGAAGTGAACTGAACTAAAGCTAATAAAATATCCCTGTCTCTCAGTCTCTGCCTCTGTCTCTCTCCCTTCTTGTTCTACTTCTTATTGCCATTCTTTTATTCCTAAAATCTATCACAGGCAGAATATTCTTACTGAGTTGATAACTGAGATACTGGATTCTTTCTCCTTTTTCTGTGCAAAAATATGTAAGTACTATTTACAAGAAAATGTAACACGAAAGTGGGTTTCCCTGATGGCTTAGTGGTAAAGAACCCACCTATCAGTGCAGAGGACAGGAGTCTGACCCCTGGGTTGGGAAGACCCCCTGGAGAAGGGAATGACAACCCACTCGAGTATTCTTGCCTGGGTAATCCCATGGTCAGAAGGAGCCTGGCGGGCTACAAGTTGATGGGGTCTCATAATAGTCAGGAACTCAGTGACTAAACAAGAACAGCAACATAAAAATAGGAAAACGTATAATTGATATTAGAGAGACAAAGCTTGGAAGACTATTTGTAAACAGGAATTAACTCAGAAAACGCATTGATTAGGATCATCCTGGAGTTTCTGTTGTGATGGATAATGAAGGATGGCCATTTAGCTTCTGTTCTGACCATGTACCTTAAGACTGTTATTAACAGAGTGATTGATAAACTGTGATACCAGGAAATTTGCAATTGGTTTTTATTTTTTTTCAAGAATATTATATCAGATAAGTAGCAATTGCTGGAATAAAGAGATACTTTATCACAAGAAACTAGATAATATTGTTGATAATGGGAAAATGATCCCAATTAATGAATACTCTAAACTCTAAATACTGCATCTTTTCCAAATCTAAAACTCAGCTTCTCTCATGTTTTCTAACACTGCCATGCTGAAAATGTTACTAATTTTACTGTATACAAATAAGTGTGTACATTATAAAATGTCTAAATACAAAAACATGGCTCCTATGGAATGAGTCTGAATTCTGTTGAGAATATTTTGGATCATGCTGAATCAGGGAAGGAAAAGGAGAAGGAAGAATTGGTAAGGAAGCCGCAAAGCATAGGTTTTAACATTCACATATTAACACATATTTGCATATGAGTAAAGATGAATCTGTAGGAGGCAAAATATTTAAAATCATGACTATTATTGAAAATCTGAAATTAAAGTACATAGTTTTTCTTTTTTGCCTTTATAATTTTCTGTAGCAAATATGAAACACCTAAATGTAAAAAAATTACAGAAGTCTCTTTTTGCTAAAATAACTATTTTAATAATTAAAACATCTGTTGAACAAGCATCCCTTCACTAATCAAAATGCTGCATATGCTGATGAAAAGGTATTTGTATGCCAGCTGGCAGAGAGGAATAGTGCTCCATTCTATGTCTTTTTGTTTATTCAATAATTGCTAAATTTCAAATATGTTTTGGAATGAGGTGGGTCGTACAACTAATGTATAGCTCAGGCCATATATCAGGCCTGCTTCCCTGGTGGTTCGGTGGTAAGGAATCCACTTGCAACGCAGGAGTGAAGTGAAGTGAAAGTGGCTCAGTCCTGCACGAATCTTTCAGACCCCACGGACTGTACAGTCCCTCGAATTTTCCAGGCCAGAACACAGGAGTGGGTAACATTTCCCTTCTCCATGGGATCTTCCCAACCCAGGGATCGAACCCAGGTTTCCCGCATTGCAGGCGGATTCTTTACCAGCTGAGACACAAGGGGAGCCCACGAAAACTGGAGTGGGTAGCCTATCCCTTCTCCAGCGGATCTTCCCGGCCCAGGAATCTAACCGGAGTCTCCGGCATTGCAGGCGGATTCTTTACCAACTGAGCTATCAGGGAAGCAATGCGCGAGAAATGAGTTCAGTCCCAGGGCTGGGGAGACCCCTGGAGAAGGAAACGGCAACGCACTCCAGTATTCTTGCCTGGGAAATCCAATGGACAGAGGAACCTGGCGAGCTGCAGTCCATGAGGTCTCAAAGAAAAGGACACAACTCAGTGAGTAAACAACAATACACCAGGCTACTGGCGACAGTTAGACGGATTAGTAGAGAGGGTCTTTGTCAGAATGAACAGCAGTTTCTCATGACTGAGTGAGTTTTGTAGTGATAGGTAAGTAAAGCCTTGTTTTTCATTTAAATTATGCCTATCAGTTTGTTCTATTAAGATAAAGGCAAAATGCAGACGATCTTGACACTAAATAGTCCTAAGGGATGGTACGAAAAAGGCGTTTGTGTATCAGATTGCTTGGTCTTGAATAGTGTTGAAGAACGTTTTCTTTAATAATCGGTCCGGTGTCCAGCAAACAGTGACCAATCAATTAATGTCAAATAAGAGAGTGCCTGTGTGAACAGTTGGCAGAAGGAGGAAGCAGGTTGAAGCGAGTCATGGGGAGCAGGGCTTGCCGTTAGAGAGAAATGCTGCAAATCCTCCTGGATGGTTGTTGACCTGCTTTGTCTCTCAGTTTCTGAATTGTTGCAAAGAACTGTAAAGAGACTCAACCACGTTAACTTCTGCCTTTATCCACTTTGTATACCATAGCTGATATATTTAGAAAATGGGGGATGAAAATAAACACCTCTGAGTCTGTCACTGGACCTAAAGAACCTCAGGGCCAGAACTTGATTTCTAATGTTGGAAGCTATTTTTGTTCATTGTTAGTTAATCCATTCTTGTGACAGTCCCATATGGGTAAGAATTATGTCTTTTCACAACATATTATAAACCACATATTGATAATTTTGTCACATGTTAATGTTTTCAAATGTTTGTTTTATCCTAATTTTTTTGAACTTTGTAAAAATTATGTCATACTACAAGTAATATTTTTGAGTTAAATTGTTGCCTATAGCTAAGCATATTTACTTTTACCACTGTTTAATGTTAATTCGGTGATTATTCTTTCTTCTTTGTATGGACACTTGATTTGGCTATGGCTGGTTTCTTTGTTTATTTTTTTGTATTACCATGTTGCTGTAAATATACTTCTAAAGTATAGATTGCACCTGGACAGTGATGCTTGTGTATTGGTGTTTTTTTTCTTTTTTTTGAGCCCAGAAAGTTACCCGATGTAATGAGTGCTCAATAAATATTTGTCACTGTTGAGAGGAAAAAAGAACAAAAAATATTGTATGTGATTCCTAAGTGTACCTATGCAAAAGGTTTCCTCTTATATATATATATTTGTATATTGTATATTATGGGGCTTCCCTGCTGGCTCAGATGGTAAAGAATCTGCCTACAATGCAGGTGACCTGGATTTGATCCCTGGATCAAGAAGATCTATATACATATAAATATATATTTATATATAGTCAAAATTTTGTTCACATATCCTACAACAGAATTTTGAAAACTTGTGTGACTGCATACATTTTTAACTTGGCATCTAATTTTTAAAAAATCAACAGTTTAAGTGATGTAATTTCTGGTACATTTTTAATTTTACACTTTAAACTGACACTGCAATATTCTTTTTAAAAATAGAGCCAACGGACTACAAATACCATTGTGCTTTTAAAACTCATTATCATTTATATAAAAATGCAGATGAAAAGGTCTTTTTTAAAAGTCAAAATGTTAATGGTCTTTCCTCCTGGAGTCATAATTTCATTTCACTACTCCCATATAATTTTATCCTAATGCAATATATATTTGCAGTTACATTCTTTTTATTAGTCACCCTGCTATACTTTAAAATAAAAGTTATGTATATAAACTTGATTTTTAAAAAATTTCTTTTGCCTTTAAGACCATTAAGTGTTAATTATTTTCTGGATTTAGCTATAACAATTGTTATTAGTACACAGTTGGTTATAGCCATTTTGGAAAACAATTATTGAACTTAAAGTAAAACTTCATTTGAAAATGTATTTAGATGTATTTAAGTTAGTACAAATGAAATACTATTAATTTGCATTTGTTTCTGGTTCTAGGGTGACTGTCACTGACTACTTAAATGAGACAGATTCAATGGAAATTCATGATAAGAGAAAATACTAGTCCACCAGTAAGTGTAGAGCTTATACCAAGTGTTAGAGTAATCATTGCTAAGTGTGCATGTGCATAGTAGAATTTTCTATTCCCATAGGAAGGACTCAGCAAGCAGAAAAGTGGTTGATAAGTGCCAGAAAGGATATTTATTACTGAGTCAAAAGAAAATATGTTTTTAAAGTGTCTGATAATTTTTTTTCTTGGTAAAATGCTGGGAAATGTTTCTCTTATGAATAATAAATGTTCAAGAAGATACAAAACATTTTTAACCTCCAATATATGTTCCATTTTCTCAAAGATGTGATGCTTAGATGTCAGAAATAGCATAAACATTTTCATTAAAAAATTTTGAAATTGTGTAAAATATACAATCCAGAAACAGTTCCAGACAAAGTCAGGGCATGCAGTCTGAAGCACACTGTTTTAATTCTAGGGTGCATGTTCAAATGTTCTGAATATTTTAGTTATATGATAAATAGAGTGAAAAGACATGGAAACGTGTCTTGTGTTGTTGGCTTTGACATTTCTTACACTCACCCTTTTTTGCTCTCCTCTCATGAACAAGGGTCTTTTCCTCAAGTACAATACCTTTTCCCACAGTCGTAGGGCATATGGGAAGGTGAGGCTGTTGAGTGAAATGATTCGTTGGACACCCTATTCTCACTCTGAAATATATATATACACACACATAGATATTTATATATTAATTGCCACCTGATACAGTGTGTGTGTGTGTGTGTGTGTGTGTGTGTGTGTGTGTGGTGGCAGGTGGGTATTATTTCTAATATCCACTTTGTCCTTGATAGAAACACATTTATATACAAGACTGGGAAAAATGCAAAGCCATATGATCAAAAAGTCATTGTGGATGCTCCCATCATTAAAAGAAGATTCTCTGTCACCAGTAATTTTAATGGTTCCAATAATTTGGCTTCCTTGGAATTTATACTGTTTAGGATAATGCATTATGAAATCAAAGATGAGTGAGAGCTATTTTTTAAAAAATAAAGTGTAAGAAAGGATGATTTTGTGAAAAGAGGTGAAAAATAATTCTCATGAAATATCTAGGCTCTAATATAGGCATGTTCTCAGATCACTTCAAAATATATACATTTCCCATGGAAGATGGGAATCTAACAGTTTATTCCTTCAAATGTATCTGTGTCTGTAAGGAACTCCTTATGTACCCAGGGTTACATATGCACAATTTGAAGACTTCTGGCCTATACTAATACCTGTGAATAGATTGCTCAGTCATGGGATATGCTTCCTTTTGTATTTACAAAATAACTGCTAAATTGTTTATCCAAATAATTGTTCAAATTGACACTACAACTAGAGGGTATGGGAAATTTCATTTTCTCTACATCTTTGCTGGATTTACTTATTTCCAGATTTACTAACTTTAGGAAATCTAGTAGATGTAAAATTACATGACACTTTGGTGTTTAATAGCACTTCAGTGATTACTAACTTACTAATGAAGCTGTACATCTGTCTCTATGTATGTGTGCTAAATTGCTTCAGTCATGTCTGAGTCTCTGCAACCCCATGGATTATAGCCCACCAGACTTCTCTGTCCGTGAGATTCTCCAGGCAAGAGTACTGGAATGGGTCGCCATACCCTCCTCCAGATGATCTTTGCGTGCCTCTGGGGAATCTTCCCCACCCAGGGATCAAACCTGTGTCTCTTACATCTCCTAAATTGACAGGCGGGTTCTTTACCACCAGGTTCACCTTGGAGCTCATCTTTCCTTCTGTTTACTTGCAGCTCATGATTTCTCTTCTGTGCAATGCTAGTGCATACCTTTTTGCCCATTTTCTTCTGGATTGTTTGCCTTTATTATTATTTTGTAGAGATTTAAAAATATATTCTGAATTTTGATGATTTATTTGTTGAACATGTTGCAAATATCTTCCAGTTTTTGGCCAATCTTTTCACATTCTTTATGAAATATTTTGATGAACATAAGTTCTCAGTTAAATGCAGTCTAATTGATTTTTTTCTTCTATGATTAGAGCTTTGTATTTGCCTCCTGAGAAATCTGTATGCAGGTCAAGAAGCAGCGGTTCATGTCAATGTATGACAAAAACCACTACAATATTGTAAAGTAATTAGCCTCCAACTAATAAAAAAAAAAGAAGAAGAAGAAGCAACAGTTAGAACTGGGCATGGAACAACAGACTGGTTTCAAATTGGGAGAGGAGTACATCAAGGCTGTATATTGTCACCCTGCTTATTTAACTTATATGCAGAGTACATCATGAGAAATGCCAGGCTGGATGAACACAAGCTGGAATCAAGATTGCTGAGAGAAATATCAATAACCTCAGATATGCAGATGGCACCACCCTTATGGCAGAAAGTGAAGAAGAACTAAAGAGCCTCTTGATAAAAATCAAAGAGGAGAGTGAAAATGCTGGCTTTAAATTCAACATTCAGAAAATGAAGATCATGGCATCTGGTCCCATCACTTCATGGCAAATAGTTGGGGAAATAATGGAAACAGTGAAAGACTTTATTTTTTTCTGGCTCCAAAATTGCTGAAGATGGTGATTGCAGTCATGAAATTAAAAGAGGCTTACTCCTTGGAAGGAAAGTTATGAGCAACCTAGACAGCAGAAAGTTCTAGATAATAGAAAGCAGAGGCATTACTTTGCCAACAAAGTTCCGCTAGTCAAAGCTATGGTTTTTCCAGTAGTCACATATGGATGTGAGAGTTGGAACATAAAGAAGGCTGAGGGCCAAAGAATTGATGCTTTTGAACTGTTGTGTTGGAGAAGACTCTTCAGAGTCTCTTGGACTGCAAGGAGACCCAACCAGTCCATCCTAAAGGAAATCAGTCATGAATATTCATTGGAAGGACTGATGTTGAAGCTGAAACTCCAATATTTTGGCCACCTGATGCAAAGAGCTGATTCATTGGAAAAGACCCTGATGTTGGGAAAAATTGAAGACGGGAGGAGAAGGGGACAACAGAGGATGAAATGGTTGGATGTCATTATTGACTCAATGGACATGGGTTTGAGTAAGCTCTGGGAGTTGGTGATGGACAGGGAGGCCTGGCATGCTGCAGTCCATGGGGTCACAAAGAGTTGGACACGACTGAATGGCTGAACTGAACTGACTGATTTCGGTGAAAAATTCTTTTTTACCCAAAGTTTATGAAAATACCTTCCTCTTATACTTGTTCTAAAAGTTTGAAAGTTTATTGTTTCACCTTTAAGTCTTCAACCCAAGTGGAATTGATTTTTCTGTGTGGTTTGAAGTAGAGATTCAATCTCAGTTTTTCACATCATTATCCAGAGCTGCTTATTGTTTAGTGCACCTCTTGTCTAACGATCTTCCATGCCATCTACTTTATTTCAAATTTCATGTCCATGCAAGTCTGTTTCTGGCCTTTTTCTTTTCCTTTACTCATTTTCTGTCCATATGCTAATACCACATTCTCTTTACTACTATTGTTTTAAAACGTCTGGATGTTTGGCGACCATTAAAAAGGCAGAAAAGTTTTGACACATTTCCCATCAGACAGTAGAATCTATTCCCTTCCACTAGAAGTTGTTCTGCCCTGTGATTGCTTTGACTGGTGGAGCATGCCTCCAGATCTGGGGTTTTTAGATATCTGGCAGTTTCCAGTCAGGCCCTAGGAATCTCTGTGCCTAGACATCTCTGTGAGATGTCTGCTTGCCTGCTGGAGATGCCACATGGTGAGACCTTTAAGACTGCACTGAGAGGGAGAGGAGTCGGCTTAATTCACTCTATCGGCTATTCCTGCCAAGGTCCCAGGCATTCCAGTGAAGTCGTCTTGGGCACTCCAGACCAGTTAGCATTGAGCTGAGTACCATCGAACAAACCCAACAGATACCACATGGAATCAAGAACAAAAACCTAGCTGTGATGCCATCTTGACATGTCAACTTTGTGTTCTTTTTTAGGTCAAGTACTCTTCTAGGGGTCGCTGTGGAAGGCTTTGGCAGATGCAGCAAAGGCTCCTAATCAGCTGACTTTAAATGAGGATAGGTATTTCCGGTTATTTTGCTGGCCCTTATTAAATTGGTTATGTGTGTTAGTCACTCAGTCATGTCCGACTCTTTGCAATGCCATGGACTAGAGTGCTCCTCTGCATGGAGTTCTCCCTGCAATAATACTGCAGTGGGTTGCCATTCCCATCTCCCAGGGATCTTCCCAACCCACGGATTGAACCCAGGTCTCCTGCACTGCAGACAGATTCCTTACTACCTGAGCCACCAGGGAAGACTTTTGGATGGCCTTAAAAGCAGGCTCGAATGTTTTTTAAGGAAGAGAAGAAATTCTACCTTTGGACGACAGCTCTGCCTATTTCCATGGAATTTAGATCTCAATATGATCTTCCCTTCCTGATGTCGTGCCATTCAGACTTACTTAGATAGCCCCCACAATTGTAGGGGGCCAGTTACTTGAAGTAAATAAATCTTTGCAATAAACCCTATTAGTTTTGCTTCTTTGACTGAACTTTTACTGATACACTAGCTATGCCCTGTCCAAATTCGTAATCCATGGAATCAAGAGATTAATATTAATAGATAAATGTTGTTTTAGGCCGCTGAAATTTAGGATAGTTTTCTATAAGGCAGTTAATAACTAAAACAATATTTAATAGGGCAGTTTGTTGCATCTTAAATTTTTTTAAAAGAATTTTAGTATTTTAACTATTTATAGTCTTTGCTTTCCCACACAAGTTTTAAAAGAAACTTTTACAAATACGTTTCAAACTCTATTGGTATCTTGGTGGGAATCGAATTATCTCTGTGGGCCAATGTTACATGAATGACATGGTTATGATTTTGAATAATCTTACCCATCTACTTTTTGTTTATTTAATTCTTAATGTTACTCAATAATGTTTAAAAATATCCTCCAAAAGTACTTATAAATTTTTTCCATATTTTTCCAGTGACTTTATATTTTAATGTCATTATATATATATATATATATATGGAATTTATTAAAATGAAAATTTCTCTTTGTTTCTATGGGTGGGGAATGATTTTTTATATTGAGCTTATTTTTCTGCAATAGTAGTTTTATTATGTATCCATTTATTGGCCATGTCACATGTGGAACTATACTTCCCCAGCCAAGGAGTGCATTCTAAGCACAGAGTCTTAACCACTGGACATCTAGATGTGTCCCTCTCATCCTAGATTTAATAATTTGCCTGAAGAGTTTTTAGGTTTTCATTTTCTGTCTCGTGTTTATTTCATCCTCTTTTCTTCAGAAACTTTAAATCAAACTTGGATAGAGACAAAAAGCTGAGCTCAAGTTTACTCGTGGCCAGATTTATAGATACTGGAGTTTATGGCATGTGTGTTTTTAGGATACAAATGTATGCTCTTCTATTGGGTCTTTACAACTTAACCATGTGCATAAGAAAAACTAGAGTTAAAGAGGAAACATGGAAAGTGGAATAGTTACAGTACACTTAAAGGTCAAGATCCCAGCCTTGAATTAACAAGCTGTGTGAGCTTGGAGAAATCACTCAACCTTTTTACGCTTGCTTTTCTCACCCATAAAATGGGGATTAAAATAAGCCTATATCATAAAGTCTTAAGGACAAAATATAATGAGTGCATTTCATGTGAAATTCTCATCACTTTGAAAGCTCAATAATCACTCAATAAATGACAGTTATTATGATCAAAAGAAAGAAACTGTATTTAAATGAAAGTGTTTAATAAATATATGTAATTTTTCTATATTGAAATTGCACTTTATTTTGAGATATTAACATTTTAACGGTGTATTCTCACCTACATGCTTTCGGAGGGCTGGCCGAAAGTGAGTGAAGTTGGTCTTTCATTTACCTGTTCTTCTTTAGATGCCCTGTACCTCCTTTCAGCTCTTTTCCTTACATGTGTTTAATGTAGAGATGGCTTTGAAAAATTTACACTAGGGGATTTGTGATTTACGTGATGTCCGTGGAAGACTGGGTCTCCAATGTGTGTGCATGTATCTCACCCAGTATACTTTTCTCAGGGCTTCCTGTGTGGTGATAGTGGTAAAGAACCTGCCTATCAGTGCAGGAGACCTAAGAGACGTGGACTCGATCCCTGGGTCAGGAAGACCCCCTGGAGGAGGGCACGGCAACCTGCTCCAGTGCTCCTGCCTGGAGCATCCCAGGGGGCAGGGGGCTACAGTCCACGGGGTCGCAGAGAGTCAGGCGCAGCTGAAGCGACTTAGCACACACAGACACTTTCCTCCAAATTCAAGACTGACATGCCTTCATCAAGGGATCCAGTTCAGTTCAGTTCAGTCGCTCAGTCGTGTCTGACTCTTTGTGACCTCAAGAACTGCAGCACATGGGCTTCCCTGGCCATCACCAAGCAGTGGAGGGTCTTTATTACATACCTTTGAAACTGGATGGACTGTGGATGTCTGGATTAGTAGAATATGGTGAGGTGATGCAACAGACTTCTGCAACTAGATCATTATATGCATATGATTTCTGCTTGGATCGTCCTTGGACACTTGACCTTAGAACCAGCCACCATGTTGTGAGGAAGCCCAGACTGCATAGAAAATGTTAAATAGTTTCTTTGAGTCTTCATTTCATTATGAAGTTTCTTATTATGTAAAACTTAAATAAATGTGTTTGCTTTTTCTTGCTTATCTGCCTTTTGTTACAGGGATCTCACTTGAGAACTTAAAAGTGTGGAAGAAAGAGCTATCTTTTCTTCCTCTATACCTGTTTATTTCTTGATGGTGCTTTTTTTTATTAGCAGAATCTTTCAAATTTGATAAATACCAACTTTTCATTCAGTCTTATATTGACAGTAAGCAGTAGAAGGAAGGGAGATGAGGTGAATTTGTCAACCTAATCTGTAAAGATGTCATCTTATGAAAAACAAAGACTAGACCTTCGTGATTGCCAGGAGAAATATCAATAACCTCTGATATGCAGATGACACAAGCCTTATAGCAGAAAGCAAAGAGAAGCTAAAAAGTCTCTTGATGAAAGTGAAAGAGGAGAGTGAAAAAGTTGGCTTAAAAGTCAACATTCAAGAAACTAAGATCATGGCATCTGGTCCCATCACTTCATGGCAAATAGATGGGGAAACAGTGGAAACACTGAGAGACTTTATTTTGGGGGGCTCCAAAATCATTGCAGATGGTGACTGCAGCCATAATTAAAAGACATTGGAAGACATTTTCCTTGGAAGAAAAACTATGGCAAACCTAGACAGCATATTAAAAAGGAGAGACATTACTTTGCTGACAAATGTCCATCTAGTCAAAGCTACGGTTTTTCCTTTAGTAATGTGTGGATGGGAGAGTTGGACCATAAAGAAGGCTGAGGGCCAAAGAGTTGATGCTTTTGAACTGTGGTGTTGGAGAAGACTCTTGAGAGTCCTTTGGACTGCAAGGGATCAATCCAGTCAATCCTAAAGGAAATCAGTCCTGAATATTCATTGGAAGGACTGATGCTAAAGCTGAAGCTCCAATACTTTGACCACCTGTTGTGAAGAACTGAGTAATTGGAAAAGACCCTGATGCTGGGAAAGATATAAGGCAGAAGGAGAAGGGGACAACAAAGCTTGAGATGGTTGGATGGCATCACCGACTGGATGGACGTGAGTTTGAGCAAGCTCCAGGAACTGGTGATGGACCCGGAATCCTGGCCTGCTGCAGGCCGTGAGGTCACAAGAGTCAGACACTACCGAGCGACTGAGCTGAACTGAGACCTTCATGTTTGCCTTCTATTATGTAATATTTCTAAGAATATATGTATGATATGATCATTCTTCAAAAATATGTTTGGAATATCAACATGATTCAGTTCTGCTGCTTAACTTTGATGAAAACGTTTTGTAAATAAAACTAGTATTTACTTTCCAATGTGGATTTCTAAAACTATACCCTTAGTGACTTTTCAAAAATAAGGGTATAGGCAGCTAAGAGAAGAAAAGAAAACAAAAAAACACTCCAAGGAAAACAACATATTGGAACTGAACTAAATATATGTGTATAAAGTAAAATTAAAGCGAAAAATCAAATATTTTAATAATTGTTCTCCAGGGAAGTGTGAGTGTGTATGTGTTTTCATGTGTGTGCACGGTTGTGTGTGTGTGTGTTTGCACTTGAACAGAAATCATCCTGAGACTGTTTTTCCTTCCAAATTGTCCTGACTTTCAGACAGCAGAGAACCAGAAAAATATGCTGGTGTGACTCTTTCTAAAGGCAACTCTTAAAAGGAGACATTAAAGAAAAAAAAAGTTAGTCTTAATTTGGATTTGTTTCTTTCCATGATCATACAGTTGTCTTAATCAGGCCAATGCCTCCCATGTTTTCATTTCATAATTAAGAATATACAAGTTATCATATGTGGACTTTGTATTAAAGAAGGTCATCTTGGAGCAAAACTCTATTGGCCTGACTCTAATAATGTCAGTCAGGCTAAGCTTACAATTGAAAAATGATTATTTGAATGATGTTCTAGTTTTCTCTCTTGACTGCTTTGCAGTGTTTAAAGTCTGAAGCCAGTATTTCTGTTCTAATTATAAGCTTATGCCAAAGGTGAGGAAGACAACAAGACCCAAACAAGGAGCTAATAGCAGATACTAGTGGCGTCTTTAGTGGGAATATTCAAATTTGGTCTTACTTACCCAAGCATTAAATGGTTCATCTGCATTTTCTATTGAGTGTCAGAGCAGCGTATAATTAAGTGAAATTGTTTGTAATTGCAGAGTACCCCATCATAGCTTAATCTTCATATGCTTTGTTTAATGTTATTTAAAGTCTTTCATTCTGTGGAAAGGGTCATACTCCCTTTCAAAGAGGGATAGCTGTACCTAAGGACAGGTTTCAAAATTATAGGGGATTGTTTTTATACAAATATTATAAATTAGTAAATAATTATTTGTTGGTTCTCTAATAAAAAGAGAGTAATTATAATAATTTATGCAGTTGGAAAAAGGGAAACCTGCAGAGAAAAAAACAAAACAAAATATTTTTTCTCATTTTTTTATCTGTACCACTGGTGTCTGCTGCTATAAGTACCTTTCCATCTGTATTTGAACTGAAAAGTTAAAGAGAAAGCATCAAGCAGTAATAAAAGAGATTTAAACCGAAAGGAAGATGTCTCTTAGGGACTGAATTGTGTTGCTTCAAAATCCATATGTTTAAGTTCTAATACCCAGTGTAACTGTATTGGAGATAGAGCCTTTAAATAGTTAATTGGGATCATAATGGTGGGGCCCTAATCAAATAGGACCAGTGTCCTTATAAGGAGTAGAAGACATACCACAAGTACCGCCACAAAGAGGAAAGGTCAAGTGACGACACGGTGAAAAGGCAACCTTCTACAAGTCGAAAAGCATCAGGGAACCACTTTGCTGGAGTGGTGATCCTAGCCTGGCTGTCTCTAGAGTCGGGAGAAAATAAGTTTCTTCTGTTTAAACCACACAGTCTGTGGTATTCTGTTAGGGCAGCCCCAGCCTACTGATTCGGGACTGAGCAGTATCTAGACCCAGAAGTTTTAACGTCAGCTCTGTAAATTAGCATAAATTAAATCCGTTATCAGCTGGACACAGACAAACTTGCTTTACCTTTACATTTATGCAAATAATTATTGTTGCTCAAATATGTATCAGCATTTAAAACAAACCAATACATACATAAAAATGTACATAAGAAAGACATACAGTACCATCTAACATACTACCCTCATCCAAAATGTTAGAACGTCAGTGATGCTGAATTTATTATGTTCTATTTAAAGATGCCCCTGTTGCTTTAGCATGAACCTCTGGCCCTGCGCCAGCTTGCTGAATGAGCGCTGGTCCTCCCCAGTGGGATGGATAGAGCATCTCACGACTGCTAGTCTGGATCTCTCAACACTGGTGCTCTACTGCTTTATGATACACTTGGCTTATTGATCAGTGGTGTCTGTCTAGCTACTGGATTGCTTGTCTGTTGTTATCAAGTATCAAATTTCAGGTATCTCAGTAACAAAATCTGTCTCTATAGAGATGTTCGAAATCTAATTGCTCTTAGCTTTATGAAGACAGAGATGTAAAATCTGAGATTTTAAATTCATTTAGGGGAGAGTTCTAAATTATAAAATGCAATTTGGACATTTGCTTTTCCTTTATCCTAGGATGGCCGAGGTGTTATCTAAATGTTGTTACCTCTAAGTGTTTTCTTTGTGATGTATTTATGTGCAGCTACACGCTACTAGCATGACATATAAACTTCCCAGTGGAGGGGGTGTTATCTCAAGAGGACACATACATTCTAACATTTATGCAGCTATTCTGGCTTGTCCTTAGAAAAGGTCTTTTAACCCACTGAAAGCAAGAGGAATTTGTAAGGACTCTAGAATTTTAGAAATGTTAGGAAATAATGACAGTCTATGACCCTTGTTAACTTGTATAATTAACCGAGTGCTGGAACCTAAAGCCTTGGAAAAGAGAGTTAAGCAGTGTAGTTTACAAACGGTTACTCAGCTATTGCTGCCGCCTTCTTCTTGTGCCTGGAAGGGGCTCCGGAATTCATGTCATTGAAATAAGTCTTTGAAAAGGACATTTAATACGACAGAGAAACGTGATTTTAAATCTCCGCTCTGCCTTGGACTATTTCCCCTGGACATTACACAAACCTCTTTAAACTCAACTTCCTACTGTAATCCCAGTGACCGCGCAGTGTGTTATTAAGGGTGAGAGGGGACAACCCAGGATTCGGACACAGCAAGCGTGAAAAGTTCACAAGGGTTCATCGCCTTTGCGTTTCTGTCGAAGCTGCAGGCCGCGCTGGGAGAGCATCCCTTCTCCGCCCCTCGCAGCAGCCACTTCTTCCGACTCTGAGCAGCGTTCCAGCTGAGCTACCGTGAGCTGTTTCTCTGATCAGGCTTCTCCAACAAATATTTGTATTGGGGCTAGAAGGACGGATGACTGACATACTAGGTTCTAAAACATTCTAGCTAACAAAGTACACATTTTTGTTATTTCCCTCATTTTCTGTCTCCTCTTTCCCCTAAGATTTCTGGCAAGAGAATGTGTATATGTACATAAGAATATACACATGCACACACTCGCTGTATGTCATTTTATTTTAATTAAGCATTTATACAAGCTGATGTGAACTGCACTAAATTACTGTGATTATGTGCGCCTTTTGTCTCCAGCAGAAGCTGACTTATAACCAGCTTAGAGTTTTCTCTGTCCTTTAATTCTATTGCTGACAAGTACCTTGGGTACTTCCCTGGTAGCTCAGTGGTAAAGAATCTGCCTGCCAACGCAGGAGATGTGTGCTTGATCCCTGGGTTGGGAAGATCCCCTGGAGAAGGAAATGGCACTATTCTTGCCTGGAGAATCCCATAGATGGAGGAGCCTGGGGGGCTACAGTCCACGGGGTCACAAAGAGTCAGACACATTTGAGCTACTGAGCATGCAAGCACAATTCTCCACTGCCATATTCCTGTTTCCTTTCTGGTGATTATTCCACAGTCCCCTGAAAAACTAAACTTTAGCCCTCCTTTTCTCTGACATCACTGTGAAACTTGCTGGATTGTTCTTTTCCTGGCTCATGACTGTGGACATCCCAAAGTTTTAGCATAGTCTTATTCTCAAAAGGCCTACCTTTTAAACCTCCCGTGACCTGCTGACTTATTTGTTTTGAGTCTTAAGTTAACCCATATTCCTAATTGCTTGTAGAGCATCTCAAATTCTTCAGATATAAATCCAAACCCATCTTATTGCAAAACCCTATTCATTTTTAGTGTCTATTTCCTATAACATACAAAAATGTCTCTGACTTTTTAAAATTTTAATTTATCTTTTCTCTTCTTCTCTTGTTTTTAAACAGGACTTCTCTTGGAGATTTATGTTAGAGTGATTCCATCTGTTGAATTCAGTTTTTGATTCTTATTTAAATACCTTCCTAGGATTAAAAGTTCAATACCTCAGCTTTTAAGACTAAACTACTATATCTACCTCTTCATGGATTCTCTGTTCATTCAAATCTGCTTTGCAATTATCTACACAGCTTGTTCGGTTACTTAAGGTACACTGTCTATTCTTATATATTAGACAGCATACCTTAAGAACACTGTTATATACCCATTCTCCAAAACTGGGTGCTGAACTCTTCAGTGACATTGTTTATGACCTAATGCACCAAAGTTACTCAAATCTAGTGATTCCCTATCTCCAACGAAGGGCATTTTTTGCTGCTACTCTCACATAGAAGATAACAATGCACTTTTCTTTGTATTTTTGAGTTGGGCGGGTCTCAAAGTATAATTAATTAAATAATAAATCTCATCAGTGCTATGTGATCTAGTGCCTAAATTCAGTATGTGGCTACTTTAGTCAGATCTTTCATGTGTTTTACATCCAAGTCATTTTACATATTTTTATTTTCTCATATTTAATATATCTTACATGCTAATTAATAAAACATCATACCTAGTTTACTTATTATATCTAGTTTATCCTTTTAACATGTCTCACATAGAAATAAGCTTGTAACTTGAGCTCAAAATGTATTCTGCTGGCTAGACTGGTAAGTTGAGTTTTTACTCAATACCTAAATGAAAAATTAAAACAACCTGCTTCTTTTTCATTATCATTGGCATTCTTGAAGCCAGATATATAAGACTCAATCAAAATTTGTTGAATAAATGTGTAAACGAATGAAGATACTCAAATTCAAATCAAATATTCAACATAACTAGTCTTATTCAACAAATTAACAACAAGGTAATTTTCCCACTTGTGGATGAGTTTCTGAAGTTAAATTCAATCACAAAGAGAAATTATATTCACTGAGACTGGATGAACCTTTCTCATACTTGTTAAGATGTACTTTCACTGCCAGTAGTTTCACAAAAACACCCATGAACAGCTTTAGCATCCTTGATGCTCTCTGCTTAGCACTGGCCACTAGGTTCAGCTATAAAACCTGTAAATGGTAGGCTTCATGTTGGCGTTTAAAGCTACAGCAGTCACTTTTTGCGGAGGAATCATCTTCTGTGCTGTGATGGTGTTCCTCAATACTAATCCCAGTGCTGAGAATTACACCAGGCTTAATCACAAGCCACTGGTTGTACTATCAATTGAATAGCAAATTACATCTTAATCAAGATGGCTGTTTACTTGTGATATTTCTATCTGCAGATTTTACTTTGCATTTATCCCAAGTACTTTACATATATCAGTTGGTTGAACTCTTGTATCTACATTAGTCCTACCCATTTTTTGCTTCAGAGTATTAAACGACTATCTTAAAATATGAAACACGGGTGAGAAGAAATGAGATATAATTTTACATGTATCTATAGAACCAGTTTAATTACCGTAACATAAGGAACTGATATATGAGGTAAACTTTTGGAAATTATGTCAAACATCTGTTTTTGTTTAAGAAATTAACTTCGATTGATGTTATCTTCCAGTTGTTTGGGGACAATAACTTACTCCAAATTTTATTTCTTCTTATCTCTAAGTTTTATTTGCCTCATCCCCTACCTTAGAGATTTGTGTCATTTTTATTTCCATTTCATCTAATATATGCTTATACTCTCTCCCCATAAGACTTTTTTCTTTTCAACTTTTTTTGGAGAGAGTATTTTTCTTCATGAATCATCACAGACAGGCTTCCAAGTTTAAGATTTTCTAATACTTTCTTATTCTCTTTCATCCACTCTTAAGAAACTAAATTTTTTATCTTTGTTGTCAGTTAAGTTACTGACAAAGGCCTAGTATTTGACCCCTAATTTATATGCATTATCTCGTTTATTTTTCTCATTTAGTCCTATGTATTATTATCTAATTTTATAAATGAGTAAAAGCAGAACTCAGGAAAGGTGTATAACTTGTCTTAAGTAAATCAATCAGATTCTCTCCAGTTATGATGCCAAAATTCCATGCTTTTTAAATTATTTCATAGATGCCTATAGGAATAGGCAAATTCTAGTATTTCACAGATGCCTGTAGTTCTTAGATATTTGACAAGATTCTTTGCCAAGTTTAATAAATTTGACTCACTGCTGCCATGTGTTAACCTTGCAAGAGATGAAGATTTTTAAAAAATTATTGATTTTCTTTAGTAGTTTCAATCTTTTGATGTATTTTACCAAGTAGCTGAATTATGGTGGCCACTATTGCTGATTGGTTAGTTAGGCCAAGTCTGGAAAAATAATATAATCAACTAGTGCAATAACATCCATTAATCCAATTCTTAGGAAATGGCACTGCTGTTATGTAAAATAATGCCAAAATTCTTTAATTATTGTTACTTATAAATAGCTTTGGCATGAGTTAGCCAATGAACAAGATACCTTGTTAGTGGGTTCCCATAAAGGATAACATTGATAGGATCTTAGAGAATTATAGGTGTTCCATAGACTTACCACACTGAAAAAGATCCTCAAAGCCATCTCTGTGTTCTGAATGAACATTCTTTACCTCAGAGGTAAAATGGAAATTTTATTTGTGCTTTAAAAGGTAATCAGGACATCCCTTAGGAGGGGAAGGAAGTTCTTGGTATTATGTTCTAGTTAGGAGCATCCAAGTACTATTTAGTATTTTTGACCAAAAGCAGTATGAAAGTCAAATATAATTGTCATAGTACAAGTGAAGATTCTCGTTATTTATAGTATGTTTTGGCCCATCAGGATTCTTGAAAAATTCATTGCAAACGCGAAGGTATGTGAACTGATTCTGTGGTAATTTACTCAGTGAGTAAATTTGAAGCAATTTTTTTTTAAATTCAAAATGAGGTTGACTTGTACTATATGAATATGTCATGAATGAATTCATATGGCATGAATCTTTCTCCAAAAATAAAATGAGAATCCTACTAACCCTCACACTTTTGTCTAGGATCTCCATTTGAACTCTTGAGATTCCTTTTCAGATTTAGCAAACTAGTAAATTCTTGTGCTTCTACAAATGAAAATGACAAGACTGGTGTTTTAAAGATTTTCATAGCATGAAGATATATGTGTGTCTGTCACATATGTGTGTGTGTGTGTATAGATGTGTGTATGAGTGTGTATGTGTTCTCTCTTCTTTAAAAATGGTCAGGAAATATTAGTTATTTTTGAGCACATGCCAAAAGCAAAAATTCTAGCTAACAAGAATAGTTTTCTTTTTTCCAGACAGTTAAAGGAAATGTCTGAAAATAAGAACTGTAATAGAACTGCTTTCTCCAGCAGAATTATAACATAATTACTGAGGGACCATAATACATTTTATACTACTCTGTTAGAGTTTTCTACTATTTTTTGCCCTTTAGAAGATTTTACTACACTGTACTCAGAACAGAGGTCACAGTCCACATATCTGACAAATAAGTAAAAAAGTAATAATCCTAAATAGAAAGTGCTTATAGTAACATTCTGCAGAGTTAATGTACTACCACCTTTAACCCTTGCTTAAGTTGTGTTAATTCATCACCGAACCCATTCAACATTTAATAAAGTATTCAGTAATGTACAGTGCAAAGCTACCTCTCCCCATAAAACAGTGTTAAACAGTGTTTATATGTAGTTACAGGTTCATAGACTCTCTGGTTCTTTATATTTCTTAGTCTTCTCAGTGGAAGCAAAGTGAATAAATATAACTGTTCAGTCTAAGTATTTGTTGCTGAATAATATTAAATATAATTAAATCAATTAAATACAATTGATTATATATCTCAAGCAAAACTGCACTTTAAAGAGCCTTTTGCCTTCCACTGAAAAGAGAAAAATGCCATTATAAAGAATTGATTATATATTTATTTTATATCTGGAAGTAAATGCTTTCAGAAAAAATTAAAAATACTAATTATTAAAAACTTAAATATTTGTACTTCAGCATTTGATTTCTTTTCAGAAGAATCATTTCTATAGTCACCATCTTATATATCTAAACTGGAGTAGTTTGGTTTGTTCTATCTTTAGTAGGAATTTAAACCTTAAGTGTGGGTAAAAGGCTATGTGGATGTTTTTTAAACTAGAAAATTTACAACACAAGCTTGTGGGAATCATTCAACTTTGGGCTTTTATTTTATGCTTTGGAAGCTCTTCATCTCCTTTAACTTCTGGTTTCTGTATTGTGTGGTATAAATTTCAATTTCCAAGCAAGTTAATGGCAGAAGGTATACATACGCTCTAAAAGCTCTCTGTTCATTAACTATTTAATAATAGATATGTCACTCACCTGTATTCTCATATCTAGTATTAAACTTATATTTCATAATTTGTGTTGAGTAAGAAGGTGGTTGAAAATATTTTCAAGAATATGACAAAAATTCTACCTTTCTAACACAACTCAGAAACTATTACACAAACCTTGAAATTTGTTTAACTGTGCATTATACTATAATGCTAATTTTATGAAATGTATATAAAGTGAATATATTTAGCTAACATATATATTCAATTTATAAAGGATAATAAAACCAGAGGCATCACTGTTTATCTTCAAATGCCAGCGTAAACACTGCCGCTGCCTGCCTTTCATTCTAGAACTAGTCACTATGCTGATGTTCCTGGTTACCTTTCCCTCAGAATTCTTTACGATTTTATTTACAAGGATGTATTAGGTACTTAACAAACTTAGAAATGCCATTTCTTTACTTAGTGACACTATTTCTAGTTGCACATTTTTGTCTTGAAGCGCATCTGTAAAGCTTTTGTGTAGCTATACCAGCTTGGACTCCCCAGGTAGCATTAGTGGTAAAAAAAAAAAAAAAAAAACCCGCCTGCCAATGCAACAGACTTGAGGAGACTCGGGTTCGCTCCTTGGGTCAGGAAGATCCCCTGGAGGAGGGCATGGCAGCCCACTCCAGCATTCTTGCCTGGAGAATCCCATGGACAGAGGAGCCTGGCAGGCTACAGTCCATAGGACCGCACAGAATCGGACACGACTGAAGCGACTTAGCACACACACACACACACACACACACACACACACACACATGCACACACACATATGAACTAGAGCTCCTCTTGGCATTTTCCATTGTGCCTGTATCTTTTTTCTTCTCTCTCTCTCTTTGCCTTTTTGCCACTATACTTCTTGGGTGTGGTGTGTAACTGGATTTTGTTTTAATAAGACTTTTCTGACATTAATTCATAAATTTTAATTTATTCACTTTGAGTATATATGTATTTGTTCTGACGTCCTATTTTGTTCTTTCTTCATTTAGACTTTTCTATATTCATTTTTCCCCTGTATTTCATTTGCCTTCTTTTGAGTTGACTTTTGAATTATATTTCATTTTTCTTTATTGTTCCTTTAGTGCTTTGGAAGTTAAGTGCTTGATCGATATTCTTTGAATAGTTACTTTAGAAACTTTGAATGGTTACTTTAGAAATTTCCACAGGCTTATTTAACTTAGCATTAAAATCTATATTTATAGACTATGTTCCCCAAATTGTTATTCTAGAATAAGAGATCTGAGTGATTTTATGATTAAAAAATACTGCTAAATTGTCATAAAAAATTATGAATGTGTACTGCCACCAGCAATGCATAAATATTTATTTTTCACATTCTTGCAAATGTTGAATATTGTGGTTATTTATTTATTTGTTTGTTTTTATGCAAATTTAATTGTGGAGAGTTTTTCTTTATTGTTCTGCACATTGCCTAACTAATATTTTCATGTGTGAATTTTTTCCAAGTTATCTGTTTAATTACCAACTTTTATGTGCTCATTATAAAATGAATCATTTATTTGAGGCTGGCAAATTTCAGTGTCTATGTAGCAATCTTAAGTTTGTTGGTTAATTTATTTTATAAATCTTCTGCATCAGCATAATCACACTTTTACTATAGAATATACTATTTAAAGATATTTATGTGTCTTTCTTTCCCCTAGATTGGAGCAATATTATATTCATATCTCTACTTACATTACCTAACAGTATGTTCATGAGGGTAATCTTAAATGCCAGATACAGAGATCAATTTTTTCTGAATTGGCAATGCTCTCTTGAAGTGTATAAAGCATGCCAGACTGTTATTATATTTCAAGGACAGCCTCCAAAGGGAACAGAAGGGAATATGTTTTTCCCAGTCAATTTGTCATACTTAACTAAAAGTTGACTGCTTCATTTTAACTTTTTTGTGCCATTACATGTTGCTTTATTGAATGAATTTGAGGATGGAGGAAGATTGCATATGTTCCTTCTATCCCCTGAATATTTCTACAATTTGATAGTTGCTACTTAATGTTCCTTAAATTCAATCATATATGTAAGAAGTTTATATCAAGTAACAGCTACTATAATAAGTATTAGGAAGTAAAATTTAATTAAGATTCTATTCTATATCCCTTTCTATTTATTTGTAGTCGATTCTGGAAACATATTTCTATTTAGTCATTTCATTATTTATTGAAATATGACAACAGAACAGTATTGGGGTGAACCTAATTTTGACATTTTAAAAATGTATATATTGTTTATGTATGCATATTTTAAAATTGTATCTTTTTTGCATGCTTTCTATTTGTTTTATTTTTAATTTCAGTTTTACTGAGGATCAATTTGTGCATAAAATTATAAGATATTTAAAGCGTGCATCATAGTGATCTGATATATGGGCTCCCCAGGCGGTGAGTGTATCGGCTCCTGCCGATGCAGGAGACACAAGAGACACGGGTTTGAACTGTGAGTCGGGAAGGTGCCTGCGGTAGGAAGTAGCAACCCACTCCAACATTCTTATCTGGAAAGTTCCACGGATGGAGGAGCTTTATGCTCTACAGTTTCAGGGGTTGCAGAATCAGATGTGACTAAGCGCACACACAGACACTGTGAAAGGATCCCCCTCATCTAGACAGTTGACATGTTCATTATTTGTTTGTATTAGAACTTTTAAATGTGACTCTCTTAGAAAATTTTCAGCTACACAGTACAGTATTGTGAACTATAATCGCTTTGTTTTACATTACATCTTCGGATCTTATTCCTTGTTACTGAAAGTTTGTGCCCTTATACCACCCTCTCCCTCTTCCACCCACCCTCCAGCCCCTGTAAAAAACACTTTTCTATTATATGAATTTGACTTTTAAACTTATAAATTACACATATTACATTATGCAATATTCGACTTTCATGTCTGGTCTAGTATTTCACTTAGCATGATGTCCACAATGTCCTCCATGTTGTTGAAAATGTCAGAATTTTCTTCTTTCTCATGGCTGAATAATGCCCCACTATATATACATATATATGTGTGTGTGTGTATATAAACATATATATATATATATTTATATTTATCTGTGAGTATGTTTATCATATCTTTTTTATCCATTCATCTGTTGATGGACACTTGAGTCATTTCCATATCTTGGTTGTTTGTGAATAATGCTACAATGAACACGGAAGAACAGCTCTTTCTTCAAGTTCCTGTTTTCATTTTCTTCACATATATATCTAGAAGTGGTACTGCAGGGTCACATGGTAGTTCCTTTTGAAAGTTTTTAAAGAAGTTCTGTCTTGTTTTCCATACTGACTGCACCAATTCACATTTTCACTAAAGTGCATAAGGATTCCTTTTTCTCCACATGCTCACCACTACTTACCTCTTCCCTTTTTGATGATAACCAATCTAACAGCCATGCTGTAATATCTCACTGTGATTGTAACTTAATAGTTATTTTTAGTAATGCCATAAGCACCCATGGAATCACTAATTCAGATGAAAACTAAGATATTGACTATAATCAATTAAACATCTGATTTTGTCCTTTTGTCAACCCATCCTGTTTCACCCTTACTGATGGTAACCATCATCCTGAATCCTCTGTTCTTTATTATCTGTTTCAATTTTGTAGTTATATTTCATCTCTATTTGTGAGTAAGATATTTGTGTGTGTGTAGTGTGTGTGTTTGTGTGTTAAAAGGGCTTTGGGAAAAATAAAGGAACACATTGTCAAATAAAACTCAGACAAATCTGATATTGTATTAAGAGAAAAATTTACTAACAATATAAAAAAATACAAGCAAGTAGGTGGTTTAAGAAATATATGGGATTGGTTCAGTTCAGTTCAGTTGCTCAGTCATGTCCAACTCTTTGTGACCCCATGGACTGCAGCACGCCAGGCTTTCCTGTCCATAAGCAACCCCAGGAGCTTGCTCAAGTTCATGTCCATCGAGTTGGTGGTGCCATCCAACCATCTCATCCTCTGACATCCCCTTCGCATCATGCCTTCAATCTTTCCCAGCATCAGGGTCTTTTCCAAGGAGTCAATTCTTCGCATCAGGTAGCCAAAGTATTGGAGTTTCAGCTTCAGGATCAGTCCTTCCAATGAGTATTCAGGACTGATTTCTTTTAGGATTGGCTGATTTGATCTTCTTGAAGTCCAAGGAACTCTTAAGAGTCTTGTCCAACACCACAGTTCAAAAGCATCAATTCTTCAGTGCTCAGCTTTCATTATAGTCCAACTCTCACATTCATACATAACCACTGGAAAAACCATAACTTTGACCAGACAGACCTTTGTCAGAAAAGTAATGTCTCTGCTTTTTAATAGGTTGTCTAGGTTGGCCATAGCTTTCCTTCCAAGGAGTAAGTATCTTTTAGTTTCATGCCTCAGTCATCATTTGCAGTGATTTTGGAGCCCAAGAAATTAAAGTCTGCCACTGTTTCCATTGTTTCCCCAGCTATTTACCATGAAGTGATGGGACTGGATGCCATGATCTTAGTTTTCTGAATGTTGAGTGTTAAGCCAACTTTTTCACTTTCCTCTTTCACTTTCATCAAGAGGCTCTTTAGTTCTTCTTCCCTTTCTACCATAAAGGTGGTGTCATCTGCATATCTGAGGTTATTGATATTTTCCCCAGCAATCTTGATTCCAGCCAGGCATTTCACATGATGTACTCTTCCTAGATGTTAAACAAGCAAGGTGATGATATACAGCCTTGATGTACTCCTTTTCCTATTTGGAACCAATACATTGTTCCATGTATGGTTCTAACTGTTGATTCTTGACCTGCATACAGATTTCACAGGACGCAAGTAAGGTGGTCTGGTATTCCCATCTCTGTAAGAATTTTCCAGTTTATTGTGATCCACACAGTCAAAGGCTTTAGTGTAGCCAATGAAGAAGAAGTAGATGGTTTTTCTGAAATTCTGTAGCTTTTTTATGATACAACAGATAATGGCAATTTGATCTCTGGTTCCTTTGCCTTTTTTTAATCCAGCTTGAACATCTCAAACTTCTCAGTTCATGTACTGTTGAATCCTCACTTGGTGAATTTTGAGCATTATTTTGCTAGCGTGTATGTTGATTGCAATTGTGTGGTAGGTTGAACATTTTGGGCATTGCCTTTCTTTGGGATTGGAATGAAAACTGACCTTTTCCAGTCCTGTGACCACTGCTCAGTTTTCCAAATGTGCTGGCATATTGAGTGCAGCACTTTCACAGCATCATCTTTTACGATTTGAAATGGCTCAGCTGGAATTCCATCACTTCCACTAGCTTTGTTCGTAGTGATACTTCCTAAGGTCCACTTGACTTCACATTCCTGGATGTCTGGCTCTAGGTGAGTGATCACACCATTGTAGTATCTGGCTCATTAGGATTTTTTTCTTTTTCTTTTTTGTATAGTTATTCTGTGTGTTCTTGCCACCTTTTCTTAATATCTTCTGCTTTTGTTAGGTCCATACCATTTCTGTTCCTTATTTTGCCTATCTTTTAATGAAATGTTCTTTTGGTAGCTCTAATTTTTTTGAAGAGATCTCTAGTCTTTCCCATTCTATTTTTTCCCTCTATTTATTTGCATCAATCACTGAGGAAAGCTTTCTTCTCTCCCCTTGCTATTCTGTGGAACTCTGTATTCAGATGGATGGGGATATCTTTCCTTTTCTCCTTTGCCTTTAGCTTCTCTTCTTTTCTCAGCTATTTGTAAGGTCTCCTCAGACAACCATTTTGCCTTTTTGCATTTCTTCTTCTTCAGGATGATTTTGATCACTGCCTCTTGTACAATGTTATGAACCACTACCCATAGTTTTTCAAGCACAACTCTATCTATCATACCTAATCCCTTGAATCTATTTGTCACTTCCACTATATGATCATAAGGGATTTGACTTATGTCATATGTGAATGGTCTAGTGGTTTTCCCTATTTTTTTCAATTTATGATCTGAGCCACACTCAGATGCTGTTATTGTTTTTGCTGACTGTATAGAGCTTCTCTATCTTTGGCTGCAAAGAATATAATCAATCTGATTTTGGTATTGACCATCTGGTCATGTCCATCTGTAGAGTCATATCTTGTGTTGTTGGAAGAGGGTGTTTGCTATGACCAGTGAATTTTCTTGGCAAAACTCTATTAGCCTTTGCCCTGCTTCATTTTGTACTCCAAGGACAAATTTACCTGTTATTCCACGTATTTCTCCACTTCCTTCTTTTGCATTCCAGTCCCCTATGATGAAAAGGACATCTTTTTTTGGGTGCTAGTTCTAGAAGGTCTTGTAGGTCTTCCTAGAACTGTTCAGCTTCAGCTTCTTCAGCATTAGTGGTTGAGGCATAAACTTGGATTCCTCCAATACTGAATGCTTTGCCTTGGAAACGAACAGAGATCATTATGTCATTTTTGAGACTGTACCCAAGTACTGCATTTCAGACTTGTTTGTTGATTGTTAGGGCTACTCCATTTCTTCTAAAGGATTCTTTCTCACAGTAGTAAATATAATGATCATCTGAACTAAATTTGTTCATTCTGGTCCATTTTAGTTCACTGATTCCTAAAATGTTGATGTTCACTGTTCCACCTCCTTTTTGAACACTTCCAATTTACCTTGAATCATGGCCCAAACATTCAAGGTTCCTATGCAATATTGTTCTTTATTGGGCACCTACCAGTCTTTCAGTGTCATATCTTTTTGCCTTTTCATACTGTTCATGGAGCTCTCAAAGCAAGAATACTGAAGTGGTCTGCCATTCCCTTCGCCAGTGGACCATGTTTTGTCAGAACTCTCCACTGTGACCCGTCTGTCTTGGGTGGCCCTACACCACAGTGAGACAAGACTGTGATCCATGTGATCAATTTGGTTAGCTTTCTGTTGTGGTTTCTGTTCTGTCTCCCATCTGGACATACTCTATGTTCCTTTCTATATACTGTTTAATTCACTTTGCTAGTATTCTGTGAGGATTTTTGCATCCTTATCACAGTGATTGGCCTATACTAGTTCAATTACCTTTAAAATAGCTATTGATAACTGTGTGCCAATTGCCATTTTGTAGATGTTTTCTGGTTGTTTTTGTAGTTTTGTTTCTTATTCTTTTGCTGTCTTCCCTTGTGCTTTACAAGTCCTCTTTAATGTGATATTTGGATTTCTTTCTCTACTTTGTGCATATATCTATTATAGGTTTCTGGTTTGTGGTTTCCATGAGGTTCATATATACCCATGTATCATACATAGATATATATATATAGACACATAAGTATGCTTATTTACTAAATATACTATCTATAATAGTGATTATCTTAAATTGATACTCTCAAATTCAAACACATTTTAACAACTCTGCATTTTTACCCACTTACCATGTATAATATTTCTGACATCATATTTTACATCCTTTGTGTATCCTTTACTATTGATACTTATTATGAATATAATTGATTTCAATACTTTTATCTTTTAATCTTTCTGCTAGTTGTAAAAATGTCTGACCTAATACCTTTAATGTACGCTTGCCTTTATCAATAAGATTTTCCCTTTCATAATTGTTGTATTTCTAGCTGTAGTCTCTTGTTTTCTACTAGTAAAGTTGTTTTAACATTTTTTGTAAAGTCATTTTAGAGGTGCTGAACTTTGTTAGCTTTTGCTTGTCTGTAAAACTATCTCTCCTTAACATCTGAATGGTAGCTTTGCTAGGGTGAGTATACTTGGTTTAGATTTTTCTCTTTTATCACTTTGAATATATCATTCCACTCCCTTTTGGCCTGCAAACTTCTGCTGAAAAGTCAGATTATTGTCTGATGGTAGGTTTTTTGTACATAACTCACTGAATTTTTCTTGGTGCTTTTAAGAGTCTCTTTAACATTTGTCATTTTAGTTATAGTGTCATGTTGTGAATCTATTTGGGCTTATCTTGTATGGGATTCTATGTGTCTCTCCTTCCTAATGTCTGTTTCCTTTCCCAGGTTAGGAAAGTTTACAGCTATTATGTCTTCAAACACGTTCTCTGCCTCTTTATCTGTCTCTTTTTCTTTTGGGACTTCTCTAATGCAAATGGTACTATGCTTGATTTTGTCTCAGAGGTCTCTTCCACGGTCCTCATTAATTTTTTTTTCTTTTCGTTTTTTCTGTTCAGATTGGGTGATCTCTACTACTGTCTTCCAGTTAACTGATCTGTCCCTCTGTATCATCTCATCTGCTGTTGATTCCTTCTACTGTAATTTGTATTTAAGCTATTCCATTGTTAATCTCTGCTTGGTTTTTATATTTTCTAATTCTCTGCTGAACTTCTCACTATGTTCACTCTCTCCTGATTGGCTGGACATCTTTATGATTATTAATTGCTTTGACTTCTTAATGGGTATATTACATAGCCTCACTTTAATTAGTTCATTTTTGAGGTTTTGTCTTGGTCCTTCATTTGGAGCATACTCCTCCGTCTTCACACATTGCAGAAACCTCTGTTTCCCTTTGTGTGTTAGGTCAGCTGGTTGTGCTTTCTGATTGTACAGGCCCAGGAGGTGTCGCATGGGGCCCAGTGGTGCATCCCTGTGTGGTCGCCGGATCCCAGTGCCCTCAGAGTGCCCTCTGCAGGCTGCGTGGCATCTTCTGCTGTGGTGGCACTGACAGTGCGTGCGGTGCTCGGGGGGCTGCAGTCAGCCTGGTTAGCTGCCAGGCCCGGCCTCATTTGGAGGCCTCACCTCCTGGGATGAGGGGCTGGGACGTTATGCTGCTGGCTTCACGCCTTGTGGATTCCCGGGTCTGGTGCTAGTCTGCTGGTGGGGAGGTAAGCCCCCAGCACTAATAAACTAGAGGGAGGACTCGAAATGGCTCTTTCCAGTGCTAGTTTTCTTGTGATAGAATGAACTTTCCAAACTGGCCCTGCCAGCATCTGTGTCCCCAGGTGGAGTCAAGGTTGCCTCCTACCTTTTTGGAAGTCTAAGATTAGCAAGTGTATCTGACTCAGGCTCTTTTTTTAACATGCTGCCTCTGTGTGTAATCTCTGAGTATGTGAGATTTTATGTGAGCCCTTTAAGAGCAGAGTCTATTTTCTGAAGCCCCCTAGTCTCAGCCATATGCAAGAGCCAGCCACTGGTCTTCAAAGCCAGATGTTCTGGAGGCGTGTCTTTCTGGTGCATGACTCCTGGGCTGATACACCTGATGTGGCATTTGGGTCATTCTCTTTGCAAGAGCCTCTGAAGTTGTGATCATTCCCCACTGGCGGGTTGCACACTCTTTGTGGTGAGTCTCAGTTCTACCTTGTCTTTACCCCTCCTCCCATCTGGTGTGCTTTTTATTTTTAATATGTTTAGTTGTGGAAAGTCTATTTTTCCAGTCTTCATGTGATTCTCATAGATAGTTGCTCTTTAAATAGTTATAATTTGGTGTACCTGTGGGAGAGGGTGATCCCAGGGTTCTCTTATAGCATGATCTTGGCCACACCGCCCCAGATATTTCCTCCAGTTCATCCAGTTAAGCTTGACGCAAGGAGACATTTCCACAGAGATGACAAGGGAATCAGGGAACCATGCATTCAATACTGTCTAAGTGTGCACATTTTCCCAGTGGTAATTTAGGCCATGTATTCCTAGCGGTCAGTGTGTTAATGTCCTGTTGAACAATTTGATCAAGTTTATGCTGTCCATTTACACTGAGATAGTCACTTTTGCAGAAGCTTAATTGTATTGGCTTACTGACCAACTGCAAGTCAGATAAAAATGGTTACATAAAAGATACTAGTGTTTGTTGTTTCAGTGTAAATACAGAATATTAATTTTTATGTACTGGGATAAATAAATCTATAGGCATTAAATGATAGGAGAGTGATCATAGGAAAACCTCAAGAATAACTGAAAACTGAAATTTAAGAAGCTTATAATTTTGGTTTTTACAAATCAGTGTATCTTATAATATGAAATGCTCTTAATTAGTGGCATGACCTTTTAAACTATAACAGATGAAACTTTTGGGAAAACTTCAAATTTTTCAAGAACATGGAAAAACAATTATTGGATGTAAAAGGCTGAGAATAGACCAAAAAACACAAAGGCATAATCTAAGATATACCCTTGAGATTAAAAAATTGTCACAAGTCAAATAACTGCTGAGAATATTGAAAAGTGAAATGCACCATTAGTATTATGGTAAAAAATAAAACAATACTTTATCAGGTTACAGTATTGGGAATGACATAGTATCAACATATGATATGAAATATAAAGGGATAATTGCTGTCATATATTTAACTTAAATTTGAATAAATCAGTTGACTTACTGATAAAGAACTATCTCACATTATCTGTGTTTACAGGAGAAAATTCCTTGACCACTTTTTCTGTTTATCACAGAAAGTCTATAACATAAAAAAAGAGTTTTCCTTTTAGTTGATCCCCTTAATGATATTTTGTGGACTAGAACAAGTGAAATGGCATCAAACTAATGGAGAATCAGCTATCTGTATAGCAAGGATGGTGAGTAATGGGAATATTTTTGAAATTTTATTCAAATGATAATTTATACTTAATTACCTAAATGATAATTCACATCACAATTCCTTTATTATGCAGAAACCTGGCAGTCATCAGTAGATCTTGATTTAGAGTTGAAGGACATAATGAAAAATGTGAATAATTTTCCATCGCAGCTATGTTAGGATACGCATTTTCAGGTATGCCTTTTGACGCAACTCTGCGTAAGAAGGTGATCAAGACTCAGTGACTCAAACTCATTGATTACAAGGCAATATCATTTATTTAATATGTAGTTAAGCATATGGTCAAATAGTTTCCTAAAACTGTTGGGAAGAATAAGTACCCCCTCTCCTGTCCCCACCCACACCTTTATCTCTCTTCTCTAATAGGAGTCTTGAGAGGATAGAATTCCAACCAATGTCAACTCTAAAGGAGAGTTTGCTTGAGAATAAAGCCAAAAAAAGAATGAGACAGGCCTGATATAGGGAGAAGTGCCAAAGATATTGTTTGATACGGATTTAGTTGTGAATGTGACATTTTGTCATTTAAAAATGAAAGAATCCTAATAGAAAGATTATTGCTGCAATTAAGAGGCTAGATCCTGGAGTCAGGGTCAGTTCAGTTTAGCTGAGTCGCTGAGTCTTGTCAGACTCTTTGCAACCCCATGGACTGCAGCACACCAGGTCTCCCTGTCCATCACCAACTCCCGGAATTTACTCAAATTCATGCCCATTGAGCTGGTGATACATCCAACCATCTCATCCTCTGTCGTCACCTTATCCTCCCACCTTCAATCTTTCCCAGCATCAGGGTCTTTTCAAGTGAGTCAGCTCTTTGCATCAGGTGGCCACATTATTGGAGTTTCAGTTTCACATCAGTCCTTCCAATGAATACTCAGAATTGATTTCCTATAGGATGGACTGGTTGGATCTCCTTGCAGCCCAAGGGACTCTCAAGAATCTTCTCCAACACCACAGTTCAAAAGCGTTGATTCTTTGGCACTCAGATTTCTTTATAGTCCAATACTCACGTCCATACATGACTACTGGAAAAATCATGGCCTTGACTAGATGGACCTTTGTCAGCAAAGTAATGTTTCTGCTTTCTAATATGCTGTCTAGCTTGGTCATAACTTTTCTTCCAAGGAGTAAGTGTCCTTTAATTTCATGGCTGTTGCCACCATCTGCAGTGATTTTGGAGCCAACCCCCCAAATAAAGTCTGCCAGTGTTTCCACTGTTTCTCTATTTGCCTTGAAGTGATGGGACCAGATGCCGTGATCTTAGTTTTCTGAATGTTGAGCTTTAAGCCAACTTTTTCACTCTTCCTCTTTCACTTTCATCAAGAGGCTCTTTAGTTCTCTTCACTTTCTGCCATAAGGTTGGTGTCATCTGCTTATCTGAGGTTATTGATATTTCTCCTGGCAATCTTGATTCCAGCTTGTGCTTCCTCCAGCCCAGCATTGCTCATGATGTGCTCTGCATATAAGTTAAATAAGCAGGGTGACAATATACAGCCTTGACGTACTCCGTTTCCTATTTGAAACCAATCTGTTGTTCCATGTCCAGTTCTAACTGTCGCTTCCTGACCTGCATACAGGTTTCTCAAGAGGCAGGTCAGGTGGTCTGGTATTCCCATCTCTTTCAGAATTTTCCACAGTTTATTGTGATCCATACAGTCAAAGGCTTTGGCATAGTCAATAAAGCAGAAATAGATGTTTTTCTGGAACCCTCTTGGTTTCTCAGTGATCCAGACAATGTTGGCAATTGGATCTCTGGTTCTTCTGCCTTTTCTAAAACCAGCTTGAACATCTGGAAGTTCACAGTTCATGTATTGTTGAAGCCTGCCTTGGAGAATTTTGAACATTACTTTACGAGTTTGTGAGATGAGTGCAATTGTGCGGTAGTTTTAGCATTCCTTGACATCGCCTTTCTTTGGGATTGGAATGTAATCTGACCTTTTCCAGTCCTGTGACCACTGCTGAGTTTTCCAAATTTGCTGGCACATTGAGTGTAGCACTTTCACAGCATCATCTTTTAGGATTTGAAATAGTTCTATTGGACTTCTGCCACCTCAACTAGCTTTGTTCATAATGATGCTTCCTAAGGCCCACTTGACTTCACATTCCAGGATGTCTGGCTCTATGTGAGTGATGACACCACTGTGTTTATCTGGTCATGCAGATCTTTTCTGTATCATTCTTCTGTGTATTCTTGCCACCTCTTCTTAATATCTTCTGCTTCTGTTAGGTCCATACCATTTCTGTCCTTTTTTGAGCCCATCTTTTCATGAAATGTTCCCTTGGTATCTCTAATTTTCTTGAAGACATTTCTAGTCTTTTCCTTTCTGTTGTTTTCCTCTATTTCTTTGCATTGATCCCTGAGGAAGGCTTTCTTATCTCTCCTTGTTATTCTTTGGAACTCTGTATTCAAATGGATATGTCTTTCCTTTTCTCCTTTGCTTTTTGCTTCTCTTCTTTTCACAGCTATTTGTAAGACCTCCTCAGACAGTCATTTTGCTTTTTTGCATTTCATTTTCTTGGTGCTGATCTTGCTCCCTGTCTGCTGTTCAATGTCACGAACTTCTGTCCATGGTTCAATCAGGCTCTCTGTCTGTTAGACCTAGTTTCTTAAGTCTGTCTGTCACTTCCACTGTATAATCATTAGAGATTTGATTTAGGTCATACCTGGATGGTCTAGTGGTTTGCCTACTTTCTTCAATTTGAGTCTGCATTTGGCCATAAGGAGTCATGATAAATAAGTTTAAATCCTGGTCCCATCATTTGTCCATTGTGTGGCCTCATACAATTTTCTTAACTTCTTCGTGCCTCAGTTGTATTATCTGTAATAAATGAGGACAGTAATAGTACTTATCTCAAAGGTTGCTGTGATGGATACAAGAGATAATATATGTGTCTTTAAATTAAATGTATGTAAAAGATCTCATGTCAATGGACATCGGTTTGGGTGGACCCCAGGAGTTGGTGATGGACAGGGAGGCCTGGTGTGCTGTGGTTCATGGGGTCACAAAGAGTAGGACATGACTGAGCAACTGAACTGAACTGAACTGAAAAGAACTCAGGCTATCTGCCATGTCTTAGGGGCTGAATGTTAATTTAATTAATTTTATCTTTTTTATTTATATAAGAATTGTCAGCTGTCAAAAACTTCATCCAAATCACTAAGAGAAACTACAAGCACAGAAATAGTTCTTAGGCATGAATAAAACAAAAAATGGAATGGGTATCCACTCACCACAACCACCACAACCATCACAAATTGAAACTTTAAAAAATATTTCAGGTTTTGAATAGTTCAAAAATTTCTTTGATTTCTTCTCCACTAGGTCTACCCATTCTTCACCATATGTCCATTTAGTGAGGATGTATTGGGTTAGCCAGTGGGTTGTTGCTTAAAGGAATAAATTATTCTCATAGTTTATAGAAGCTGTCTCTTTTCTCTCTCAAGCATACAAAAGAGGCCTGTGTATAGTCTTCCATGAGAAAACTCTTCATAATTTCTACATCTGCCTTAAATTTAAATGCACAAATTTGGGGGCTGCCAGTAGCTGCTGCTATCTTAATGAAAAATCTGAAATAGAATTGCTTTTTTAACCTAGTAAAGGGGATGACTATGATATGAAGCTGATGAGATATGGATTCTGACTAATGGTGAAAGCTGTGTGTCATCTAGTCAAACAGAGATAGTTTGTGAAAGATGCCAATTGACATTTATTCTACAGGCAACACTAAAATAATCACTTGAAATAATTGAAACATTATGTTTTGTTTATTAAAAATATGATTTTCTAAGCAAATTTCTATAGATGCCAAAAGGTAAACACTGATTTAAAGAGAGTGAGACTGTAGGTCTGCAATTTTCTAGTGGGACTTTTAGAGGTCCAGGAAATTTTGGAGATCTCACTTTCAAACATAAGCATTTGAGCTCCAGAAAGTTATGTATATATCTATTTATTGTGTATTAATATTATAGACATTTTATAAAAACTAACTTGATTCTTTGGAATAACTATAATGTAGGTATTTTTACTCCTGTTTTACAGATGAGAAAACACCAGGAAGGAACAAATAAATATAATAATTTGCTAAGGATTAGAAAGCAGGTCCTGGAGGGGTCATGGCAACCCACTCCAGTATTCTTGCCTGGAGAATCCCCATGGACAGAGGAGCCTGGTGAACTTCAATCCATGGGGTTACGAAGCATTGGACATGACTGAGCGACTAACCACAGCACAGAGCAGGCAAGAGGGAGAAACAGAATTTGAACACAAGATATCTGGTTTGAATGCTTAATCAATCCAGTTCTCTGCCTCTCATAATTAGTAATCACTTGATGCACTAGTCTTGTCTCTAGGTGGATAAAATATACTCACTAAACTTTGATGTAATATTTTAATATAATTCAATAGATATTTTCATGTAATTCTTACTTTTTAATAACTAATCTCCTCTAAACATTTCTACATACAGTTTTGTCTTTCAAACATATACTCAAACAGACTACCCAGTCATGGGCTTTTATTTAAAAAATTAAGTTTGCAATAACTGTCTCCAAAGTGAATTGTTTACCAACATGTGTGTGCACTTTATATTATTTTAAAGCATTTTAAAAATTAGATCTTAAATGTCTAAAGAAAAGAGATACAACTTTAGGTTACAAACTAGATGGGAAATAGTGCCTACTAGTTTGTTCACATTCATTTTTTCAGAGCCCATATCAAATTTTAAACTTCTGCATGGTAAGTCCTTTATATTTAATGCTTCTTTATTAAGAATATCCATTCTCCACCCAATGACTACTTAAGAAGAAACTGTATTAACATAAGAAGTAGTTAATAGTAGGAAGAATATCTGAAAGGAGTAGGTTTACCTGTGTACATAGAAACTCTTTTTTAAATGTCTTTGCTGACCCAGAGAACTGTGGGATTCCCATACTAATTTGTTGGCCTCTGTGGATTGGGATTTCTTTGTTTTAAGACTCCTGCAGGTAAAATATCTTAGGATAATTTAAGTCACAGATCATCAAAATGGGAGTTAGATAAAACTAGTACTAATATTATATGCCAATATATCTCATTATAAAAAAGACAAAACAAGCTTATTTATAGAAAAAAATATAGAAATAGAAGGAATAAACTACTTCTACATGCAAAAACAGAAAGGGCAAAAAAGGCTTTATACTAATGCTAAAAAAAGGAAGTGGAAAATTTCCTGGAGATGGTTTAGAAGCCAGAACAGCTAATTAGTAATGGAACTAGGTCCATGAAATTTACTGGGGAAATGCTATTAAATACAACATTCAGAATTTGTAAAAATGAGATCAGAAAAAAGTCTAATTTCCATGTCCCTATTGTTTTTGTTATCCAGGGTGAATCATTAGTGACATTAATAACATCACCATTTTAATAACATTGTAAAAGTATTATTTTAGTCAATGCTGACTTTTTCATTCTAAAATAAAGATTATAGTTAAGAAATTCTGTATAATATCTTAAAATAACTATATAGCTAAAATAAGATTCTAGCCTTGAATTTTTAACTCAGGAAAAAAGAAAAGGATCAGAGACACCAGAGAAAATCCTTGAGAAACATTTTTCATAACTGACTTATCTTTGATATGCTGTGGTTTTATATTTTTTAAAATACTATGTCATTTATACCCATTAGGATGGCTACTTTATATATGTATAAAAACATAAAAAGTGTTGGTTGAGAATGTGGAGAAATTATAACCACAGTGTACTATTGATAGAAATGAAAATGGTTCAGTCACTATGGAACACTATACACACACACACACACACACACACACACACACACTTGCATGTGTGTGTGTGTGTGTGTGTGTGTGTATAAGAAAAAGTGTTGAGAATGTGGAGAAATTGTAACCCCAGTGTACTAATGGTAGAAATGAAAATGGTTCAGTCAATATGGAACACTATATATATATATGCATGTATATATATATATGTGTGTGTGTGTGTGTGTGTGTGTATACATATATAAGAAAAAGTGTTGAGACTGTGGAGAAATTGTAGCCCCAGTGTACTATTAGTGGCAATGCAAAGTGGTGCTGTCACTATGGAAAACAAGGTGGCAGTTTCTCAAAAAATTAAAAATAGGATTACAATGTGATCCAATTTTTCAACTTTTTTAAAAGAGTTGAAAGCGAGATCACAAAGAGACATTCGTATGCATGTGTTCATAGAAAGCATTAATCACACTAGTCAAAAGGTGGAAGAAACCCATGTGACCCTCAGTGGATAAATGGATAAATAAAATGCGGTGTGTATGTACAATAGCAAGGGCTTTCTTGGTGACCAGTGGTAGAGAATTCTCCTACCGGTGCAGGAGACATGAGTTCAATCTCTGGGTCGGGAAAATCCCTGAGGAAGGGAGATGGCAACCTGCTCCAGCATCCTTGCCAGGGAAATGCCATGGAGAGGGGAGCCTGGCAGGCTACAGTCCATGGAGTCACAAAGAGTCAGAGGTGACTGTGCAACTGAGCACACAGACTGTACAATAGCGTAATATGCAACTTTAAAAGGAAGAAAATCCTGACACAGGCGGCATCATGAAGGAACCTTGACAACACGCAGTCAGTCAGTTCAGTTGCTCAGTCGTGTCCGACTCTTTGCAACCCCACGGGCTGCAGCGCAGCAGGCTTCCCTGTCCACACCGATTCCTGCAGCCCGCTCAAACTCGTGTTCATTGCACCAGCGATGCTGTCCAACCGCCTCATCCTCTGTCGTCCCCTTCTCCTCCCACCTTCAATTTTTGCCAACATCAGGGTCTTTTCCAGTGAGTCAGTTCTTCACACCAGGTGGCCAAAGTACCAGAGCTTCAACTTCAACATCAGTCCTCCCAGTGAACACCCAGGACCGATCTCCTTTAGGATGGACTGGTTGGATCTCCTTGCAGTCCAAGGGACTCTCAAGAGTCTTCTCCAACACTACAGTTCAAAAGCATCAATTCTTCAGTGCTCAGCCTTCTTCACAGTCCAACTCTCACATCCATACATGACCACTGGAAAAACCATAGCCTTGACCAGATGGACCTTTGTTGGCAAAGTAATGTCTCTGCTTTTTAATATGCTATCTACGTTGGTCATAACTTTCCTTCCAAGAAGTAAGTGTCTTTTAATTTCATGGCTGCAGTAACCATCTGCAGTGATTTTGGAATATAATTTACTTACAATAAAATGAAACTATTTTAAGTATATTGCTCTGAGTTTTGACAAATGTATATGTGTGTAACCAGCAAAACAATCAGGTATAAAACACTCATTTAACCTTAAGATGTCTTCTCATGTCCCTTTGCAGTCAACCTCTCCACCCACATCACATGGTGCCAGGCAACTTGTTTTTTCTTTTTTTATCTCTAAAGTGCTGTTTCACCTATTGTAGAATTTTGTAGAACAGAATCCTGCTATATATGTACTCTTTTGCATCTGCATGGTTTTGGCCATTACAGTGTTTTCTGGTATTTATCTATGCAGCCGAGTGTATCAGTAGTTAGTTCTTTTTCTACTGGTGTGAATTTTTCCATTTACATTTCTACAATCATCAGTTTATGAACATTTGATTTTCTTCAGTATGGAAATATAAATGCTATGGATATAGATATGCAAATCTTTTGTGGATTAGATATATGATTTTATTTTTCTTGGAAAAATACTTATGTGTAGAATTGTTGAGTATTATGATTAGCATATAGTTAACTCTATGTGCACAATTATACTCATCTCACACGCTAGTAAAGTAATGCTTAAAATTCTCCAAGCCAGGCTTCAGCAATATGTGAACTGAGAACTTCCAGATGTTCAAGCTGATTTTAGAAAAGGCAGAGGAACCAGAGATCAAGTTGCCAACATCCACTGGATCATTGAAAAAGCAAGAGAGTTCCAGAAAAACATCTATTTCTGCTTTTTTGACTATGCCAAAGCCTTGGACTGTGTGGATCACAATAAACTGTGGGTAATTCTGAAAGAGATGGGAATACCAGACCACCTGACCTGCCTCTTGAGAAACCTATATGCAGGTCAGGAAGCAACAGTTAGAACTGGACATGGAACAACAGATTGGTTTCAAATAGGAAAAGGAGTACGTCAAGGCTGTATATTATCACCCTGCTTATTTAACCTATATGCAGAGTACATCATGAGAAATGCTGGGCTGGAGGAAGCACAAGTTGGAATCAAGATCACTGGGAGAAATATGAATAACCTCAGATATGCAGATGACACCACCCTTATGGCAGAAAGTGAAGAAGAGCTAAGGAGCCTCTTCATGTAGGTGAAAGAGAAGAGTGAAAAATTTGGCTTAAAGCTCAACATTCAGAAAACTAAGTTCTTGGCATCCAGTCCCATTACGTCATGGCAAATAAATGGGGAAACAGTGGCTGACTTTATTTTTCTGGGCTCCAAAATCACTGCAGGTGGTGATTGCAGCCAAGAAATTAAAAGACACTCCTTGGAAGGAATGTGACCAACTTAGACAGCAAATTAAAAAGCAGAGAGATTACTTTGCCTACAAAGGTCCATCTAGTCAAGGCTATGGTTTTTCCAGTAGTCATGTATGAATATGAGTTGGACTATAAAGAAAGTTGAACACTGAAGACTTGATGCTTTTGAACTGTGGTGTTGGAGAAGACTCTTGAGAGTCCTTGGATTGCAAGGAGATCCAACCAGTCCATCCTAAAGGAAATCAGTCCTGGGTGTTCACTGGAAGGACTGATGTTGAAGCTGAAACTCCAATACTTTGGCCACCTGATGCGAAGACCTGACTCATTGAAAAAGACCCTGATGCTGGGAAAGATTGAGGGCAGGAGGAGAAGGGGACAACAGAGGATGAGATGGTTGGATGACATCACTGACTCGATGGACATGGGTTTGCATAAACTCCAAGAGTTGGTGATGGACAGGGAGGCCTGGCATGCTGTGGTTCATGGGGTCGCAAAGAATTGGACACGGCTGAGCGACTGAACTGAACTCTATACTAAACTGCTGAACTGTTTTTCAGAGTGACCGTAGAATTTAATTTTTCTCACAGGAATATGTGATAGTATAGATGTTTCGCATCCTCATCAATACTTGATATTGTCAGGCTTCTTAATTTTTGCCGGTTTAGTGCATGTGTAGTGGTATGTCATGTTTTTAACTTACACTTCCCTGGTGATTGAAGTGTTTTTAATGTATTTGTTGGTTATGCATATATATTCCTTTGTGTTATATCCATTCAAATATTTTGTTCATTTTTTATTGTGTTGTTCATTTTCTTCTTATTGACCTCTAAAAATTCATTTCATATTTGAAGTACAATTTCTTAATCATGTATATGCAAGTATTTTCTCTAATTTTGTGGTCTTTTAATTTTCTTTTAGGTGTCTTTGGGAGAACTGAACTTTTTGACTTTGATGAAGTCTAATTCAATTTTATTTAGTGCATGTTTTTTGATTTTTTTTTTTTGTACCTTTATTGAAAAATCTTTGCATATTCAGCAACAAAGTCAATGGGATTCCCATGCAAAATTTGTTAGTGTTTTCTTTGGTGTTCTCTCCTGTGAAGTGTTCTGTCTTGTAAATTCCTGCCATTTTGTTCCTGAATTCCAGCATCTGCATCTTCAAGAGTTTTGTTCTTTTTTGTTTTTTTAATTCTTAAATCACTTAAGAATAAGTTACTGACAGTATTGTTTCCACCACTTTGGGATACTCTTGTGTATTCACTGTGAAAATTTCACGTTTTCTGCTTAGATCTCTGTTTAGAAAACATCTTCAGTTCAGAAAGTGTCTCCATATGAAAAGTCCGGGTGAGACTTGGGCTCACCTACTGAGTTCCCTTCTCTCAGTTGTCACCACCATTTGCTACTTGTTAACCCAAAGTATCCACACAGTGACTATGTATTTCATCCAGTTTGTAGATGTCACAGTAAGAGGGCAAGTCCAGGCCAGTCATTCCATCAGAGTTCAGGTGGACACTCTTCAATAGACTAACACATATCATTTTGAAATAGATATCTAAAAAGTAAAATGTAGGCTATATCATCATTCTTTCTTAGTGATTTCATTAAAAAAAAGATTAAACCCCTAAACAGCTAAGTCTCTAAAGTATACTCTCAAAAATCCTGCCAAGTACTGCCCAGCTCTAGTTGGAGATCTGTGTCTATTTTTTTCTCAAGTCAAAGTGAAATCTTTCAGTACAAGGTGTTCAGAATAAGAGTAACTGGAATGAACACTTCTATATACCTTCAAATATCATGATGTTAAATACACATGTACATGTATACACTCGTATATATAAGATATGGAGAATCCCAAAAGACAAATAAAGGTGCATACTCATCCTTAGAAAGACCTAGCAAATGATGTAATGCTTTCACCCATAATCCTGAGCAAAGTCTGGGTTAAAAATAAAAATTTTGATATACTGAAGTGTATAAAAAGATGCAAAGAATAAGTTGGTCTTCAAAAGATAAACATTTGTTTTTATGGAAACTTTTTGACTCATACTTATCTCATTTCTGTACATAATCTCAGTGGCCATAATTCCTCTCTTAATAAAAACAGTTTTTTTAAGGACAAGTTAAATTCCCTTTGAACCATAAAAACAATTCATTGTAGAATTTTTACTTTCTCTTTTTCTACTAGAAGCACCATATGTTGCTGAACTCCAGATGTTACTATAAAAGTTTTTTACGTGCTATATAGTCATTATTGCAAAACATAATGTAGATGGGTAAAAGTTCTGAGTGAGGAATTCAACTGTCATACAAACTGATGTCACCGTTTTCTATTATTGTTACTAGATTCTGTTAATAGATTCTCTCATAAGATCTTGGTCTCATTGTTCTTCTCCAGTTGTGTATATTATGGACAGATGCACAAGAAAATAGGTGAAGGAAGCTTAAGGTTACTTGACTTTCACTTTTTACAGCAGAAGAAATAAATTTAGGTCAACTCAAGTTCACTACCCGCTTTATCTGCATTCCTTTCCTTTCCTTGGCCAGCTTACTGGTGTTTATACCATGAAGTGAGGGGGTAGGCTATTTGGTCGCAAACAAGGCTTAAGTCTGGCATCTAAGATGTCGTTTGCACATGTTTTATTTCACTGAACTGTTTACTATTGTTTGGCAATAATAAGCCTCTTACATATTTACATGGTAAAAATTATTAAAATCTAAAGAAATATTTGTCTAGTGATTTCAACAGAATCTTTTGAAGGTTGTTAAGAAGCCTAAGTATGAAATCTAGTACATAGTGATTTCATGATGGCAGAAAATAGTTACTATCCAACTTCTCTACTTTATCACTAAGCTGTTGCTTCTCAAATTCTCACCTGCATGAGAATCACATGGAAGGTAGGCTTTCCCCTTATTTTCTGATTCCACTGGTTTTGGGTGGGGTCATAATTTGCATTTCTAAGAAGTTCCCAGGTAGTACTGATGCTTCTTGAAGAAACACTGACTCAGGAAACCTCATTACCAGAAAAGAACTGCTTTCTTCAGGCAGAATATTTCACAAGTGGTAAATATATTTGCTAACTTGGCTAGCTGCCTACTCTTGAAAATGAGCTATAAATAGTGTTGTTCTTCTACTATATTTAAGTATTTTAATTCCTGAACTATAACAATGATATTTGTTGCAAAGATGCAGATACGTTTTTTATTTTATTTCTTTCCATAACTGAAGAGTTTCTTTATTCTGAAACAACCCAGACTTTTGTATGTAAATACAGTTTTATGTTTATTTGTTTTCCTTGTCAGATCAAGTCTAATTTATGAATTTGCTCTGAATACAAGCTTACATTCTGACATGTAAATTACTTTAGACTGTAAGACAGTAATTCAATTCAACTGTCCAGCACACTAATAACGTCTTTTTTCACTTTACTATTCAGTATAAGATTTTCACACCATGTGCTTTTCTTTCACAATGAGATCATGCTGTACTCTCTCCACTGCTAAATGGAAGTAAATTCAAATGCAGAGTAATTATAGCCTTTTCATCCAGTATACAGCTCACTATTTTAAAAGATCCCTGCCTTTAATACATTCAATTTAGACTTCTTCAATTCTTTTATTTCTTTTTTCCATTTTTTTCTCTTTCCCAACAGACATAAATCTGTTTGTAAGCATGCACACACAACATATGTACATGTACACACACAGACCATTGTTAAATCATCATAGTGTTTTCAGTATATTTACAGGAAACTTATGTTTATAAATATGCACTGTAACATACCCTAGCATTTATATAAATAAGCAGTGTGAAGCATAGGATTCCCTACATATCATGAGCAGGAAATCCATGTGACAGTTTTATGGTAAATCTGCCATTTCTTTTGTTTCAGTTCTCAATCATGAAGAACATCAATGGCACAATTACAGTTCTTTTCGCACTCCATGAATATACAGTAACATGCATTCAACTCTGTTTTCCAAAGGCAAGTCTTATTGATGGCGATTATATATCTTTTTACCTTTTCAGGATGACTTTTTTTAATGTTGCTTGCTACTAAAGTGATTTTTTACAGAGATTGAGGAACCATGTCAGAGTCAACTATAACACACTAAGTATCAATTTCAAAACGAATTTTTTTGTTTAGACTTCTAAGAACCTACGTTCAAGAATTTGGGAAAGGGATTCAAGCTAATTATAAAATAATAAATGAAATGAAAAAGTTGTAGAATGAATCATGCAGTATACCAACGAGGAAACTGAATTTCAGAACCTCTAAATGACATTTCCCACACATTCAATTTGGTGGAAATCCTGGATTCAAGTTATGATATTGTGATTTATAGAACTATGTTCTTTCCACTACTCATTCCAAAGACATAAATTAAAAGAGAAAGGTGACTAGTAAAAACGATGTTACTTTTCTATTGGAAACAACATAGATGTTCTCTTTATCTGTAGCTCCATTTAGTAACATTTTAATGTTTATGCTTAGACTATAAATAGTTGAAAGCTTAAAAGGAGCTCTTGGCATTGTTGACTTCAGGTTGGTAATAGTATGTAGCAATGGTTATCAAGTTATCATAGTAAGTGCAACATGAATAATCACCAAATTGTAGTAATAAGAAAAGACACCTGTATAATATAGATCCCATCAAGGCAGGAAATCACGTATTACACCGCCTCCTTTGCCAAATATTTTTAATGGATTCATCACAATATACTAGGTGCTGAGCTCTCAAAAATACAATGTTCTTGCAGAGTAATGCATGTATAGAATTTCTGTGTCGTTTAAAACTCCAGCCCATGTAATAGCACCATGATACACTTTCCTGTGTTGAGGAACCAGGCAATCAAGTCAGACTAGATAAGTAGCATGAATTGAAGAGCCATCGCAAACATTTAATCAAAGTGAAAGTATGCCTGGAGTCTGACAAATGCTTCCTTAGCAACACCAGCCCTACTCATAGGGAGAAGTACATTTTTAAAAGGCTTCACATCTGAGATAGTATACTTCCAGCTTCCATGATACTGTTTTTTTTCTGCACCGTTTAATCACTACTGAGAACTTTTTATTTTTTTGTCAATCAATATATTTTAAAAATTGAAGTATAGTTGATTTACAACGTTGTATTAATTTCTGCTGTGGAGAAAAGTGATTTAGTTATCCATATATTTATATTCTCTTTTTAAATGTGATGGTTTATCACAGGATATTGAAAATAGTTACCTATGTTATACAGTAAGACCTTGTTGTTTATTCAATCTTTATATAAAAGTTCACATCTGCTTGGCAGCTCTCCCCCTTGGCAACCAGTAGCCTGTTCTCTACATCTGTGATTCTGTTTCCATTTCATAGATAGGTTCACGTATGTCATATTTTAGATTCCACATATAAGTGACATCATATGGAATTTGTCTTTCTCTTTTTGACTCACTTCACTTACAATCTCTTGTTGCATGTTGCTGCAAGTGGCAACATTTTGTTCTTTCTTGTGGCTGAATAGTATTCCATATCATGTATGTACACATCTTCATTGATTCATCTGTCCACGGACTTTCAGATTGCTTTGATGTCTTGGCTGCTGTGAATAGAGGTGCTATTAACATAGGGGTGCATGTATCGTTTTGAATCATAGCTTTGTCTAGATGTATGCCCAGGAGTGGGATTGCTGGGTCAACATTGATTCTGGTTTTAGTTTCTGAGGAACTTCCATACTGTTTCTGTAATGTCTATGCCAGCTCACATCCCAGCAGGGCAGGGAGCTTCCCTTTCCTCTACACGCTCTGCAGCATTTGTCATCTGCAGACTTTTTAATGATGGCCATTCTGACCGATGTGAAGTGATACCTCATTGTGGTTTTGACTTGCATTTGTCTAAAAATTAGCAATGTTGAGCATCTTTTCATTTGCCTGTCGGCCACCTGCATTTCTGCTTTGGAAAAATGACTATTTAGGTCTTTTGCCCATTTTTTTTTAAATGGATTATTTGTTTTCATTCTTGTGGAGTTGTGTGAGCTGTTAGTATATTTTGCAAACTAAGCCCTTCTCAGTCACATATTTTGCAGACATTTTCTCCCATTCTGTAAGTGTTTTCTCATGTTATTTATGCTTTCCTTTGCTATGCATAAGGTTGTTAAGTTTGATTAGTCCATTTGTTTATTACTGAGTCCTTTTTGAATTGATTTCTCCATAAGCATGTGCGACCTTAGGCTGTTAGCACTGTAATGAGTCTTAGAGTCCCGAAAGATCAACTGTCACTTTACAGATGAGGGCAGCCAAGGCCCAGAGGAAAGCATGCCTTTGAAAAGGTTACACAGGGAGTCATAAGACAGCTGGGATTGGAGCCTCTCCAGATAACTCCCAGACCCTTGTGTACCAATTTCTAGATCAAGACAAATGGAATTGCTGGTGTTCTGGGCTCCATGGTTACCTTTTCTTTGTATATTCCTCTGTGTCATTCTGACACTCACTATTCACAGTAAGTTAAATACCTTGAGCCCAGAGCCCAGGGGGTTTAGATTGTTCTATAACTTTCAATTCATTTGAAGCATTGCCTTATTTATTAGAGCAGAGGCTCAAAAGGAAACTTCTTTTAATAGTAGGAAAAAAAATCATGAAAGTGATTGTTCAGTTTGGAGTGTTAAAGAAAGAGAATAAACTGGTATCTATAAAAAGCTGCCCCTTATTGGGTTATACAAAGAGTGAACTTTGAAGAAGTCTATAATTAAAATCTAAATTCTCACTTAGTTTTCATATTAGGGGGCCAGGATTCCTGCTTTTAAAAGATGACTTTTTAAAAACAATGGCTAACCTTATCTTGTTCAGACCAACTTCTTTTTATCCCATCTTCTATAAACCCATGACATCACACTTTCAAGTCATTAACTCAAATTTGGGGCTTTGCCATGAAGCAAAGTCTGGGAAAAGAACTAGCAATGATCTAAATGTTAACACCTGAATTCAAATAAAAATGGACACAGCACGTAACTATGGAAATGTGTCTCTTTAATTTAGACAAAACCAATGTGCGAGATCATGCATTTAAGAATGGTAAATATAAGTTCATCTGCTATTCTTTATTATCAATATTGCAATATGAGGGAGGTTAGAAAGAAGAGAAGGAAGTCATAGACTTGGAGTGAGAAAGTTCGGTTCAAATAAGTCAGTTCTTGGCATCAGGTGGCCAAAGTATTGGCATTTCATCTTCAGCCTCAGTCCTTCCAATGAATATTCAGGACTGATTTCCTTTAGGATGAACTGGTTGGATCTCCTTACAGTCCAAGGAACTCTCAGGAGTTCTCTCCAACACCACAGTTAATAAGCATCAATTCTTTGGCACTCAGCTTTCTTTATAGTCCAACTCTCACATCCATACATGACTCCTGGAAAAACCATAGCTTTGACTTAATGGACCTTTGTCAGCAAACTAATGTCTCTGCTTTTTAATATGCTTTCTAGGTGGGTCATAATTTTTCTTCCAGTCAGCAAGCATCTGTTAATTTCATGGCTGCAGTCACCATCTGCAGTGATTATGGAGCCCCCCAAAATAAAGTCAGCCACTGTTTCTACTGTTTCCCCATCTATTTGCCAGGAAGTGATGGGACTGGATGCCATGGCCTTAGTTTTCTGAATATTGAGATTTAAGCCAACATTTTCACTCTCCTCTTTTATTTTCATCAAGAGACTCTTCAGTTCTTCTTTGCTTTCTGCAATAAGGGTAGTGTCCTCTGTGTATCTGAGATTATTGATATTTCTCCCGGAAATCTTGATTCCAGTTTTTGTTTCATCCAGTCCAGCATTTCTCATGATGTACTCTGCAAATAAGTTAAATAAGCAAGGTGACAATATACAGCCTTGACGTACCTCTTTCCTGATTTGGAACCAGTCTGTTCTTCCATGTTCAGTTCTAACTGTTGCTTCTTGACCTACATATGGATATCTCAGGAGGCAGGTCAGTGGTACTCCCATCTCTTTCAGAATTTTCCACAGTTTATTGTGATCCACACAGTCAAAGGCTTTGGCATAGGCAGTAAAGCAGAAATGGATCTTTTCTTAGAACTTGCTTGCTTTTTTGATGATTTAATGGATATTGGCAATTTGATCTCTGGTTCCTCTGCCTTTTCTAAAACCAGCTTGAACATCAGGAAGTTCATGGTTCACATATTGTTGAAGGCTGGCTTGGAGAATTTTGAGCATCACTTTGCTATCATGTGAGATGAGTGCAATTGTGCAGTAGTTTGAGCAATTTTTGGCATTGCCTTTCTTTGGGACTGGAATGAAAACTGACCTTTTCCAGTCCTGTGGCCACTGCTGAGTTTTCCAAATTTGTTGGCATATTGAGAGCAGCACTTTCACAGCATCATCTTTTAAGGTTTTAAATAGGTCAACTGGAATTCCATCACCTCCACTAGCTTTGTTTGTAGCGATGCTTCCTAAGGCCCACTTGACTTCACATTCCAGGATGTCTGACTCTAGGTGAGTGATCACACCATCATGTTTATCTGGTCATGCAGATCTTTTCTGTATAGTTCTGTGTATTTTTGCCACATCTTCTTAATATCTTCTGCTTCTATTAGGGTCATACCATTTATGTCCTTTTTGTGCCCATCTTCGCATGAGATGCTCCCTTGGTATCTCTACTTTTCTTGAGGAGATCTCTAGTCTTTCCTATTCTATGTTTTCCTCTATTTCTTTGGATTGACCATGGAGGAAGGCTTTCTTCTCTCTCCTTGCTGTTCTTTGGAACCCTGCATTCAGATGGGTGTATCTTTCTTTTTCTCCTTTGCTTTTCACTTCTCTTCTCTTCTCAGCTATTTGTAAGGCCTCCTCAGACAACCACTCTGCCTTTTTGCATTTCTTTCTCTTGGGGATGGTCTTGATCCCTGCCTCCTGTACAGTGTCCTGAACCTCCATCCATAGTTCATCAGGCACTCTGTCTATCAGATCTAATCCCTTGAATGTATTTCTCACTTCCACTGTATAATCATAAGGGATTTGATTTAGGTCATACCTGAATGGTTTAGTGGTTTTCATTTCTTTCTTCAATTAAGTCTGAATTTGGCAACGAGGAGTTCATGATCTGAGCCACAGTCAGCTCCCAGTCCTGTTATTGCTGACTGTATAGAGCTTCTCTATCTTTGGCTGCCAAGAATATAATCAATCTGATTTCAGTATTGACCATTGGGTGATGCCCATGTGTAGAATTTTCTCTTGTGTTGTTGGAAGAGGGTGTTGCTATGACCAATGCGTTCTCTTGGCAAAACTCTGTTAGCCTTTGACTTGCTTTGTTTTATACTCCAAGGCCAAATTCGTCTGTTACTCCAGGTGTTTCTTGACTTCCTACTTTTGCATTCCAGTCCCCTATAATGAAGAGGACATCATTTTTGGGTGTTAGTTCTAGAAGGTCTTGTAGATCTTCCTAGAACCATTCAACTTAAGCATTCTTCAGCATTACAGTTAGGGACATAGACTTGGATTACTCTGATATTGAATGGTTGCCTTGGAAACAAACAGATCATTCTGTCATTTTTGAGATTGCATCAAAATACTGCATTTTGGACTGCATTTCTCACTGGAGTGAGAAAATCTGGATTTAAATTGTTAATATGCCTCTTATCAACAGAGCTATTTTAGGTAAATAATGAAACCTTCCTGAACCTGTTTACTCATTTATAATATAGAGACAATTATATGTATTTTCCATGTGTATACATACATCCAGAGTTATTTTGATTATTAAAGGTGATAATAAATTTGAAAATGCTTAGGATACAATGTGTCATGTAGTTGTTAAAACGTTCCTGAAATTTAATGAGTAGGTCTTATGAATGATGTAAACTCATATCCATATATTACAGGCTAAGTATTCTGAATATCTCTATCCTATCTGAATATCAGTATTTTAACTTACTCAGAGAGTAGCTTTGAGATTTTGGAAAAGACATAGAACATACTTTATGAGATGAATGATGGCAGTCCTGTCAACAGGGGCTATAGGTTCTATGTGAAATAGGCAAATCCTGAGAAGAAAAGGTAAAAGGAAAATACCTATTATATGAATCACTTTCTCATTGGCTTTTGCCACTTTTTAAAATGACTCTGGGATCTAATAAAATCAGACAAAGGGAAAGGTATTGTGAAAGAAGCATGAACCTTTCTCCACTTTGTACTGAGCTGTGTCAGTCCCAGGACTGACAGTGCTGCCTGTGGATGAGAGCAGAGGCACTGTGGATGACCCCACAGCATCCTTGGCAGAGCTGAACCGCCTGAAGCCACACGCAGGTGAGAATGTCATCTTGGGACTAGAAATTCCTTTTTTGGGGGCCTGTTCACAGGCTTTTGAAATCATGGCAAATGAAAGTGTGAAATGAGACAAGCTCATGCTGTTTATTCTAACACTTGATGGTTAAACAATGTTGGGAGGCAATAGATGGGAAGTGAATGCTGTGTGTTTCCAGCAGATTATAGTCTGTCAGCAAAGGTATATATTTCAAAAAACCTTTACTGATTTTCTCAGTTTTCTCTTGTGCTTTTAGTGAATTTCCACAAGTATGTTTTTGGAGTCCAATTCCATAGTAAACATTGCGTTTCATGACTCAAATGTTAAAAGGAGTTGTCAAATATTCTTCAACTATTCAGATTCAGAATCATTCTTAGATAAATGCATCATCCAAACAAAACTGTTTATTCCATTGATACCCCTCAAACACATATGAGGTGTAATTGAAATGGATCAAAGTCAGAAAAGACCTTTGCAAAGTATGTGGTTACCTACTTCCATAGAATGCTGAGCTATCAATAAGTGTCTTCAGGTTATTATATCATTTTAAAATGATACTAGTGATAATCTAATGATATCATTAATATACAATGATTAATGATAATACTTGACTCTGAAGCCAAGCTGCTGGTTTATGATTCCTACTGTGCAGTTACTCAGTGTATGATCTTAGAAATGTTACTTAACTTCTTTATGCCTTACTTTCCTCTTCTGTAGAGTTGGGGCAAAGTACCTACCTTTTAAGTTTATCTTAAGCATTAAATGAGTTAATATTGCAAAGGGCTTCAAATAATAGCAATACAAGATAAATTCACTTATGTTAATGAAAAAAAAAGAAAAGAATAAAGAGGGAGGAATTGCCCTATATTCACACTTCAGTTAGGGCAGAATGGTGGTGCTGTGAGAAGATAAAATCAGCGACAGGAACAAAAGAAGGATCAATGAGAGACTGGCTTAGACTGAACACTGATGGATGACCGAGAAAAATAAAAACTATTCAATAAATAGAGCAAGAGATGGGTTACTGAAAAAGAGAAGAGCTATTCAATAAATAGAGCTAGAGATGGATCATTAATAAGGAAAACAATGTCTGGTTTTCTACCTCACACAGTATATAAAAATCAGCTTTATGTGGATTAAAAAATTTAAAGAGCAAAGCTGAACTTTAAAACTTTCAGAAGAAGATATAGACACATATTTCTGACCTCAGTTTACAGAATATTCTATATGACTCAAAAGCACAAAAATAGTTTTAAAAATGAACCAACGGATGATGTGTGAATTAAACATTTGTTTCTCACAAGGCACTTTAGACAGTGAAGAGAGTGTTAAAAAGTTATTTGAAATTCTTATAACCTGCAAAGAGTAAAATGAAGAATACATAAAAAGATCCTATAAATTAAAATATAAAAACAGTAACAATAAAATGGTCAAAATATTGAAAGACATGTCACCAAAGATGCATATAGCTAATAAAATATACCTAGTCACTAAACTTTACTGGTAATTAGCAAAATGTTGATAAAAGAACACAGTGAGTTGCCATTGTTCATCACTCATCAATAGAACTGAAGAAAAGTGATGGAACTGTGGTTTGGAGAGGATGTAGATATTTCACACATTTTTCACACATGTTTTACACATGGCAGGAGTGTAACCTGACAAAACTATCTTAGGAGTCAATTTAACATTGTTTTTTAGAGTTCAACATTCCCAGACATATGGCTCTTGCTGAAAGACATAGCAAAAATGTTCATGGTGTCACTGTTGATAGTAGCAAAAAACTGTTGAAAACAACAAAAGATATGTATAAATAATGGAATGGATGACTATGGATTTTTATAAAATGGATTACCATCATACCATGTGACAATAAAAATAATCTATAATTAAAAATTATGAGAACCTCAGCATCACAATCTGAATTGGATAAAATAAATCTTATAGGACTACCTACGGAGAAGGCAATGGCAACCCACTCCAGTGTTCTTGCCTGGAGAATCCCAGGAACAGGAGAGCCTGGTGGGCTGCCGTCTATGGGGTCGCACAGAGTCGGACACGCCTGAAGTGACTTAGCAGCCGCAGCAGCATAGGACTCCATAAGTTACGACTCGCACTTTAAAAGTTCAAAGGCAGACAAAGTCAAGAGATATAATGTGCAGATATGCATATGTGTGTCATAAACTATAAAGTCAAATATCAACCAAAAAAACTTCATGTGATGTTTAGAATTCCTTGTTTTTAAGTTTTCATTTATCAAACAGGGCAGTTGCATCAACGCCTCTTCAGACATCCTTTACGCTGTCCTTCCTTTAATAGTAACAGTTTCAGTGATTACTTTTATGTAGATATTAGGAATATCGTGGATGTGTTGGAGTTTGTAGGTTGAAAAAGACTTTTAGTCTCTTTTTTAACAGGGAATAAAAGGATGTCAAAGAGTCTGTGACACTCAGGTGGCGCTAGTGGTAAAGGGTTTGCCTGCCGATGCAGGAAACTTAAGAGACGCGGGTTCAGTTCCTGGGTCGGAATGCTCCGAGGTAGGACATGGCAACCTGCTCCAGAACTCTTGCTGGGAAACGTCCATGGACAGAGGAGCCTGCGGGGCTGTGGTCCATGGGGCCACGAAGTCAGACGCGACTGAACACACAAATAACCGAGGTCATACAAATGAGAAGATCCGGAATTTCACACCAAGTCCTGTATCTCCAACTCCTACACACTTCGGAATCTTTTTAAAGGTCCAAATCATAATTCAGAAGCCCAAATGTTCAAGCCATTACTTTTACCAGCATTTTCATAAAAGCGTATATCATTTTCCCGCTCCTAAAAGCTGTGCATTATCCCGTCTTGGTTCTTTGTCTAATAAACCGCCATTACACATGTGAGTTTTAAATCACAAATTCATTTTTAATTTTTCTTTCTACACTATCAGCTAGCAAGCCCTATAAATGATTACTAATCCCTTTTCAACTTTATCACCTATTCTTCAAAGGGTGTGAACATACTATACTCTGTGCTTTTTCACTTTTCTGTCTTCCCTTTCTGCTCTTTAAAATCTCTTCTTTCTTGTCAAAATACATTAAAATTTATCTTAAACACCTCCTTATTCAGGAAGTTCCTTACAGCTACAACAAACTTATTTTTTTCTCTTTGCTTCTATCTATATGTATATTTAGATTATTCTTTATTTGGATTTATTTAAAGGCATTTACCTTCTTTGCATTTTGTGTGTCTTATTATTCCTACTATCATCAAATTGTAAGCTTTGTGCTGGTAAATAAGATAATTTCACTTATCTTTTTAATCTATGTATAGCAAAGTCATGGAGTAGGTAATCTGTAAATGTGCAATGACTTAAACATAGATATGAAGGCAACTTCTAGACTGAATGAAGCCATAAGATAAGGAATTACAGCAAAGTTTAGAGTTGACATGAAACCCAAGAAATGAGTATGTTATCTATTTCTAGTTGTAACACCTTTATTTATTGCAGTTTTAAATCAATTTATTTCTCCTTAAGGTTTTTTATCAAGGAAGTTTTAATATTGTTCCATATGTGTTTGATCTAAGGGCATAGGATATTAGATGATTTGGATGGATTCCTAGAAAAAAATGGTTCTTGCAAATATAAAGGTCTTTCAAATTGCAGGGCCAAGTAAAAAGCCTGGGGTTTAAATGTGTCGTGAATCCTGAATTATCTTTTCAAAGTAGCTGTTCATCCACTTTAGAGTTCAAGCCATTTCTTTCTCAGTAATGGAAATCATGTATGCAAATAATGGAAAAGCAGTCTTCTCCCAATGAGAAGAAATAAGGAACTGTTTGTGTGTGCATGCCAAGTCGCTTCAGTCATGTCTGACTCTTTGTGCCCCTGTGGACCATAGCCCGCCAGACTCCTCTGTCCATGTGATTCTCTAGCAGGATACTGGAGTGAGCTGCCGTGCCCTCCTCCTGGGGCTCTTCCCCGCCCAGGGACTGAACCTACAATTTCTTAAGTCTCCCGAATTGGCAGGTGGGGTTCTTTACCACTAGTGCAACCTGGGAAGCCCGAAAACCAACACAAGGGCTTTGCTGGTGGCTCAGTGGTAAAGGATACACCTGCCAACACAGGAGACGCAGGTTCAATCCTTGGTCCAGGAAATCCCCCTTGCCGTGGAGCAACTAGCCCTTGCACCACAACTATTGACCCTAAGAGCGCTATATCTTGTGTGAATTGTGTGACATATGCAAGCTGGTGCTGAGGAAGTATGGCTTTACATTTTATCCTTGCATTCTGGGCGAAGGGAGAATTTCACTGTAATACTTAAGTATTTGATGATGAAGAATGGTATGATTTCATGCTTTCACATGAAAATTATATGCATGCATGAAAATTGAGTGATCTGCTAATTATCATTCTGAGAGTTAATGATGTTCTCTGAGCTCCTCCTAAAATTACAGAGACAAAATCCTGAACAGCCTGCATATTGAAAACTTAAAAATGGAAAGTAAATCAGACTAAAGTGAGATTTTGACTTTTGAATTCTCTAATGCAAATTTATTTATCCTCTTTATTTTTATAAATGCTTTTCTTCTTTAATTCAATTATAGTTAATTTACAGTATTTTATTAGGTTTAGGTATATAGCAAAGTGATTCAGTTATGTGGAAATGTATGATTTCCACATTATTTCCCATTATAGGTTATTATAAGATACTGATTATAGTTTCTTGCTGTGCAGTAAATCCTTGTTGCTTAACTATTTTACATAGAGTAATTTGTATCTATTAATCCCATACTCCTAACTTATCTCTCTCCCCCATCCCTCTCCCTTTTGGTAACCAAAAGTTGTTTTTTTTTTTTTTTAATATCTATGAGTCTGTGTCACTTTTGATTGAGTTCACATATAAATAATATCATATGTTACTTGTATTTCTGTGTCTGACCAAATAATATCATATGTTACTTGTATTTCTGTGCCTGACTTACTTCATTCAGTATGACAATCTCTGAGACTATGTTGCTGCAAATGACATTACTTCATTCTTTTTTTTTTATGGCTGGGTAATATCTCATTGTATCATTTTGTGTGTATATATATATGTGGAGGATATTGAGAGGGTAGCAGGTGGGAAGGCCAGGAGTCTCCAAATGGAGGAAATAGGCTGCAAGTGTCAGACATTTTTTATCTCTCTTTTAAGTGGCAGGAGGAAACAAACTATATATTTTTTTCCCTTCCCTACACAAATTTAAAAGGAGTTTTCTCTTAAAATACTGTGCTGCCATAATGACACCCAGCTCCACCTGAAGTTAACTGTTCTCAAACCTTGAGTTAACCAATGCGTGTTTCTCATGGAAGTGTTTGTCTTAAGCTATGTTAATATGCTGTGCATTTACCCCAGACGCTGTCTTCAGGTCGGTTCCACCTAATGGCTCAGAACATACTTGACAAACCGTTATGATATACTCAGACATTGTTCCCCTAATCTATGTAAATGAAACTATTTGTATGGTAATCTGCCCTTCTACAAGATTCAAGTCAATCGTTTTATGGCCTGGGATGCCTTGTCTGGTGCCAAGATTATCCCAAAATACATCTATGGATGATGGGCCTGGTGCCATTCTGAGTCTTAAGACATTCCTTTCTTTCATTACCAGACTGCTGGTGACTATACAACATCCAGCTAAAGACCAGCAGGGGGGTACTCTTTCTGCCCCCTTCTGATGCCTGTGTCAGAAGCTTTCTCTGTCTCCTTTATACTTTAATTAACCTTTATTACACAAAAGCTCTGAGCGATCAAGCCTCGTCTCTGGCTCTGGATTGAATTCTCCTCTGGAGGCCAAGAATCCTGGCGTCTTTTCGTGAGTCACTAACAACCTTTCAATATGACAACCCACTCCAGTATTCCTGCCTGGGAAATCCCATGGACAGAGAAGACTGATGGGCTACAGTCCATGGGGTCACAGACAGTCAGACACAGCTGAGAACATGTGATCACATCTGCTTAAACCAACCACCTGTGGTGGGCATTTGTGTTCTTTCCATGTTCTGGTTACTTTAAATTGTGCTTATATGAACACTGGAGTGCATGTATCTTTTTGAATACAAATTTTTGTCTTTTTCAGATATATGCCCAGCAGTGGGGTTGCTGGATCATATGATGGCTCTGTTTTTAGTTTTTTAGGTCCTTCCATACTGCTTTCTATAGGGGCAGCACCAATTTACACTCCCACCAACAGTGTAGACGCTGGTTCCCTTTTTTACACAAGCCCTCCAGAATTTATTATTTGTAGACTTTTCGATGATAACTGTTCTGACTGATGTGAGGTGTTACCTCACTAATATTAGACACAGATGCATGGGGCTCTTTGGATTTCTGTTTAAATTTACAAAATTGCTATTTAGGAATCATTTATATTAGGCAAGCATCTGTAATGCCTATAATTATGTAATCATTTATAGGCATTATTCATATCCTTTGAAAATTTTTTCCTACCCAGTTCTTGATAGTATTAACAATTCTTGCCAGTATTAACAATTCTTGCCTAGTGGATACTAAATACCTGTATCTCTCTCCAAAAGATAATATATTTATTGAGATATAATAGTAAATAATATTCATTTCAAACATACAACATGAAGTGATATGAGACCAAACTGACACTAGCCAAAAGGTCCGTTTTAAAATAGAAATGGTGTACGCTGATTACTTAGAAGAAACCTATAAAGCATAATAGGCTATTGTAAAAAGAAAGATACAAATAATCATATTACAGTTTAGGTGAACCAAGCTATCTTTCTTTTATGATATAGCTCCTGAAATATTTGGATGTGTTTTCTAAGTGTCAACAGAGAGATGGATAAAGAAGAAGTGGTATGTATGTATAATGGAACGTTAGCCATTCCCAGCAACAAGGGTGAACTTAGAGATTGTCAGCTGAATGAAGTAAGCTGGAGAAAGACAAATATCATATGATATCACTTATATGTGGAATCTCAAAAAAAAAAAAAAAGATACAAATGAACTTACCTACAGAACAGAAATAGAATTACAGATGAAAACAAACATGATTAGTAGGGATAAGCGAGGGGGCAGAGTGAACTCAAAGATTGGGACTGACATACACATTACTATATATAATATAGACAATACTGAGATCTACTGTATAGCACTGGGAACTCTACTCAATACACTATGATGGCCCATATGGGCGAAGAATCTGAAAACAGAGTGGATGTATGCATGTGTATAACTGGTTCACTCATTTTCCTGTACCCTTGAAACTAACACAACACTGTAAATCAACAATACCCCATAAAGATTTTGAGTTCATTAAAGTTGAGTTTCTTGGAAAATCTCATCATTTTTTTTTTAAATCTCCTATAGTGTGTTAAGCACAGGTGGAGTTACATAATTAAGTAGTATGTCTTCAACAGAAGGAAATAATAATATTAAAATATGTTTTCCTTGTGTCAGTTTCTCTTCCAATGGGGAACTATTTTAACAGTATAAACAAATAAAAGCAAAGCAGAATAAATTAGTAGAAGATAAATTATAAAAAAAAAACTTTTAAAAATTCATCTTGTTTGCACAATGGAATAAATGAGACAATATCATTTCTACGGTGTTTTTGCACCTCTAAAAATTATTATCTGATTTTCGTTATGACAAAATATCAGCCAAACCTAACTTAAGGAACACCATAGAAAATAATGAGTTCTCTTCCAAAGTGCCAAGATAGTGAAAGAAAAGGAAAGCAAAGTCATACATTGGAGAAGAGCAAAGACAAGTAACAACTAAATGCAGTGTGGGGTTATCATATAATATCAACGTTTTCTGGTTTTAAAATTGTGTTATGGTTTTATGTGGTGCTAAAGAGTTGGACATGACTGAGCACACAGCCACAAAATGTTAGACAAAGAATGAGGCTTATGCTGCACTGTTTTTGTAAGTTTCTGTACTGTTTTTGCAAGTTTCCTCTGTCTAAATTTAACATGCAAAAAAAAAAAAAAAAAGTTTGTTAACTTTCCCTAGTTCCATAAGTTGAATAATAGAAAAGTTTTGATTGGAACTAAGGTCCCTTCTTTGTTCTTTCCATAGCACAGTATAGTCCTATCAAAGTGGGTGTTGTCTAGTTTAGTTAAAAAAACAAGTTAAGTTCCAGTATTTTTATTTTATATTATTCCAAAAGATTTGCACTTATCTAAGTAAATATTCTAATCTTAATATTTAGTAATATGAATGGGCCCTAAGCAGAAAAGATCCCCCAAAATGGCAGTGAATTAAATTGTCAGTCACTTGAACTATTCTTTAGGAAGTTCATGTCAGCAACAGAACTCATACAAATTTTCATTAGATATTTCCAATAAGCATGGACTTTTGAAAATACTCTATCAAGACAAGAAGGTGTTTTGCTATTAAAATAACATAAAAATGTAACAGTTATTCTGTTATGATTTGGCAACCATAACTTGCAGCAACCAGAGGAGAGAAGTTGTGGGAAAATGTGAAATTCCATTAAAGCTGTATATAAATTCATGGATTGGGCCCGGCCGCCCCTCCCACGGCGCACTGCTCTCCCACCCTGGCCCGCCTGCAACCGGGTGGGTCGGGGCGGGCGGACTGTCCCCACTGAGCCCCGGGCGGGTTGCGAAAAAATAAATAAATAAATGAATAAATAAAAATTCACGCATTAAGATGAAAGTATCCATGGAAAGAGAGCCTTTCTGAAAGAAAAGTCTAAATGAGACATAGCCTGAGGCTTAGAAACCTAAGCCTCATTAGAATCTAATGGCACCGAGGAAATAAAATCCTTCCTAAGTAAGGGTGAGATGAATTAACAACAACAATCAAAAGACTATCAAGGCATGAATCAGGGCTCCAGTCAGTTCCCCAAAATCTAGGAAATAAATATTTTTGAAACTGATTATGAGTCAGGCATTGTGTCTTGCTTCAAGTTGATGCTGATTCACTGCCACAACTTTGGCCAGTTAATTACCTTAGTCTTCCCTGGTAGCTTAGCTGGTAAAGAGTCAGCCCGCATGGCAGGAGACCCCAGTTTGATTCTTGGGTTGGGAAGATCTGCTGGGGAAGGGACAGGCTGCCCACTTCTGGACTCAGTCTTCCCTGGCGGCCCAGCTGGTAAAGAATCTGCGGGCAATGCAGGAGTCCTGGGTTCTATCCCTGGATTGGGAAGATCCCCTGGTGAAGGGAACAGCTACCCACTCCAGTGTTCTGACCTGGAGAAGTCCACGGATTTACAGTCCTTGGGGTCACAAAGAGTCTGACACAGCAGGGTGACTTTCACTTTCACTTTTCTAATGCCTAAAAGTGGGATAATCTCTTTGAAATGTTATTTTTTATTATTCTTATGTTTTCATTATAGGAGTTTTTGATAATATTAATATGTGGAAACATTTTGCTGTCTTGGTAGGAAGGCACAGATATTTTCTTACTGTTTTAAATAAGAAGATACCATTTGGTTTGCTGGAAAAAGTGAAGAACTATGATAGAAGGATTATCTTTGGGCTTTGATAAATAAAGTCTTTATCAGTTAAGGGAAAAATCTAAAAATACTCTTCAGGATAGCAAATTAGAAGGATTTTTCCCTCTTATCAAATAATAAAATGATATAATAAATGAGAAGCTAGTGTATTGGTTCTCTGCTCAGAATTCGTGCCCTTAGTCTGAGATCCTTTTAAAGTAAAATGGGTAGATGAATATTTTGTTAAGTGCTCTGAATACCTGTCCTTGTGAGTCCACGGGCAACACCTCTGTGTGCTTTTGCACCCCAGTAATGTTGTTAAAAGAGTGAGCAAAAAATTGTAAAGGCCCAGGAACGGCCCTGAAGGACATAGAAAGCATGGCCCTTAATGCAAGAGGATTTTTTACAAACAGGCTGATTTCACTCAGGATCTCTTGGGATGTCACATTTTTCTCTCTAAGGAGGAATCTGATCATCTCAGAGTGAGGCAAAAACAAAACAGAAATCTCTTGTCAAATCATATTTTAAACCCCATTAACTTTCCACTGTGAGGCCAGTGCTCAAGTTAAGCATACATATACTATGCTTCTGAGAAGAATGAATGGATCCCCAATCCAAGCAATATACATGTCTATATATTTCAGTTAACAGGAGAACTGTTAGTTTTGAAAGAGAATTTAACCCCTACCACGTTGTGAAAACAAAATACCCTAGTTCTCTTATGTTAAAATGCTAGCCCAGTGTGCCGGCAGTCTATTATTATTATTATTATTATTATTTCTATTTTAGTAATGTACCCTTCCCTATGTTGTCACAGGAGATTGGTCATTAAAGAAGGATCTTTTAACAGAACCCCTCTGGTGGGGAAGCTGAGTCACAGCATCCACAAACTAGGGAAGGAAGTGACTGTGGACAGGTTACTGTTCTTCAGGAGAAGCAGGTGTTCAATGAGAACTAGGATCAGTTCAGGAGGCTTTGATACATTTGTGGGCTTTCTGCATTGCTGATGCTGGCCTAAATGTCCTCATCAGAGCTGAAGTTCAAGTAAATCTATAGGGAAACTACTCAGATAAGTCACCGGCGAATTGTCTAAAAATTTAGTTCCTGGATATAAACTAATCTATGACCACTTTTCTTGTGATGCAAAGACGGTGTCTCCTGTAAGAGTGGATCGAGGTACTTTTTTTATTGTTGTTTTGTTTGTATTATGTTCTTTCTTAACATATTTTCAACAGTTTTTAACAATTTTTTTTTTATCCAGATGAGCAGAGTTCCCACCTCTCCTCCACTTCTCAGTTTCTGAATCAATAGTCAGTATCTGACCATCAAGCCGGTGTGTGGTCCTGTCACAGCAGCGTGGACATGACCTTTGAGCCTGTAAGAAATTCAGAGTCTCTGGCCCCACTCACGCCCCACTGAATACGCATTTTAATAAGATGCTGGTGTGATCTATTGTATATTAAACATTTAGAAGCACAAGCGCATTCTGTTAGGCTAGCAGTTGTCTGCTTTTCATGTCTGAATTGATAATTGTCATTGTCCTTTGAGTCTGACAGATTGGAAGCTGAGTTATTGCATATATGTATTCCTAAGGTTTTATAAATTTGGAATCTACCAAAGACACCTATGTACAAATTAAGGCTCCAATTAAGAATCTACCAAAGACACCTATGTACAAATTAAGGCTCCAATTAGATGTATACAAATTTTTCTCTAAATCATCTGTACTATAAAATTATGTAAAACTTTATCAAGGGTTTACTTTTGTCAGAAGCAAGCTTTGCTATTCATGGATTATAAAGTCTGTTTTCTTTTGCCTTTCCTTTCCTTTCTGCAACACCCTTTCCTTTTGCCAGCCATTATAGCTATCCGAAAACTGAGCAAAAAAGTGCAGATGGTGAGCAAAGTTATACATTCCTTCTGGACAGGATAGGATATCATCTAAATACTTCCTCATGATATCTCCTAAATACTAGACATAAAATAAATAATATCCACATTCTAGTAAATATTCTCAAGTGTGGCTCTTACTTGTGCAGGTCACAAAGTGATGCGATGCCTTTTTGTCTACATCCCCCTCCAGGTCACAAAGTGATGCGATGCCTTTTTGTCTACATCCCCCTCCAGGTCACAAAGTGATGCGATGCCTTTTTGTCTACATCCCCCTC